>OX104111.1:43294690-43894690 GCA_944474755.1 Limnoperna fortunei | reverse complement strand
GCTAAAAATGATAAATATGTAGAACAATTACAGGCCATCAGTGCTCAGGCCAGGAAGGAGTATGCTCTAGAAAAGGTATGAATGCCAAAAATGATAAATATGTAGAACAATTACAGGCCATGAGTGCTCAGGCAAGCAAGGAATATGCTCTAGAAAAGGTATGAATGCCAAAAATGATAAATATGTAGAACAATTACAGGCCATGAGTGCTCAGGCCAGCAAGGAATATGCTCTAGAAAAGGTATGAATGTCAAAAATGATAAATATGTAGAACAATTACAGGCCATCAGTGCTCAGGCCAGCAAGGAGTATGCTCTAGAAAAGGTATGAATGCCAAAAATGATAAATATGTAGAACAATTACAGGCCATCAGTGCTCAGGCCAGCAAGGAATATGCTCTAGAAAAGGTATGAATGTCAAAAATGATAAATATGTAGAACAATTACAGGCCATAAGTGCTCAGGCCAGCAAGGTGTATGCTATAGTTAAGTATGAATGCCAAAAATGATAAATATGTAGAACAATTACAGGCCATAAGTGCTCAGGCCAGCAAGGTGTATGCTATAGTTAAGTATGAATGCCAAAAATGATAAATATGTAGAACAATTACAGGCCATAAGTGCTCAGGCCAGCAAGGTGTATGCTATAGTTAAGTATGAATGCCAAAAATGATAAATATGTAGAACAATTACAGGCCATAAGTGCTCAGGCCAGCAAGGTGTATGCTATAGTTAAGTATGAATGCCAAAAATGATAAATATGTAGAACAATTACAGGCCATAAGTGCTCAGGCCAGCAAGGTGTATGCCAAAAATGATAAATATGTAGAACAATTACAGGCCATAAGTGCTCAGGCCAGCAAGGAATATGCTCTAGAAAAGGTATGAATGCCAAAAATGATAAATATGTAGAACAATTACAGGCCATAAGTGCTCAGGCCAGCAAGGAATATGCTCTAGAAAAGGTATGAATGTCAAAAATGATAAATATGTAGAACAATTACAGGCGATAAGTGCTCAGGCCAGCAAGGTGTATGCTATAGTTAAGTATGAATGCCAAAAATGATAAATATGTAGAACAATTACAGGCGATAAGTGCTCAGGCCAGCAAGGTGTATGCTATAGTTAAGTATGAATGCCATAAATGATAAATATGTAGAACAATTACAGGCCATAAGTGCTCAGGCCAGCAAGGTGTATGCTATAGTTAAGAATGAATGCCAAAAATGATAAATATGTAGAACAATTACAGGCCATAAGTGCTCAGGCCAGCAAGGTGAATGCTATAGTTAAGTATGAATGCCAAAAATGATAAATATGTAGAACAATTACAGGCCATAAGTGCTCAGGCCAGCAAGGTGTATGCTATAGTTAAGTATGAATGCCAAAAATGATAAATATGTAGAACAATTACAGGCCATAAGTGCTCAGGCCAGCAAGGTGTATGCTATAGTTAAGTATGAATGCCAAAAATGATAAATATGTAGAACAATTACAGGCCATGAGTGCTCAGGCCAGCAAGGAATATGCTCTAGAAAAGGTATGAATGTCAAAAATGATAAATATGTAGAACAATTACAGGCCATCAGTGCTCAGGCCAGCAAGGAGTATGCTCTAGAAAAGGTATGAATGCCAAAAATGATAAATATGTAGAACAATTACAGGCCATCAGTGCTCAGGCCAGCAAGGAGTATGCTCTAGAAAAGGTATGAATGCCAAAAATGATAAATATGTAGAACAATTACAGGCCATCAGTGCTCAGGCCAGCAAGGAGTATGCTCTAGAAAAGGTATGAATGCCAAAAATGATAAATATGTAGAACAATTACAGGCCATCAGTGCTCAGGCCAGCAAGGAGTATGCCCTAGAAAAGGTATGAATGCCAAAAATAATAAATATGTAGGACAATTACAGGCCATCAGTGCTCAGGCCAGCAAGGAGTATGCCCTAGAAAAGGTATGAATGCCAAAAATGATAAATATGTAGAACAATTACAGGCCATGAGTGCTCAGGCCAGCAAGGAATATGCTCTAGAAAAGGTATGAATGTCAAAAATGATAAATATGTAGAACAATTACAGGCCATAAGTGCTTAGGCCAGCAAGGTGTATGCTATAGTTAAGTATGAATGCCAAAAATGATAAATATGTAGAACAATTACAGGCCATCAGTGCTCAGGCCAGCAAGGAGTATGCTCTAGAAAAGGTATGAATGTCAAAAATGATAAATATGTAGAACAATTACAGGCCATGAGTGCTCAGGCCAGCAAGGAATATGCTCTAGAAAAGGTATGAATGTCAAAAATGATAAATATGTAGAACAATTACAGGCCATAAGTGCTCAGGCCAGCAAGGAATATGCTCTAGAAAAGGTATGAATGTCAAAAATGATAAATATGTAGAACAATTACAGGCCATGAGTGCTCAGGCCAGCAAGGTGTATGCTATAGTTAAGTATGAATGCCAAAAATGATAAATATGTAGAACAATTACAGGCCATAAGTGCTCAGGCCAGCAAGGTGTATGCTATAGTTAAGTATGAATGCCAAAAATGATAAATATGTAGAACAATTACAGGCCATAAGTGCTCAGGCCAGCAAGGTGTATGCTATAGTTTAGTATGAATGCCAAAAATGATAAATATGTAGAACAATTACAGGCCATAAGTGCTCAGGCCAGCAAGGAATATGCTCTAGAAAAGGTATGAATGCCAAAAATGATAAATATGTAGAACAATTACAGGCCATAAGTGCTCAGGCCAGCAAGGAATATGCTCTAGAAATGGTATGAATGTCAAAAATGATAAATATGTAGAACAATTACAGGCCATGAGTGCTCAGGCCAGCAAGGAATATGCTCTAGAAATGGTATGAATGTCAAAAATGATAAATATGTAGAACAATTACAGGCCATGAGTGCTCAGGCCAGCAAGGTGTATGCTATAGTTAAGTATGAATGCCAAAAATGATAAATATGTAGAACAATTACAGGCCATAAGTGCTCAGGCCAGCAAGGTGTATGCTATAGTTAAGTATGAATGCCAAAAATGATAAATATGTAGAACAATTACAGGCCATAAGTGCTCAGGCCAGCAAGGTGTATGCTATAGTTAAGTATGAATGCCAAAAATGATAAATATGTAGAACAATTACAGGCAATAAGTGCTCAGGCCAGCAAGGTGTATGCTATAGTTAAGTATGAATGCCAAAAATGATAAATATGTAGAACAATTACAGGCCATAAGTGCTCAGGCCAGCAAGGTGTATGCTATAGTTAAGTATGAATGCCAAAAATGATAAATATGTAGAACAATTACAGGCCATAAGTGCTCAGGCCAGCAAGGAGTATGCTCTAGAAAAGGTATGAATGCCAAAAATGATAAATATGTAGAACAATTACAGGCCATAAGTGCTCAGGCCAGCAAGGAGTATGCTCTAGAAAAGGTATGAATGCCAAAAATGATAAATATGTAGAACAATTACAGGCCATAAGTGCTCAGGCCAGCAAGGAGTATGCTCTAGAAAAGGTATGAATGCCAAAAATGATAAATATGTAGAACAATTACAGGCCATCAGTGCTCAGGCCAGCAAGGAGTATGCTCTAGAAAAGGTATGAATGCCAAAAATGATAAATATGTAGAACAATTACAGGCCATCAGTGCTCAGGCCAGCAAGGAGTATGCTCTAGAAAAGGTATGAATGCCAAAAATGATAAATATGTAGAACAATTACAGGCCATCAGTGCTCAGGCCAGCAAGGAGTATGCCCTAGAAAAGGTATGAATGCCAAAAATAATAAATATGTAGGACAATTACAGGCCATCAGTGCTCAGGCCAGCAAGGAATATGCCCTAGAAAAGGTATGAATGCCAAAAATGATAAATATGTAGAACAATTACAGGCCATCAGTGCTCAGGCCAGCAAGGAGTATGCTCTAGAAAAGGTATGAATGCCAAAAATGATAAATATGTAGAACAATTACAGGCCATCAGTGCTCAGGCCTGCAAGGAGTATGCTCTAGAAAAGGTATGAATGCCAAAAATGATAAATATGTAGAACAATTACAGGCCATCAGTGCTCAGGCCAGCAAGGAGTATGCCCTAGAAAAGGTATGAATGCAAAAAATGATAAATATGTACAACAATTACAGGCCATCAGTGCTCAGGCCAGCAAGGAGTATGCCCTAGAAAAGGTATGAATGCCAAAAATGATAAATATGTAGGACAATTACAGGCCATCAGTGCTCATGAGGCCAGCAAGGAGTATGCTCTAGAAAAGGTATGAATAAATATGTAGAACAATTACAGACCATCAGGAGTATACTCTCAAAATGGTAGATATGTAAAACAATTATGGGATAATCAGACCTCAGGCCAGCAAGGAGTATCCTCTAGAAATGTTATGGGTGCTTAAAATGTTAAATTTTAAATTGTGTTAAATGCTAAACACCACATTTTGTATCCATATTAAAATATTTATTGTATTGCTAGTTGGATCTTTGAGAAATGGAAGCATTAGGGCAGATAATTATCAGAAATGTAAAGGGTTTAAGAACCATAGTAAATTACATATTCATTGAATTTTTTTTCCAGGCATTACAAAAGATGAAAGATGACTGGGAATCCATGTTATTTTGTTTTGTTCCCTACAAAGATACAGGTATAAACATCATGTCTGCACCAGATGAAATTCAAGTTCTGTTAGATGACCACATTGTGAAGACAACCACCATGAAGGGTTCACCATTCATAGCACCATTTGAAACAGAAATCAATGAATGGGATTTGAAACTGGTAAATTAATAATTATTGTCCTTGTATCTGTAGTATTCCTGGAATTTGATTGGTCAGTGTGATGTTTCCCATATAACCAGATCTTGCTAAGTCATATACCTGAGTATTGCTTACCATTATATAACCCTTTTGTAAGTTGCATTCATAGTATACAGGGTAAATCAGTTAGCTTTGTTATAGGAATATATTTCATTTACAACAGAAAGCAAACAAATGACATGCAATAGATCTAGGCAAAGGTCTCACCATTTATGACATGTCCGGTAATGGCATGAACAGCACCAAAATTAAAATTGTCTAAAAAACTATAAGTTAAAGATAAAAAACTCATAAATGTAAAAGTTTGTGTACATTTTACTCCAAAATCATTGATATATTTCTTTTGCTAAGTTTAAAGTTATTTAAATCATGCACCTAATTAAAATAAATATAAATATCTTTTAATATTAATCTTTTTGTTTCGGATCAAATTTTTATTTCATTATTGCAGGATAGAGTACCATAGTTTGATTTAAAAATTTATTAAAATGAACTTTAAAAAATTTTGCATGGCAAGAGTTTACCTGTTTTTCTGCGGTCAAGGGTTTTCTTCCTATACTCAGGCTTACTTCTTTGGTAGATATCGTTGTATACCCTAAATAAATACTTAAGTATCATATAATCTCAGTCATTTAGTTATTTGTGCTTGACTCAACAGTATTATAAACACAATGTTCTTACAGCATAGAATGAAGGATATCCTTGACTCATGGTTAAAAGTACAGGCAGCTTGGTTATACTTGGAACCTATATTTGGATCTCAGGATATCAGAAATCAGATTCCAGTGGAAGGCAAAATGTTTGAAGAGGTGGATGGACATTGGTAAGTCAGTTACTAGAACACTGTTTTTAAAAAGCAGTGAGCAATGCTCATTGTTAAAATAAAAAAAAAAGATTTTTTTTTACCGTAAAATACTTTAAGTATTTAATAATACTTTTTTGGTATTTAGTTTTTAACAAATGTTCTGTTTTTAAAGCTGTTTTATAAATTTGTCATAAATTTGTTTATCTTGTTATGTCTAATTTAGATCTGAAAATCAACAAAACATGTCCCAGCTTAAAAAAAAAAAATAAAAAATAAACTTCTGATTTACTACGGTTCAACAGTTATGTTTAGTATGTCTAGACCAATGTTGTCTTTTTACAGGAGAACAATAATGGAGAATGCTGTTACAGACTGCAGAGCACTGGTTGTAACCTCACAGGATCAGATGTTAGAGAAATTACGAAGTTCAGAAGTAATTATTGTCATATACCCGTTTAAGGATGGGTTGCACAAGTCAGCAGTTCATTGATACAGCTAAAAAATAAAGTCTAATAAAATATGCCAAAATAAAAGAGAATTATAACTAAATTTTAGGGTTGCAGTTACAAAATATTTCGATGAAAATTCTTCATAAGTGGTCTATTAGTTTCCAGTAAATGAAATGAAGTGCAATTTTTTTTATATTCTTCTTTATACTCTTTCTGTAACATTGTGTAACTGTTGTATAAACAATATTATTTTGTTTTCAGAGTATGCTGGATGATATTCAGAAAGGTCTAAATAACTATTTAGAAAAGAAAAGATTATTTTTCCCAAGGTAACGAAGTCTTGTAATATTTATATTTTGCAATGTTGAATGTATATTGATTGTTTTGTGTTTGCTTAACTTCCAGCAAGAAATATTTCAGCTATACTCAAAACAAAAACAAGTTAACAAACAATAGATCAATGGGGAAAAGGATTTGCTAACAGAACACATTTTTGACAGAATTTAGCCTTTTATAGTGGCATTAATGAGACTTAACTACTCGTTTTGGGAATTTTCAAAGGCTTTTATCATGCATGATGTGTGGCATTCACCAAACGTGTTACTCACTTTGATCTGTAGCAAAATTCTGTAGGGCTAAGTCGACTGCTTTATGCTTGAGTAAACTTAGAAAAAAGGGGGTGTTTAACAATATGTGCAAAGTGTGGCATCAGTGTCACAAAAACAAATTTTCTGGTTCTTAAATATTGTCAGTGATTTTATATTCTTTCTTTTTTGCTTCTATCAGTCTTATCTTAAAAACACTAGAAAGCTATAATTTTGTGTAAATTTTTTTTAGAGCATTCATTTCATATATTGATTTTTATCCAATCTTACATTGATCTATGTTTGTTCATATGGTAATGTTTGACATTTCAAGGAGATTAACTTTTATTTTATGTTTACCATAAATTTTTTTATAAATTTACTATGTGCCCATCATTCCAACTTTTTACATGCTTTCATTTCTACATTTCAACATCAAACTATTACACCTGTTTCATTATTCGAACAGATTTTTCTTCTTGTCCAATGATGAACTGTTAGAAATTCTCTCAGAAACAAAAGATCCTCTTCGTGTACAACCTCATCTAAAGAAATGCTTTGAAGGCATCTATCAATTGACCTTCAATGAAGACAAGGTCATCACTGCAATGGAGTCAGCTGAAAAAGAGAAAGTAGACTTCTGTAAAACAATTACACCAGCAGATGCCAAGGGATTGGTAGAAAAATGGCTGTTGCAGGTTTGTTCATTTCAAAACAAATAAAGTGTTGTGAATGTGTTTGATGCTGGGCCAAAATTTTACTGCACTTATAATCTGATGTTAGTTTTGTGATTTGTCAGATTAACGGCAGAATTAAAATAAAATTAAAATTAAAATAAAAATTCTAACTTCGATCTATTTATACAAAATTCAACCATAATACATATCTCGTACGTTAAAGCGTCAGACATTGGCAAACGATCTTTTAATAAATTTCTTTTTGTCGTCTTTGAAAATGCATGTGGGAAATGCTATGTTGATCATTTTTCCCAATATGGATAATGTGACCTAATTTTAGTAAAATTGTGCTGATTTGTAAATTGTAACAACCATGCCGTAGTAAGAATCCAGTAATTTACAAATATGACACCTTTGCAAGATGTAACACCCCATTTTCAGTGTTATCTCAATGTTTTTTTGTATGTAGTAAGCTTAATTAAACAGAGACACGAATGTCTATTAATACACAATGCAGGCGGGTTTTTTAAAACTGCAATAATTATCATAACATATCAATAATGATCAATATTAAACACGAAACGGAAAAAAAAAATGGTGACATTGACGAATGATATCAAGATTGACCTTGGCTGATGATTTATGCAACTACATTTGGACATCAATGTGCTGGTAGTGATTCACTCCCCACTACTACCTTAAATTTGTACTCTAGCCAAATAAAAAAAAAGAAAAAGCAAGAATATGATTATTCGTTCTAGTTTGATGTAATCTTTAGTTTTAAAAATACAAAGTTTGTCCCTTGATTTCAGTATGTTACTTGTTCATTACATATATGTTTGATGTTTTTTTAAATGTTGGAACTCCTCTGAATTTAGGGTATATTAGAGCAAACGCTTATCTTTACAAAATCTAGGAAAAAATAAAGTAAGACATATTCTAAGCCAGATATTTAAGTCTGAGACTAATTCCCAAATAACAAATACATTCACTTATCATTTACTTGTCATTATTTTTTGTTTATTTTTTTCATCAAGATTTTTTTCAGACTATATCAAAACCAGCTTTTAAAACTTTGTTATTTTAAAACTGACCAGCTAATGTTCTTAACCAGGTTATTTCTTCTAAAAGTGCTCCATTAACATTACGTAACATGCTTTTTACAGTAGATAAAATTTAATATCTTCTAATAATTACAGGTAGAAGAAGTGATGAAGTTAAGTTTAAAAGTCGTCTCTAGTAAGGCAGTCGATGCTTACAAGAAGAAATCTAGAAGCGAATGGGTGCTAGAATGGCCTGGGCAAGTCGTATTAGCTGCTAGTCAGATACATTGGACTGCAGAAGTCACACAGGTACTTTATACCTGTTATCAGGTACAATGGGCTGAAGAAGTCATACATATATTGAACTATACTAAATGCCAACCCGCTTAAGAAAATAAGTTTGCTTGCATTTTTTCATTATTCTATATTTTACCTTTTTATTACGAAAATTCAGCAGATAAAATGTAGATACGATAACCTGTCCATGTTTTATAAGATGCCTCTGGTGTTAAGTTGTTACAAATCGTCCTTGACTTTACATACGGGAATTTTACATAATAAGTCAGCCATTTTTGTTTCTATAGGGACCTTATGATGTTTACAAATGTTCGTCTGCTTTCATGACGTTCAATGGTATTCGGACAAACCGCGAGACTTTTCCCGCCTTAACTGCAGACGACATCACCTGAAGGATTTCGAGTAGACATCACTCGATTGTTCCTCAAGTACACTTCCGTCTAATTGAGGTCAAATTTTAGTATGGAAAATCGCCCTTTCAAAATTTACAAACTGCCATGTTTCAAAACGCTGAATATCTCGAGGAAATAATTATTTATTTCAAAAAGTAGTTTTCTTGATCTACAAAAGGAGCATAAGCTGAACCATACGCGGTAAGCAGTTTTCATTTTTCACGCAAAAAACCCTCTCCACAACACTTAGTATAGTTATATGTTCTAATGAAGTGTAGTGTTAGACTGCCAACTTGATTGCTTAATGAACAGGTTGTTTTTACCAGGTACTTAATTGTCATGTTCATAACCATGTCTGATTGGAACTACAGAATTCATAACAAAACAGATGCACGATTTATGGTGAAAAATGACAGTAAAGCATCAAAACATAATTTTTAAACCTGCAAAATTTTTGTTAAAAATTTGTTAAATTTTTTTTTTGTTTTCCTTATTTTGTCTTTTATTTACCCAAGATAAATGCTTATAAATCTTTTAATTTAAGGCAATAACTGGTGGCTTCCTGGGTCCATACTTAGCCAAAAGTAACAAACAGATTGAAGAGGTGGTCAAGCTTGTCCGTGGACAATTGACAACAATGGCTAGAATTACTCTTGGTGCTCTCATAGTCATTGATGTTCATGGTAGGTATAATTTCATCATTGTAAGCTACAACTGCTACAACTACTTTAATTTATTTTATGGAATTAAGTGATAAAACAATATAATAATATTTTCCAATGTCTTTGTGTGTTTTCCGAGAAAGTTATTTACTGCACAAGGGAGATAACTAAAGTATTATAACACTATTGCTTTACATGTAGTTAATTCAAAACTGCAAGTTTGCACTTAGGGTATGTAATTACATAAAAAAGTGTTCTTTTAGTTAAATAATTAAGCATACCAGTTATTAATACATTTTCTTAATATGTATACTACAACAGATAAAAATGGTTGCCACAGTATGACTGAGGACTGGCTGAGTTGTAATTAAATTCAGTAAAGCAACACAATTATCTTTTTGTTTTTTATTTATAAATATTTTACCCTTTAAAAACAACTTTTTATTTCCTATTACAGCAAGGGATGTAGTAAATAATTTAAAGGGGAAAGAAATACAATCTTCACAAGATTTTTCCTGGATCAGTCAGCTGAGATATTACTTTGAAAATGAGGCTGTGCTAGTCAGAATGATAACAACACGAGTGGACTATGCTTATGAATACCTTGGAAATACAGGACGTCTAGTCATAACCCCACTTACAGATAGATGTTACAGGTACAATACAATTAATTTGGTTCTTCCATTCAGAAATAGTTCTGTTTTTTATTTTTATTTATTGTTATATTGTTTTGTAATTTTTCAGATAAAACTTCAGTAATTCATATATTTTTTAATTTTATTGTAAAGTAAGTAAAATTAAAATATTCATCTGTTATGTTTGTTAGAATAAGATTTCTGCCATAAAAAATTCTAATGGCCACTTAAGTTTAAATTAAAAAAAAATCTCCTTTTCTTTCATATAGAAGTTAATTAATAAACTACATGTATATCTACTTGGCTTCCTCCTCCAAGAAAAACTGGACGCCATGATAAAGCTGAAAAATTGCTGAAAGTGGCATTAAACACCATTCAAACAAACAAACAAAAAATACATGTATATCATTGTTACTGGTAGTCGGTTCAATCAATGAGTTGTTGTATATTACGACTAAGCTGTTGTTGTTTTTTTTAAAGTAGTCAAACTCAGAAAGTGTTGAAACCTTATTGAAATTAAAAATTGCATGGCCAAACTTTGAGGTAATTTATAATTTAAACCTATTTTTGTGTGCCTTTTTTGTTATGAAAAAATATGTCTTTTTGTGGTTTAAACATGTGATCATTTTTACATAGGACTTTGATGGGAGCTTTGCTACTTAACTTAGGAGGTGCCCCAGAGGGTCCAGCAGGTACTGGCAAAACAGAAACTTCTAAAGATTTGGCTAAAGCTGTTGCTAAACAGGTAAATTTACTTTTAAATTAACCCTGCTGCTTGTCCATGCAAGTAATTTTTCTGGTAAATATTATTTTTCATTTTTCAAGGTTAAAAATTTTGTAATAAAACTAAAACTAGAGCTTTAAATAATGAAGAGTATTTTGTATTGTAAATGTTTCTGTTTACAGTGTGTAGTATTCAACTGTTCAGACGGTCTGGACTATCAAGCCATGGGCAAATTCTTCAAAGGTCTAGCTCAGTCTGGTGCATGGGCTTGTTTTGATGAATTCAACAGAATTGAACTTGAGGTAAACAAAATTTATTCTATGACTTGTTTACTACTTTAAAATGTGTAGAAAAAAGAAAACAAACATATGATTTCTTTTTGTGTGCTTAATTCTTCAAGAGCATATCGTACAGACAACATTTAATCGTTGCTATTTTCTGTTCCCTAATATTCCAGGTGTTATCAGTAATAGCACAACAGGTACAGACCATACAAAGAGCAGTGGCAGAACAGGTTAAAACTTTTGTCTTTGAAGGAACTGAGATTTCTTTAGATAGAACCTGCACTATATTTATTACAATGAATCCTGGCTATGCTGGCCGAGCAGAACTTCCAGATAATTTAAAGGTTTGTTTTTCATTACAGATTGGTTTTACTTCATGCATTGATGTAATCTTTATATTATAATCATTACAATTTCTATTCTCCCTGTTATCCAAGCTGCTCAAAATACTGTCTTCTCAGCAAAACAGTGTTCAAATTCTCATCTGGAAGGTATTAAGGATCATATTCTATTATGTGCTAAGTAGATAAAACATTAAGTCCAATACTTCTGTGGCTATGCCTTGATATTGATAAAAGGATTATTTTGTTGACATTATAGATGTCATATTTAATTTAACTAATAATCTTTACAATTTTTAATTGCAAAATGTGCAGTGGTTAACACCAAGAAATCTACAAAATACTACTAATTAAAATTCTATTTATTCTGATTTTAGCATTACAAAAACTTTTATTTCTATCTTAATCCTAAAGATTTACATTTCTTATCTAGGTGTTATTTAGAACAGTTGCGATGATGATCCCAGACTACGCAATGATTGCTGAAATTTCGTTGTATTCTATGGGCTTTGTTGATGCCCGTAGCATGGCGACTAAAATTGTAGATACTTACAGATTGTGTTCAGAACAGTTGTCTTCCCAACATCATTATGATTACGGAATGAGGGCTGTCAAGTCTGTGTTGACTGCAGCAGGAAATTTGAAATTAAAATATCCAGAACATCAAGAAGATGTGTTAGTGCTTAAATCTTTAAATGATGTAAATCTTCCAAAGGTTAGTACTGGTATGAAGGTTTATTATGAAATCTTTGTTGGTTTGTTTTGCTAACTCTCAGTGTGGAGTAAAATGTCTTGTTTGTAGAATCCTTGACTATTCTCACTTTTGCATTCTTTAAGGGGGCTTGTAAGTCCAGTCTTTCGAGATGCTGACTCAAGACGCTGTCATAGCAATGGAAATTATGTCTTGACACTACTAAATCTGCAGGCCACACTAAAGTGCTCATGCTCATAGTAGTTATGACTGAAAGATGATCACTTATCAATATATCTTACAGTTAAATTGCAAAATTAGGCCTAGTGGTCAAGGTAGTTCATTTATTGTAGCTCGCATGGTCTATCAATACCGAGGTTGTGGGTTCAAGTATCACTGTGGGCAGGGTGTACTCCAGTCTTGTCAAGGATTGCCAGTTTTTCTACCTAAGGTGGGGGTTTTCTTTGAGTACTCTGGTTTCCTCTCTCAATAAATACTGGACATGATTATATAGGTGAAAAATTGCTAAAAGGGGTGTTGAACTTTTGTACCATCGAAACAAATAATATATTGCAAATTTTAATTTTTATTGTCAAGATCTAGCTGTATGACTTCTGAAACACATGGGAGCAGCTCTTTCTAATGTGTATATAATTACTAATAACTTTAATTTTGTTCTTTTGTTTTTCAGTTTTTATCACATGACATTCCACTTTTTGAGGGTATTATATCAGATTTGTTCCCCAGTGTAGAACTACCTCAGATAGACTATGGCCATCTAGTAGAAAGACTTAAAGAAAATCTGAAAACTAGAAAACTGCAAAGTGTGCCATGGTTTATTGAGAAGATTATTCAGGTATTAATACTTTGGGTATATTTTTGATGAGGTTGCTGGTTTGATTCTCACTGTTGGCAGGGGGCACTCCACTCCAATCTTAATTGACAATTAGGATTGCCATTTTTCATACCAATGGTCAGGGCTTTTCTCCTGGTACTCTGGCTTTCTCCCCCAATAAACAAATGGATGCAATGATATAGCTGAAAAATTAATGAAAGTGGCATTTAACACCAAACAAACAAAAAACCCTTAGAAATGTTGTGTAAAAAATCAGACAATACTAATTTTGTTTTGATCCTGTAAATCTGTAAATGCAATAACCAATCTGACATGGCTGCTTACAAGTGCAATAGGTTACCAAAATTGTTAACATAAGAAAAATATTCTGCAAATAGACAGACCTCTTAAGCCCACTAGTACTTCAAATGGGGATACCATGTTATGTCCCCATGTTTTTACTGCACTTCATCAGTCCAATGTAACAATCTCCTTTTTCAGTACTTAATGGATTTCTTTATTTAGCTGTCCTGATTATCACAACCTTTGCATACCACCAGAAAAGCTGTTGTAAAAGTTTTATTGTAATGGTACTTATAATAATATTCTTTTGTGTCTGAATATGTTACAGATTTATGATATGATACTGGTACGACATGGCTTGATGATTGTTGGAGATCCTCTAGGTGGGAAAACGAGTGCATTTAATGTTTTAGCAGATTCCTTAGGTGACCTTCACAAGAGTGGTAAAATGGATGAGTACAAAGTATGTATGCTTATAGCTGCTATGTGACAAGTTTCAGTATTGACACTTTTGAAGCTTTTATTCCCCCAGATCATCCATCCTAAAACATGATAAGTAGCCATAAAATTATGGAATAATTTGAATAATATTTGAACTAATATGGAATTACCTTTATTAAGGAAAACTTATCAGTCTTGAGCTTCAAGAAGCCCACAGTAACATATTTCCAAATAAGGTATTCAAGAAAACTGAAATAGAATTTTATTCTGTGTCTTAACCCAAAAGAACATAATATTTATTTTAAATTTATAGTGGATATTTAGAAAATGCAAAATGTTAAAAAATCAAAGTTAAAAAATATATGTAGGCATGAATGTTGAATTTGTTAAAAACAAGAAGTCAAGAGTTTTATTTCTGATGACTACTGACAAAGAATTTTATCTTTATCAGATTTGGAAATAATGGCAAAACAAAAAATGGCACCTTATAACCATCTGTATATTTTTAATGTTTAGCTGCTCTTAAAGAAGAAATCAGTTTAAACTTATAAAAACATGAGTAGAAAACCTCAACCAGTACTTCAATGCACCTTGATTGTCTAAAAGATTCTGTTTTGAAGTTTAGTTTTTTATGTAGTGATTTACATTGTAGGTAAGGTTCAGGATAATTAACCCTAAAGCTGTGACTATGGGACAGCTGTATGGTAGATTTGACCCTGTTTCCCATGAATGGTTTGATGGCAAGTACAATGTTTTTTCAAGCCATCTTATAATGGCTGCTCTGGTATTTTGCTAAGCAGTTGGTATTCTTGTAGTGACAAGTAATGTCTAGACAAAACAGTTATCATTATTTAGTTTCTTCCTTCTGCCAATTACATTTCCATTGTGATGTTTTATGTATTTATACGAAGACATCTCTAACTGTGAAAATTATAAACTTTATATTCAATTTGATAATTAAGAGTGAATACAGTAGTCCCCCTCTTTAGCGACCCCTCGTTTGAACGACCACCCCTTTGTCCCGACCACTTTCCTCTTGCATTAACTCATTTCTGTACAAATTTACCTCTTTTAGAGGACCACCCCTTTAACGCGACCAGCGACCGCCCTATAGCTATAAAAACCAGTGTTTTCCCCTCTCGTGAACGACCACATTATCAATTTGTATACGTTTATGTTTACTAGAAATGACACCGGAAGTTCAACTTCAGATGAAAGATTTTGAATAAAATACCTATTGTTTATTATTGGTATTAATAAAATTATACAAGAATGTGTGTTGGTTGTTTATTTGTGGTTTTTATATCGAGTATTGAATTAAAAAATGTTTATGCCCCAATATCTGCACGTGACGTGTACATCATTTGCATACGATAGTAAACAAAATTTGGACGATGCCATTTTGATTATAATCTTGGCCTCGTGACCCAATAATGTTACACTAACTGTCATTACTAATGTATTATGTCTTTTCAGTAAAGAAATGTGTTTGATTCTTCCATTAATTATTTTTTATCATTTAATTTGATCAAGTGAAAGAAAGTGTTAATCTGCCAAATATAGATTAAAAATAGGCTTGAGATAATTTACATACCGAGCTATTTTTAGATTAATAGTCCGAACTGTTTACATTTATTACACGTTTATCATTTTGAAAATGTGTTTGCTGAGATTTAAAAATTCAATCAGGCAGATAAAATTTGCAATTAATAATTTAGTTAGCTTTGTTCAGTGAATTTCGAGATTTGTACACAAATTAAACATTTCTAAAGCACATGTCTCAAGAATATTCTGAATCATAGAACGAGGTTTCACTGTGATATGACACAAAGTGGGTTATAACTACACATTGTATATACGATATTGGGAAAGAAAAACAGTTTTATTAAGACCAATATAAATAAAACTTTATTGATAATCAGCGGACAGATAAATCTTAAGTATGATAACAGGTGTACCTACAAAGAAAACAAATGTTAATACACATAATATCAAACATATATTTTGTGAAATGTGGTAAAAAT
The DNA here is from genome assembly GCA_944474755.1 of Limnoperna fortunei. Classification (NCBI taxonomy): domain Eukaryota; kingdom Metazoa; phylum Mollusca; class Bivalvia; order Mytilida; family Modiolidae; genus Limnoperna; species Limnoperna fortunei. The sequence goes on along the minus strand of OX104111.1, from coordinate 43,878,677 downwards.
TAGTTACAGAGATATCATCCTGGACACAACAAGATAAAAACAAGTTGCTGATTATAATAATAATATTCATGTACACGTAATTACAATCTAATCATAGCTAATTCCATTTGAGAGACCACCCCTTTTGTAAGACCACTTTTCAGTTGCAAATAGGGTGGTCTTTCAAGAGGGGGACTACTGTACTATGGTTATATACGTCCTCTTATTGGACCAGATAGCCTGTGGCATAGATTCTGTGACTCAAATCGAAGACAAGTTTGTTGATGTTATATCTGTTGATATAAGTATTTGTTTATCTAGGTATACTTGCCAATACATTCCGTGAGCATGCAGCAGACACTACCAACTACCGAAAATGGATCATATTTGATGGTCCTGTGGATGCAGTGTGGATTGAAAACATGAATACTGTGTTGGATGATAATAAAAAGGTAGAGTTGTTTTGTTGATAATTGTTAAATAAGATTTGTTAAAAACAACTTAATGATGTTGTAAAAATTAGTTCATTTAAAAAGTGTTTTGATATTTAATTTAGCTAAGATGATAGGTGTTTTTATTCTATGACAATTATTATGAATGTTTTGTAGAGTAACTTTTAAAAATTATTTTCAGCTTTGTTTAATGAGTGGTGAGATTATACAGATGAATAACAAACAGAACATGATATTTGAAGCTCAGGATTTGGAACAGGCTTCTCCAGCAACAGTTAGCAGGTAAGTTATGTAATAAAGGGAAGCTGAGGATTTGGAACAGGCTTCTCCAGCAACAGTTAGCAGGTAAGTTATGTAATAAAGGGAAGTTCAGGATGTTGAACAGGCTTCTCCAGCAACAGTTAGCAGGTAAGTCATGTAAAGAAGGGCATTATTTTTAAGCAGTTTTTAGTAAATACAGGTTAATCCTTTATATTTTTAAGGCAAGTTTCTGTTTCTCATATATACTGGTGTTGCCAGTTCTGGATAGTGTAAGATATTATAGAATAAAACTTTGTTTTTATCTAATGGATATTATTTATTTATTTACCCATTTGTTTCATAGATAAACTCCTAAACACTTGCAAAAATTACAAGGAAGCGTTAACAACCTAATTTTTGACATATTGTATACTACGTCACCCATTCTCAATAATTTATATGTAAAAAGCTATGTAGGGAGATTCTGACAATAAAATACGTGGACCTTGTTTATACTTTCATTTGCGAGAAGCAAAGTGGTGTCCTAAAGGAAAATTGACAAAAACAGAAGACATGTGCTAATTCGCATTTTATTACAAAATGAATTTTTGCATGACTATCAAGAAGAGGTTACTATAATCGAGAACAGGTTAAGGCACAATATATATTTAATATTTGGTTTAGAAATGTATGTAGCAGTGAAGTATGTCAAGATATGTAATAGTGTTACTAATGGTATGGCTTATGCCTTGGATACAGATGGAGATGTACAACTGAACAGCTGTTAATGGGACAGGATTAAAATGAATATTGGAATAGTCCAATTGGGCTTTAATAAGTAGGGGTTGTGAGTTAGACCAAGATTGGAGTAATCCTTCTGAGCAGTTAGAAGGTAATTAATTTTTAGTATATTCACAATTGGAATAGTCCTGAACAGTTGTAAGTAGGTTATTTAAGTAACTGTTTATTACAAATTGGAATAGTCCTGAACAGTTGTAAGTATGTTATTAAGTAACTGTTCATTACAAATTGGAATAGTCCTGAACAGTTGTAAGTATGTTATTAAGTAACGGTTCAATACAAATTGGAATAGTCCTGAACAGTTGTAAGTATGTTATTAAGTAACTGTTCATTACAAATTGGAATAGTCCTGAATAGTTGTAAGTATGTTATTAAGTAACTGTTCATTACAAATTGGAATAGTCCTGAACAAATGTAAGTTGTTAATTTAAGGTAACTGTACATTTATACAAATAGGAATAGTCCTGAACAGTTGTAAGTAGGCGTGATACTGATTAAAAAATTTCAACTAAATATTAAATGTGATTCCAATTAGAACAGTTATATGAGAATACATTTAGAATAAAAAAGATAAATGAGAGAGAGAGAGAGTTTAGATACTTGATAATAATAAGGAGTTATTTTGATAGGAGCATCTTGAAAATTTTGATTTCTTCTCTATACAATTTCAAAATTTTGGCAAGCATATTATGGTATTTTTCTGATAGTATTCAATATTTATGCTCCCTGAATTTAATTCCAGCCATTATTGCTTTGTCATCTGTACATCTGGCTGTCCAACATTTGTTCAACCCATAACTTTTTTTTATCAGCATAATTATTTCAAAATCATGAGGCAAAGATGACGTGTCACATAGTCACTATCTTGGTGGTCAAGGTTACAGTGAAGCATTAAAGCAAATCCCTGTCAGGCCCCTAACTGTTGTTAATTTTATTTATAAAAGACCGATTTTTAAATTATGTGGCACAAGTGATCAAAACATCAATTGGACATGTCACAACCTAGAAGGTCAAGGTTAAAGTACAACATTTAATCAAATCCATGTCTGGCTCATAACTTTTTTTTGTATTTTGATGGGTCTTGAAATTAAGGGCAAAAGTGATATATAAAGACAACATGTCCTGTGCAAAATTTGGTTTTTAAAGAAGCCCTTAGTTTCAAATAAGCATTGTATTTAATTACAGTGGTTGGGTAATAGAGCTGCTTGTAGAAATTTCTTTGTATTATTTCCTTCTGTATATTAATTATTATAATTAAGTTATTTTAAGTTTAACAGATGAACTGCTTTTATTACAGATGTGGTATGATATACCTAGATCCCTTACAGTTAGGTTGGGAGCCACTAATTAAGTCATGGATGGAAAATGAATTGCCTCAAAATCTGAACGAAGAACAGAAAGAAACAATCCAGGTTTGTTGTTTGACCTTGTGCGTTAAAGATTTTTCTTTGTTTTATACTTTTGAATTGTGTTTGATGCATTTATAATATGTCTCATAATAAATGTTTTTTTAAGGAAAATCCAAGTATGGGGAATATTGTGTCACCTGCATAGCAGTGTTGACATTATACAAGGATCTTTATCATGCAGTTTGTATATTCAATTTAAATATTATACAATTACTGTCTTTTGATGAGGTAAATGTGTGGAGTTATTGACTTTTGAAAAAACTGTTATAACAAAGAGTTTTTTCAAAAGTCAATAACTCTACACATTTACCGAATCAAAAGACAGTTATTGTTTTATTCAATAAAAAAGGATATTCACTAAAAATAAAATGGTTATTCACCGCGGGAAAATGCATTCGATTGTTATTTAAAAAAGGGAATAACCGGGATTCTATAAATAACAATCGCATGCATTTTCCCTCGGTGAATAACCATTTTATTTTTAGTGAATATCCTTTTTTATTCAAATTTTTCAGTCACATTATTTTTATACAAAATGTTTTATATATTATTGAATAAATATATTTAGTTTAATTTTTATTCACAATAATTTTACTAGTTGCTGGTAAACATGGATATTCATCCAATGGAAGAGTCGTAAATATCCATCTATAATAACTTTTTTTTTTATGACTTACTGTAAACTTTAGTATTGTGAATTTTGTAGCTTATTGTAAACTTTAATGATACTGAATTTTGACTTTTATTGATCTGTTAAAAATAAGGGAAAACGTGTATACAACCTCATACAATAATACAAGACCTTTCTATAAGCAAGTCCAGTTTGCTGGAGTTTTGCAGTGAAGACAATTTAAATGCCAGTCTATGATAATTAGACAAAACTATGTTACTTTTGTATCATTTTGCTTCAATTAAATACAGTTTTTGCTGCTACAATTTTGCTAGATGTTATGCAATATATTTTATACCTAATGTTTAAATTTTATTTTATGCATTGAACATTTTTGCTGCATAAACTTTTACCTGGTGTACTTAGCTTTAATATTGATAACAGTTTTATAGCATATACACTTCATATTACACTTGTGTTGATTTTGCTAGTTGAACTAATATGATAGAAATTTGCTGTTTTTGCTAGCTGTTGTTTGAATGGATACTGCCTCCATGTTTGAGTTTTGTATCAAAGTATTGTCGCTGTTTATTAACATGCCACCCACTGCATTTGACAAAGAGCATGTTGACCTTATATGGATGTATGCTGGATGATGTCAGGTTGGTAACTTGATTATGTCAATAATTAATTTTAGGTAGAATGCAATAGCGCCTCAGTTATAGACTAACCCCTTCAACTGTGATCTTAAACAAAATGCCTCTGGGCAGTAGGTATTTCATTTAAGACGCACTTAAACAAATGTTATTGTGATATGTGGCATTTGGTAAGATGTAGTCTTTGTTAAGACGTAGTCCTTGGCAAGATGCAGTCATTGGTAAGATGTAGTCCTTGGTAAGATGTAAGATGTAGTCCTTGGTAAGTTTGGTAAGATGTAGTTCTTGGCAAGATGTAGTCCTTGGAAAGATGTAGTCCTTGGTAAAATGTAGTTCTAGGCAAGATGTAGTCCTTGGTAAGGTTTAGTCTTTGGTAAGATGTAGCCTTTGGTAAGAGGGCTTATAAGAGGGGTACTACAGGATTTATAATCTACATGCATACAAATAAGTAACTTACCAAATTCACAGTTGTTTCAATGAATATTTATACTCTCAGTTATGCTAAAACAAACATTGGTTAGAAATTTCTTCTTTGCATGAAGATATAGAAATTTATTCTTGGAGATTTTTTTAACAACATACAAAGATGTCATAAAAAATAACTTATATACTAAAGAAATCACTGCCTTGTACATTAAATACATAGTTCTATTTGCAGTAGAACCTATGTTTACTTCGCAATCATCAATGGTAAGATAAGCTCAGATTTCCAGATGTAAAATTTTTTTTTCAGGAAAATAGGAGAAGATGAAGAAGAGGATGATTTCACTGAAGAGGCAGATGAAGAAAATCCAGATGATGAAGAGCAACCTGTGAAGCCGGAAGCTTCAGAGGAAGAAAGGAAAATGATTGAAGAAAAGACTAACATGGTTGTCAGTTACTTCTTTTTCTCAGTTGTTTGGTCTATTGGTGCTACTTTGGACTTGAATTCAAGGCTAAAATTTGACGAGTTTTATCGTGCTTTATGTGAAATGGACGCAACCACTGCGAAGTATCCTAAGTAAGTATATTTGTAACAGTTAAATAAAATTATATTAACATAACTTTTTTGGCATGTTTATATATATATATATGGAATTTGTTTATTTAAGCACACATATTTTTAGCAGCATAGCTCTATCTATAGTGTTGTATTTTAGGTATTTAATTAAATCATTTGTATCTATTTTTCATACAGATAACTGACATTCACATTTAATTTGGATGCACATGATGTTGTGAACTACTTCCTGTTAATTATATTGTATGGATATCTATTAACGGCTAAATTGTTTATGAATCTATTGTCACAAATCCAAAAACACTTTTGTTATGTTACCCAGTTCTGATATAAGATTCTTTATTTAACATTCTTCCATTACTTTTGTGTTGTATGTCAACAGTTTGGAAATAATTGGATATTAGTTCTTATCAATTATACACAATTTTTTAAATTTTACATGAAGATTCTTCCATTTTATCTGGAAATCCATTTTTTTAAACTTTCTGTTATCTACTAATGCTGTTGATTTTAAAATTTATGATTTATGCATGCTTAACTTTTTGTTATTGTTAGAAAATCGTAGTTTTGTAAGCAGGATATTATATTATGCATGTCTTTCTATTGTTATACTGTATCGTTAATTGCACACACACATTAGTAGTGTTGCCTTGGCAACTGTCAGAATGAAAAAACTTTTTAAGATTTAATGATTTTTTACTAAAAACACAATTTAATGCAGTATGTGCCAATATAAGTGTTGCCAAGGTAATTATAATCAAAAGTTAATCTAGCCTTGAAGCTGTGGTTATGAACTTTGAGTTTCAATTTAAAATTCTCAGTGCTGCTTTCATTGAAAGTTTGAAAATATGAATTTGTCGTTAAAAAGATATAAACATATAAAATGCTTTATCAATGGGGATATAACAACTGTTGTTTGAATTCATTTTGTTTTATTTAGAAAAAATTTAAAATGATTTAGCTTTAATTACTTTCTCTGAAAGCTAAGTTAAAATGAAATGAAATGAAACTAAATCCATAGATTGGGTAAGGTGGCCAGTTATAGATACAGCTTCCAGACCATGTTAAACAAATTTGCATCTATTTGCTCACATTTTTAGCTTTTAACTTTCATGTTATAGGGTTACAGGCATGACCAGGTACAGTATTCCAAACAACAGAGAGGTAGATTGAGGAAAACCCCTTAGTTATAAATAGATCCCTTCATCATATGTGTTTGTATTGACTTGGTGTCTCTTTATCCATATCCCACATCTGCTCTTCTTGTTGTCTGTATATTGACAAAAACAATATATATAAACAAAGAATTTAAATAAGATGTGTAAACAGAAATGTTTATATTCTTTTTTACAAATTCTGAATAAATATGGTTTGTTATAGTCTACAGTAATACGATTACTAGGCTTAAAATTAAATGCTGTAAATGATAAAAATTTGTACTCGTCAGTATCATTTGAATCAAACAATGTGCATATACATGTATTTTTTACATATTTCTTCAATTTAATTTTATTGGTAATACTTCACAATCTTTTAATGGTGAAAACAGTGATGATTTCATGGAACAATTTGAATTTTAATGGGGTAAAACTAGGTCATGTGACCATAGCAATTGATGTTGTATAACTTTTGTTGCTGCATTTGAATAGGCCTATCAGAGTTGAGCTTATAAAGCAAACTGAATTGTCAGTTTTGACCATCATATTGCAACGCTTAACAATTTATTTTGACACAGTAATACCTGTGTTATTGATATCTTGTGGCTTCTTTGTATATTACAGTTTTATTCATATCATTATTCATTTCTTGAAGCCTCAATCTGTCTCTAATTACTCAGTGGAATTGGGTTCCCAAAATATTTTGCTTACTTTTACTGATCATTCATTGTTAACATACTTCAAAGAATATATGTGTTCTGTAAAATTGTTTGTATATTAACACAGTACTTGTTTCAAAAGAACATAGAAGCTAACCCAGCGTGTTGGTAGCTTAATAGGTAGTCCTGGGTACGCAGTTTGATGCTTTGTGATTGGAAAATTAACATCATTTAATGTATGTGTATTGTATCAAATATATGTTTCTCAGAGTTATACTAAAACAGAAGTAACTTAAGTATAAAATTCTAAGTAATCATTCTTGTCCTTTTAGGCTTATTCTTCAACTTGTGCATAGTGTTTCTGATTTTCCTATGTTGACAATACAATTTTTTAAAATACCATTGCAAAATAAGTTACCAGTATGTGTGATTTATCAGTAGAAAGAAAAAAAATTTATACTTTTTTTAGTATGTGATGTTAGACAGTATAATTGAAAGGCTGTTTGGGTTCATTGTTATTGTTTAAAAAAGAATTCCTATTCCATTAGAAGGTTTTCTCTGTATTTTTAAGGGGAGGGGGGTGTTTGTATTATGAAACTATAAAATGTTTAAGGATTCATATGAGTAAACCAATTTTATATTTTTATATTTTAATCTTTATAAATATCAAAATATCATCACTTCTCAGCTGTAAGAGAAAATTTCTTAACTCACTGTTATAATTTATGGTCATTTTACAGATTTTGTTAACATTCTTCAATTTAATATTACAGGCCTAAAGACCTAAAGTTTGCCCGTAACCTGTTGATTCCAAAGAAGGGAACTGTTTATGATCATGTATACATAAAGCGACAGTACGGATCATGGAACCAGTGGAGTAGTCTAATTACACCATTCAGCATTGATGATAAAGCAAAGGTAAAAGTCTGACACAAAATACTTATTTTAATGTCCAAAAATCTTTTCAAAAGTTTTCAGGTTTTTTTGTCGTTAGTGCCAAGCTTACAGTGTTCCTGCTTACACAGATTAAGTGTAAGTGAAGTTTTGGATATTTTTAATGCTTCATGTTTCTGTCCAATGTTGCTGTTTGGTTTTTGCAATCAGTTTATTCCCTATTTTTCACGTGTTGAGCAATCATTTTATATTATTGGTCTGTTAATTTAGTACATTGTAGCATTATTTATCCATATGATATTCGATTTTCCACTCTTTTCCTCAAAGTCACATGCATGTAATATTATTGTTTAAAAAAATGTCAAACAAATTTTTATCGAACTGTTTGTGTGCTTATTTCAGTAGCATACCTTCACGTTGCTCTTTTGCATACTAAGCTCTACTGTTTTACTTGCATACATGTTTCACATTGTTGTCATTTTGCTTATTTTGTTGTTTTCTTTATTCAGGCCATACAGGTAAACATTGGTCAACTTATGCATGTTAAATATGTATCACATAGATATAAATGTTTGTAAACATGGTAAGGGATAGAAAAGTTTACATTGACAAATTACACTCAAAGTACATGTACCTTTACAGGGTTACAATATTCAGTGGTCAGATATTATGTGGCAAAAAGCTCAAGAATGAAGGTTAACTGATCAGTATCTCTGTAGATACTATAACCAAAGTTAATTAGCTTTTAGTTAAATGAGATTTCTTTTATCAATTGCAGTTTGATTGATATTCATTTTTGATTAATATACACTGTTGTTTACTTCCAAACTTTGTGTCTATGAAATCTTTGAACAGCAAAGCTTCAGGTTAAAATATGGGACAACATTTTTTTTGGTTCTAAAACAGACTTCCTGCTTTAATTTGGGCACCAAGTTATACATGTATTTGAATCCATTGTAACAACCTTGAAATGTACATAGAGATCATAGTTTGATAGAACCATTTGTGTACATGTAGATTTTTCTTCAAAGATCTTACTTAAATTAAACTTGGCTAGATTGGTCTTTAAAAACTGTTTTCCATAACACTTACTCTATCCAGAATGGGTACCACTGCTGGATAGTTATGATATAGGACCCTATGGTAATACCTGTAAAATAATATGTACATGTATAACCATTTAGCCATTCATATAGTTCTCATGCAGGGAGCCAATTCTAAATATTTTTTTTACTTCGGTCCTCATTTCCTCATTCAAGATATCCCCACAATGATGCATAGTTATCGGTGATGCATCAAGTTTGCTTTTTCTGCAAAATAAGTTGTTATCGGCAATTTGCAAATCTAATAAGGGCAAAGGTCAAAATAAGTTGTTGTTAGCAATTTGCAAATCTAATAGGGGCAAAGGTCAAAATAAGTTGTTATCGGCAATAAGCAAAAGTGCAGAGGTACAAAAACTGAGTGTAATAACATTTCCACAATTAAGTAGATGCATTACTAGTTAGTATTAAATATCATTGATGGTTTAAATGTTGCACAATTGTGTTTTGATAGACTAAAATTGATTAAAATACTGACCATATTTGGTGATTAACGGCTGTTTTATTATCTAATGGCTTTGGACATTTTTTTTAACCTGTAGTGAACATATTGTTATAACTGTAACTGTAAATTAAATTTTAAATCTATAATTAATACAATTTAAAATTTACCAACTTTATAGCTTTATGGATATGTAAATAGCTTTATAACATGTAGGTGAAAATTACATAATTGCATCATTTTGATATTTAAATTTCATTCTTTGAGCTTTAGCTTTGTCCTACTTGTAATTTTGATCCTTTATTTTTTTTAAATTTCTGAAATAATAAAAAAGATCAAAGGTAATAAGTGAACTTTTTTTCCTGATCGATCTTTAAATCCCTCTTGATTTTCCTGAAAAATAAGAAATACAATGTACAATTTTTACATACTTTTTATTAAGGTAGATCTTCGCTTTATTAAAACATGTTTATAATTCTTATTTGTTCCCTGTACCCCAAAAGGATCAAAATAGTATGTAGTCATAGTGACAAAGCATTTATTGCACATGTTAATTATTAGCATAACAATCCCATAATGCACGGGTAGTAATGGTTGCATGGTTTTGGGTGCCTATAGGTGCATGCAGTTAGAGTATATTTATATCAGACATTATACTAGTTGGCTATATTGGTTATTTTGTCACAGTGTATTTATTATATGTTAAAATTTAGAGAATATTTATTTAGATAAAATTTTTGTTGGTGTTAGCTCATGATGTTTGATTTTGAATATTTTATTCATTTTTAAATACTTTATTTTGACCTAGGAAGAAAATGTATTTGTAAAATTTGTGATATTGTTGTATTACTTATTTTCAATCATTTCATTGGTATGTTTCACAGTAAATCATATTATTGTCTTAGTGGTCTAATTGACCTGAGTTTCATTAAAACATTAGTGTTAAGTTATATACCCTAGTCATCATTCATCCAGTTTTAATACAATATTTCATTTCAATGTATCAATAAATTCATTTAAAAAGGAATTTTGTTTTAGCAATGTCAACTTTTATTAATGAAGTCTATACAAATAAGATGTTTAACCAAAAGGATGGGAAATTATTTTACTGACATTGTTTGTTTAGCTTAAACCAAAGGATGCTTTTGGTGGACAAGACATGGTAAAGTGCAGCTCCAATGCATGTTTCATTAACATTGCATGAAAGTACATTTATGCATGTGACAATACTAATGCATGTGTACAATTCGTAGGCTAGAACATGTAGGAACATGTTTTTGTATTATAGTTGAAGTGTATTTGTTTCTATAGAAATTTTTGGCATACAAAAGATCATATATGAATATGTTTAGTAGGAGTCCTTTTTAAATTCAGTACAACATTTTTTTCAGTAATTTTATCTGTTACTGTATGACAAAGAATATAATTTCCTTGTTGTGATAGGCCATAAATCTTGGAATAGTCAGACGGTCTGTTAACATTTTCCAATATCCATCTATCATATTTTCTTGTATATTCCATTAACTGGATATCTGATGTATTGATTGAACCCATTATCTTTAGCCACTGTAAGGGTTTACAGTGCTCGACCCACAGACCTGCCCAGTGCATTACCAAGTAGCAGATAGGGGATGCCTTCTTGTTGGGGGCTTGTCAAGTCATGATATAAAAAGCCTGACTGCAGACCACAGTGGGTAATGTGTTTGTAGACTGCCACACTCCTTGCACCATAAAGACCACTTTGTAGACATCGATAAGAGAAGACACTACAGAAGGCTGAATTTTCTGCCCCTACCCATACCCCATAGTTTTCCAGTGGCATTCAAAATGTCTGTTCTCGTCCTGAATATAGCTGAAGTACTGCTTGCTAGACGTAAAGCAATATCAAATCAATCAATCTTTAGACACAGTAGGCTTTCATTTACTGATATAATGAGTTATCTTGTACAACTCTCAGGCCTTTTTGTATTTTACATGTATGGTTAAAATAGTTAAAGTTGTGGTGTTGGTTCTTTTCAAACAGATATAGAGAAATATGTTCATAGCCTTTGACATTTATTTGAAAGGGAAAAAAAATATATACATGTTACTTTTTACTTTATGGTAAAAGTCAGTTTGTGTCTGCATACTTAGAACCATGGAGACTAGAACATTGGTTAATAATAAATTTCTTGTATCTCAATCTGAAGGGATTTTTTTTTTTGCTATGTATGATTGTTTTATCCTGTGTAACTTAAATTTGGACTTTTTTTTCCTATCTTAAGATGAATGATCATGGTTATCTTTAAAAAATGACCATTAGTTCTCTTCAAATATAATTTTGTTACAATTATAATCCTTTTTAATGTCTTACATTTTTAGTCAACCTTAAATTTAAAAATATCGTCTACTTTACCGGTAGGTTATGTTTGAGTTAAAGTGTGTATCACAAAAGGGAAGGAAATCTACACTTTAGGATAGTATTTGTTTCAGTTAAATGCAAATTCACTATGTTTTTCACCATTTTAAAAAACACTGGTGAGAAGTACCATATTGTTTTAACTTGTGATAGCAATGTCAACTTATGCCAGTTGAAGCTGCTTTTGTCCTTTTTTAATTTTTAATTTTTATTTTATTTTATTTATTTTTGGAGTGGGGAAGGAAGAAAATCCTCAGTTCAATATTTACACCAGTTATGCACCTTCTGTTAATTGATATTGCTACCATGGAAACATTGCTACTTCCTGTACGAAAGTAATAGCTGGATTCCAGCTGGATTCCAGCTGGAAAAGACCTGGATTCCTACAGGATTTTACCCAAAAACTCAAAATCCTCCTCTATTAGAGAAAGACACGTAAAATATAAACATTCCTACTCTATTATTCCTTGTCCTGTTCTTGTATTCCTGCTACTGCAAAATGAGTGTCTTTTATATTCCTGTTCAAGACCATGACATGAATAGGATATTTTGTCTTAGATTATGTCAGAACAGGAATCTTGCTCTTATACTTATTGATGAAAAAGGATTTTTTTTACTTTTATAAAACACTTTATTTTAACTTACATATTTGATATATGTATTATTACAGAGACTGCCCATTGAATTTGCAGAAAGGGGGGTTGACATAATGTAATTATTAACAAAAATGCAACAAAACTGTGATGAAGATGTAAAAATTATTAAAGAATTGATGATGTGATAAGCAAATACACATCAGGTACCACACAAATTGGGTTATCATTACTAAATAAAACATGATTTATCTACCCTTGCCTGAATATCTTTTTGTATTCCTCCATTGGAATAACCCTTTGGAATCCATCCAATGTTAACCCTGTTCTAATAATGTTAATAATGTTCTTCTGTATATTTTCTCTTTCCATAGGGTCCTCATATCTTTTGTTTTTATGTAGCACCTCATTATCTGAGAAGCATTTTAAGGGTGAAATCATCAAGGTCATTTAAATCCAGCTTGAATGTATTTGACTTTAAATTTATATTTTTGAATGTGTTTCATTTTTACTTAACTGATTATTTATAAACATTGTCTCTTTATCTGATTAATATAAGATTTGATTGTTTTACTAAGAAGCACATCTTGTATGTGTATATTATTGTAACTTGACCCACCAGTGTTATGGAACCTGTTGAAGCTGATAAAACAAATTTCATTATGAGGTTATCAAAGGGTCTATTGGAAAATAAAAGAATTGCAAAAGACCAATGTTTGTGTCATATAAATTAAAGTTATTAAAAACTTGTTCTTCAATGTATTAGCTTACATTTTGAACTGAACAGCTTAATTCTTATAACCTCAGAACTGTTAATCTATTTTTGACTTAATTTCAAACATCTGCAGAGGGCCCCATTTCAAAATTCAAACTTTACCGCTTATTTGCTACAAGATGGAGGAGATGTTTGGGTGCATATCTTTTAAGATGCATCACTTTGTGTGATTTCTAAAAAAGATGTCAGAGGATAAATGAGATTTAATAAAGAAGGAGATGGTAACAAAAAAGAATTCAGTTGTCATCATCAGAGCAGATGGTGAGTATTATTAAAGTTATATAAGTCTGTTAACAAATTGTAAATATCAATACCAATATGATTTTTTAAATTTTATTTTGTAATGTTTTAATTGAGCAGGTTATTGTGGACTTTTGTTTTATTTTTATAATGTATATTGAGCCTTTAAAAAAGTTTATCTGATATCATTTTAATTTTTTTTGAATTCTCAAAAAGACACACAAAAAAAAAACAAAAACAAAAAAAAACCCCAGGGAATGCTGCAAACCATCAGGCCACTTTTTAAGCTAATACAATGAAGGTTTTTTTTTCCTACATAGAAACCATGGATGCATCTAAAAGAAAGGGACTAAAACAAAAAAATTGCTAATACCAGAACTGATTCAAAACCAATTATTGAACTACTAAAGGTAAGTTCAACCTATAACATGACAATTTATACAGTGTATTTATTGAACAAGTTGTACCTTTTTTCTATGTCAGTTTCACCAAATATAACATTTTAATGCTGATAAATTTAAATTTCCTTTCAACTACTGTTGATAATCTTTTTCAGGCAGAAATAAAAAAAAAACAAATAAAAAACAACAAAATCCATTTTTAAAAAGCAGCATATGCTTTGCAAAATTAACGAGATGTAACTAAAACATGTAAATTGTGCTTTACCTCACTGACATGTAACTGGTAACAACATTTGTCAGCTTTTCTGGACTGGCATTATATTCAAAGCCTTAATTAAATTCCAAAGAACAATTAATTCAGGTCCATTTTAATAATGAAGTTTGTGTTTTTGCAGGTTATTCTGTGTCATAGTACAGAAAAGATGGCAGTAAAGTAGTGGAATGAAGGACCAACAGAATGTGTTCCATATGCCAGAACAAAAATGAATTTTCTTTTACAAAACATAGACTAAGATTGAAAACAATGTGTCAATATGCACAACTTAAAATAAAGACATCAATCTTTTTACTAAAATTGTGTCTGACCTGAGAAAAATATATTTTAGGCACTGATTAGAACAGCTAACTTTATTGGTTTCAGATAAGAGACGTTTTTTTTTTTGGAGCCATTTAGAAAGATTTTGGGATTCCAGAATTCAAGGTGTCTTAAGAGCAGGATCCCTGGTCCCGTACAAGGATTCCTAGTCTGGGAGCAGGATTCCTGGTCTGGGAGCAGGATTCCTGGTCCTGGAGCAGGATTCCTAGTCTGGGAGCAGGATACCTGGTCAGGGAGCAGGATTCCTGGTCAAAGAGCAGGATTTTTCATTACTTAAACCAGTAGGAATCTATTTTATAATTGAAGCAGGATTCCTGGTCTCAAGAGCAGGAATCCTGTTCTCCTCATTTAAATATTACGGTTCATTTTTCCAGTAGAATTCCATGTCTTGTGCTATAGACAGGATTATGCTATTTTCCTGCAGGAATCCATGTCTTGTCCAGTTGGAGTACAGCTGGTCGTTTTCGTACAGGTTTGCTCTTCAGTTAAAAACAATTGAAAGATGAAATAAATTAATAATAAATTAAATCAACATCCATTGGTAAAAATATGGGGAATTTCCAGTAGTGTGTTCAGTTTGTTAACTGCATGTTTTTAGATTCTTTATTTCAGTCTGCATGCATGAACAGAAATCTATAAATAGAATGCATGCTAATTATTGGGAATAGACCATAGCTCTTTGTCTTTATAGCCATGCACACATACTAACAACAAATATACGCATAACTCTTTTATGGAACTAATAAAATATTACTTTCTATTGATAATCAGTAGACATTTTTAAGTAAATCTACACGAAGTCATGTAACATAAATATATAATTTTTTTAATATAATGCATTAAGAACAGGCAACTATTGGATTTAGCTAAATGTAGCCAGACAGCATCACAAACAAAGATGCTGCTTTTGGGTCATTAATTTTAATATTGTTGATTTTGGCATAACAAACCTGAAAAATATCTAGTACATATATGTTATTTTACTTTAAATAATAAGCTTTTTTTTTAAAGATTTTTAAGGACATCATGTTGTGATTATTATATGCGCTTTCTTATTAATTTAAAAGGGCTTTTTGTTGTTAAAAACGACTTGTGTATAAATGAAATAATTGAAATCCTATTAAAATTAGTAATGCATCTTATACATATACTATGTACTTGGTGGCCGAGTGGTTAAGGTAGTTCATCTGCTATTGATCACATGGTCTGTCAACACAGAGATTGCGGGTTCTAGTCTCACTACAGACTGGGTGCACTCGACTCCAATCTTAATTGACAAGGATTGCCAGTTTTCCTTCCAAAGGTCGGCGGTTTTCTCTGGGTACTCAGGCTTCCTCCCCAATAAAATATGGACACCATGGTATAGCTGAAAATTGATTAAAGTGCCCTTAAACAACATTCAAACAAACAAACAAACAATAAACCATATTGTTGACCTACACTATGGTAATATTTTCTGGAAAAATACTAACACTTGATCCAAGGCATGTTCTATGCATGAATTTGAAAGTAGATATGTAGACTAGATCTATTATGAATCCTTACATGCTATGTCATTTAGTTAGATTTGATTAGTGTGTAAGATATTAAACTTTAGGTTTTAGTGCAGGTTGAAATAAACAATGTATGCAAAATAATCATTTCAAGGTCATTTACTTTCAGTCACTATGTTCTAATGAATGTAACTGAACGGAATTTCACTTTCAGCCACTATGTCAGCATCTAATGAATGTAACTGAACAGAATTAATTGTAAACTATTTATAACAGTAACAATAATTAATTAATCAAACATTATTACAATAGATGTACTAAGAATAGCAGAGGAATCTTCTGTCAGGACTACGTTTTAATTACTGGAATGTAGCAAAATACCCTGAAAAATTGTAAACAATGTTGAAAAATGCAGCATTCACATTTTTTTTTCAATTCCTTCATAAATGAAAAAATTATTTTTGCTAGATTGGGTCTAAATTTGAAAAAAAAATTAAGCAAATAAAATCCTGTAAATTTTTTCTTTGTTACATTTTTTAGAATGGTCTTTAAATGGCACAATTCCGAGACATTTAATAGTCATGTGAATAATGAATGACCTCATTAACAACTGTATGTTCAAGGACATTGTGGTAAACACAACAGGCTCAACCTAATACACAAAATTGTACTACAATACATGTAATGTAGAATGAATTTCTACAAAATGGTTTTTATTTAAAATAATTGCCTGTTTCCCATTTTTGGTAATATAAAATCTAAAACAAACCATATGTTTAAACTGTGTTTTGATAAAGGGAAGTAATTACTAGACATGGTTGTGCAGCAACTGGAGTTTGGTACATGTACTGTTAGTTATAATAAAGGAAGATATGCTTATTGTAATTGATTATAGCCTTTCCTCAACAAATTATTATCAATAACTTATAAAATCTTAATAGAAGTTCAGTGAATACATTTTTAAGTTGTAATAAAAATAAATGGTTTTTTGTCAATGGGTCAATGCTATACATACTAATATTCCTCTCTAATTTAATTAATTACTTTGTAATCAAATCCCCTCTTTTGGTGTTAGTTAGCACATTGTGTAATTTAAATGATCAGTTCAAACTGGTAGACATAGCAAGTTTATATCGATCCGATATTTCCAATTCTCAAATTGTGTTTAATTTTTTTTAAAGCTACATTTAGCTTTTTAAAAAAAGGCAGATTTCAATGTGATTATTTAGCTTTGAAAGCTATTTTCTTAGTTTTGAACTATTGAGAAATTATCATGATCGATCTAAGATGGCTAGATTTTGTCGTTTTTGTTCATTATAATGGTGTTAACATGTATAAATGGTGGTCATATACTAACATGTTTGTTTTATTTTCATTAACACCTCACCTCGTGTGTTTACAGAAAGATACTGAGCTACGGATCATGGTAAGACAGCATACAATATAAGGGTCAAAGTGGGAAGGGGGGATGTTAATACATTGTTATAAACATCCTCGTAACACAGACAAAAATATTTTCTACATTATTAGTATGTTTGGTATTTCGGAATGGGTTCTATGGCTTTATATAGCAGTTATTGCCCTTTTACATCTTCTCCTTCTGACAAGAATGTTTAGGTCTTTCTCATAAAGAAGAAAGAAATTTGTTCTAAAATATGTTTGTATTGTAGGATTTGTCATAAAAGATCAAACAAGGTTTTATCATGTTGTTGCTATATCAGTAGCAACTAAAATAGCATAGCATATTTTGAATTGTCCTCAATTGTGTATAAATGTAATCTTGCTTGCCTTTGCTTTTGATGTGTTTTTGTTGTTGTTTTGCTTGTTTGTGATATCATGTGGCACTTTACAGTATATTCAATATCTGTGTGTATATTAAGTATATACAACTTCAAAACATTACGCATACACCAAAATGTCATCTTCATACCTTTCATAGTGTTTTTCTATCATTTAATTTTTTTTAAATTTCTCTGTTCTGGTATCAGACTACTAAGATACTAGTGCTGATGTATTCTCAATGTGTATATATGTGACATCACATAAAATCCAATACAAATTATCATGCTAATTTTGTTTTGCTCTGAAACTTATATACTGGTACACCATGGAGCTTTACTTCTGCTAATGGTCTAAAAATATACCAATTTACATGGATTCCAACTGGACACAGTTGAACCATTTTAATTTCAAAATAGCAAAATCTTACCAATAGATTCTCTTGTCTAGCATTGTGGCAAGAAAAAACTTTGGTATGATTCTACTTGAGGAATTAATGAAATACATGCTGTAGAGCATTCTGTCAAGATATAACCTGTCTTGAACTTTTATCTTATCTTAGTCAGTTCTAAGATGCATTTTGAATGTTCTTTTTAAATGTTCAGAAACATTTAGTATATTTAAATGGATAATTTATTTAGACCCCATTTAACTTATGAAGGACTTTAAAGAATAACATCCTAAAAAGAAATGTAAGTACCCTTGCCTGTTGTTTTTACCCATCCATAATGTTTGGTAATGTCCTGGATGATTTTATCCATAAATTAATGTATTTATGAATATTTAAATATTAGATAAATGAGCTGATAATAAATACAGTCGAGACTGAGAGACAGAAGTATTTCCTAGAACGACTTCTGATGAGGGACAAACCACTCCTGTTTGTTGGGCCAACAGGAACGGGCAAGTCAGCCATTAGTAATAACTACCTGATCCAACTACCAAAGGAAAAATTCATCATCAACAACATCAACTTTTCAGCTCAAACATCAGCCAATCAAACTCAAGATATTATTTTCTCCAAACTTGACAGGTAAATGTTAACTCAGAGCTGAAAAAAATTCAGGCATTGCATCATAAGAAATAACTTTTGTAACCCTCAAGTAGTTGCCATCATATCTTGGATAAGAGAAGACGCAAATATAGTTTCAATTAATGTGCCAAGCTATATTTTAATTTTTTGCCTTTAGTTCTAAATAACTGATGACTTGAACTTAGTCCTAACCTTACTGACCAAACAGACTATCAATTTGAATTCAGGCTAAACATGTTTGGATAATTCTATTACAAAACACTTAAATCCTGGGGAAAATGTCAGTTTTTATCAAGTTTGAAGACCTTTACGGGACAATTTCAAGCAATTAACATGAAAATATAATTTTGTCTATGGTTACCATGCAAATAACAGAAATGTTTTACATGGAGGGTATAGAAAATGGTTTGGTGTTTGAAAGTCTTATGCAGTTAAGAGAAATATGCCAATACAATAAACAGAGATGCAATTATGTGGAATCTAATGTTTTATGTTAATATTTTTAGGAGAAAGAAAGGAGTCCATGGTCCTGCTCCTGGTAAGAAACTGATAGTATTTGTTGATGATTTGAACATGCCAGCCAAGGAGAAATATGGTGCCCAGCCACCTATAGAAATCCTTAGACAATGGATAGATCATGGGTATTGGTTTGATAGGTAAGTTTGTTGATCATAGTTTCTGGACAAAGATATAGTTTTGAACCCTAGCTGATAATATTTATTTTAGTTATTTCTCTGAAAATACATATCTTGCAAACTGTCTTGTTTGGATTGGTCTCAGACTCCATTTAAAATTTTCTTTGACTATCCCCAGCAATAGGCAAACACTTTTTCTAGTGTGACAATGTAGTTGTTTTGTATGCTAAATTTTTATAGGCTTTTCTGTATCATGTCTTTTTTAAGATTGAACTCGTGAGACTGTATGTAAAAATGAGACTGAAAATATATATGTATATAAACCACTAATTATGTATATTACATCAATTTTTTTTTTATACTTTAGAAAAGACACCAGTATTTTAGAATTAGTTGACATCAACATGCTATCAGCAATGGGACCTCCAGGAGGAGGCAGGAATGATGTCACACCGCGATTCCTCAGGCATTTTAATGTCATGGCCATTGAATCTTTTGATGAGGAGACAATGAAAAGCATTTTTACGCCAATTATTGATTGGCACTTCAAATCATTTGAGACTTCCTTAAGGAGGTTTTCAAGGGTTTGTATACTTCCAAATAAAAACATTGGATTCCAACTGTTAATGCCATAACGTACAAATTAGATGGCAAAGTATATTAGTATTTCAGTCAAGATTTTGTGAGTATCAAATAACAGATTTAAATGGTAAATTTGGATGAATAAATGTTTAAACAAGTTAGGGATTATACCACACTTTAAAATTGTATACAAAAAAATTCCTAAAATAAAATTAAAATTTTTGAAAATTGAAAACAATGAATATGTAATTAATGAATATTGTAGATAATTATCACCAGTACTATGGAGATCTACAACAATGCAATATCCAAGTTCCTGCCAACACCTTCCAGATCTCATTATGTCTTTAACCTGAGAGACTTTGCAAGAGTTGTTCAGGTAAATGAAAATACCTGTAATCATGTTATCCCAGCAGCGAAAATGCATGAATTGTACAAAATGAATTAATATAAAGTTACTAACAGTACATTATAGCATGTATCCCTGATATCTTTCTAATGTTACAATGTATTTTTGACTAAGGCTGAATTTTAGAAATGTTGAATATTATGAAGTCTTTGTTGATTTAAGTCATTGGTCTGATGTTTCATTTCTTTTCAAAACTCGATTCTCTAACACATAACTATAAGTTCATTGTCTGGAAACTATTCTTTAATGTCGATTGGCATGAACACACAGAAAATGTCTAAATATATTTCATTTGCAGGGAGTCCTTCTGCTAAAACCTGAGGTGATACCAGACGGTGTTGAAGGAGGATATAAAATCATTCGTCTGTGGGTTCATGAAGTCTACAGGGTTTTCTATGACAGACTTATCAATGAAAATGACAGGGAACTATTCTTCCAGATGGTAAAGGTAAGAGTAACAGTTTTGGTACCAATACAGATTGTTGGTTTGTATTTCATTGTGAATTTCAGGTTAGTTTCATGGTTTCTTTCATTCAGTGCTGTACTTTCTGTAAATAATTTTAGTGGACATATTTGATCTTTTAGGAGGTTTGTAGCTATCAGTCCTGTATAGTAATTTTGTTTGATAAGGAATTAGGCCAGAATATTATTTATTATTATTATTAAGAATCATTATTTATATTATTTATTTACACAGAATACAGTGATATGGTATCATTTTTACCATTTGCAGTGCCTCTTTGAATCAAGAAACATATAAAATACTTTGTGAACATGATAAATTTACCGCATGATATTTTAAGCAGTAACAAAATATTTTTCAAACTACAAAGACACTTTGAATGAAATGAGTTAAACATTGTACATTTTTTATGCAAATAAAGGAAATATGAACTTCACTTATTCAAATAAAAAATGTGACCAATAAACAAAATTTTATTAAATGACATTTTGTTTTTTAGTCGTGTGTTGAGACAAATTGCAAAGAAAAATTCACCAATCTATTCAGTCATCTTGTGAAGAACAAAGGGGACACAGTAACTGATGATGATTTGAGAAGTTTGATATTTGGTGATTTCCTGTCAAAAGGCAAAGAAGAAAAATTATATGATGAAATCATGGACTTGAAAGATCTCACTGAGGTGATTATTTTTCTCATTGAATGTAGTAAGACAGATAACAAGTTAACCCATGGGTTAGTCAAGGACTTGCAATTCCAAGGTCAAACAAGAACAATTAATGAAAAAACTGAAAAAATAAAGAAAACACAAACTTGTTAAAACCAGGAGTTATACCAAGTGTTCAGGAAGGGTAATTGTTTCCTGCATCACTGACACCTGTCATGGTTTATTTTAGTCATTATACACAAGAGTATTAGTTAGGACATGAAAACTAATCTGTTGAAGTATGGCAGAGAACCATAAATTTATGATAGATATAAATTTATCTTCATTGTTGCCTTGCAATGAATATTTGCATGGCAGCAAAATCTCTAACTCAGCTTAGTGCATGCAATTAGAGATAGCTCTAGAGTAATTATCAATTGAAATATGTAAATGCCATAAGCTGGAAATGATGACAAATTGGTTAAGTAATGGAAAATTTAAAATCATCCTTTTTGTCAGAGTAAAGCTTGTGACTAGTAGAATCAGTAACAATAATTTTTTTAATCATGATCAAATTGATTTTATAACATATAAATGATTCAGATTTGTAAGTGGCCAAGTGGTTAAAGTAGTTGTCTACTTTTGATGAAGTGCATTGTCAAAACTGAGTTAGTGGGTTCAAGTTCCACTGTGGGCAGGGTGTGCTTGACTCCAAACCTAATTAACCAGGATTTCCAGTTTTGAGGCACTGCACCCCACACCCCCCACCCAATAAAAACTGGATGCCACATTATAGCTGAAAAAAGCTAAAAGTGGCATTAAACACCAATCTGAATAGTAATAGACCATGCAAATACCTTTTAAACATACACTTGGATAGATTAAGTATCTATTGATGATCGAGGAATGTTTTATACTTGCAATAGACACACACATAAACTAACTAAAAACAAACATGGTATTCTTAACTTACAGAGCATATAAAGTCAAAGTTGTTTTACAAAAATGGAGCCATAAAACAAGTTGTCATTAAAACAGGGTCATTTATAGTCAGTATACAATGACCTGTCAGGTATTTTAAACCTGACGGTAATTCAGATCTAAATATAGATAAGAAAACTGTTTAAATTTGTTTTCTTTAAAGCTCTTCATTAGTAATAGCTGGACAGCTTATGCATGACTCAGGTACAATAAAACTTTCTGTTTGGTTTACCTGCAGTATGATGATCTACCAAAGTTTTTTTTTCACCTAAGTCATGCAAGTGCATTTTAGTAATTGGACTAAGTAAGTGCAATTCAAATGTCCAGCTAAAACAGATGAATACAACAATTAATGGTTTGACAAGACATATTTATGTTCAATACAGTTGGTCTTTTGAGTTTTAACATTACAATTATCTATGGCTGTGAAAACAAACAGAGTAACAAGTTATTTCAACATTGGCTAGCCAAGGATTTTTTTTTCAGACAATTGAAAGATCTCTTGAAGATTATAACTATGAGATGAGTAAAGCCCCTATGGACCTTGTAATGTTTAGATTTGCAATTGAACATGTATCAAGGATCAGCAGAGTTCTCAAGCAACCGAATGGTCATTCATTGTTAGTTGGTAAGTGGTCATTTATCTAATAGAAAAAGAAAATGGTAGTTTTTTGTAATAGTTTTTTGTAATAGGGACCAATGAGGCACAGTGGTTAAGGTCATCTACTTTTGATCAAAGGCATGTAATCACTGAAGATGCATGTTCTAGTCTGAATAAGTATGTGGTGTATTTAGCTCTAATCCTAATTAACAATGATTGCCAGCTTTCCTATTTAACACTGGAGGTGTTGCACTAGGTATTCTAGTTTCCTTCCCTAATAGAAATTGCTCTCCATGAAAGCTAAAAAACTGGATGCCATGAAATATTTGAAAAATTGCTGAACGTGGTGTTAAACATAAAAAAAAAGCTGAAGAAAGTAGTCATTTTTTGTTAATTTTCTCTCTGCTAATTAAATTGAACCTTATAACAAAAAAAAATGATGTCGCATGAAGCAAGTGGAATGAGATTAAGATAACTAGCATATTTACATTATCTAAGCTAACTAGCATATTTTCATGTTTAAGCTTTAGAAATAGGATTTTTCTATATTTCATGCATATTTCCTAATACAGGAATTGGTGGCAGTGGCAGACAGAGTGCTGGTCGATTGGCGGCCTTCATGTCAGACTTTGAACTATTCCAAATTGAAATCACTAAAAACTATACAACTACAGAATGGCGGGAAGACTTACGCAAGATGATAAGACGAGCTGGAGATGAAGGTGTATCAACTGTCTTCCTGTTTGGGGATCATCAGATAAAGGTATATAAGAGCATTAAATTTACAGAAATTCTTTAAAAATTGATGTTTCTGTAACATGTAAAATATCAAGTTATCCTGTATTGCCATGATTGTATGACAGTCATAAGATATTTAACATCTGATTTGTAGTACCTTTTTGTTAAAATATCATGATGAAATTAATTTGTTATTCATTAAATTTTTGTGTTATACCCCAGCACACATATTTTGAGTGTACAGTGTTAGACTGTTCATGATTGGCCCATTCAGTGATGCTCCAGTAATTATGTATAGTTTGATATATTATTTAAACTTTTTAAACCATTGTTTTGATTGTTTTTTTTTATGTTTTATTCGGTTTTAGGACATATCATTCTTGGAGGATGTAAACATGATGCTGAACACTGGAGATATACCCAATCTGTATGAAAATGAGGAAAGATTGGAAATTATTGAAAAGGTATGTGTAGTGATTAACATAAAATCAACTGGGATACAACAAATTTATATTATAGAATCATTAATATAAAAATCAACAATGATGGACCACATTTATATTTTGAAATTAAAAATTGGCATGTGTTGTTTATGATTGAAAATAATTATTCATACAGCTTGCTTATTGGTAATCACTATATGATATATATGTAATTGCAGTTTCATTCAATGGCTGATTAAATATATTTTCAGGGGAATGTTTTTTGGCTGATTTTGGTTAAAAGTAAACAATGACAGTTTTGTTAATGATTGAAAGCTAGAAATGGATACACTTTTTCTTTACAAACATTAAAGAAATTGATTTTTTTATGACCCCACCATGATAAGTTGAGGGGCATATATATTTACCCTTGTTCATCCGTGGTTCCGTTTGTCTGTCCACATGTCCCGATTAGCTTGTCTGGCTAACTCCTAAATTGCTTTTTTTGTACAAAAGTTAAGCAGAATATACATAATTAGGACAATTTAATGATTTATTTCAGATGCAAATAAAAGCTCAGCAGTTGAACCTGCAGATGGAAATGACCCCATTAAACATGTATAACATGTTTATAGAAAGAGTCAGAAGGAACCTCCATATTGTCCTAGCCTTCAGTCCTATAGGAGATGCCTTCCGAGCTAGGATTAGGATGTTCCCATCTCTGATCAACTGTTGTACAATAGACTGGTTTATGGTAAGAGTTTACTTCAAATGTAGATAACATAAGTGTTAAATAATATAACATTATGTTGAAAGTATTATGACTGTTAATAAATAGAATTCATTGTCTGAATAGAAAACAATTATTCAGAATATAACAAAACAAAAACTGAGGTTCTGCTTTCCTTAGTGAGTACAACTGAAGTGAATAATATCTCTTGGTTTATACTGCAAAGTTATTAAGATGCTGAAATGTATTTGTTGCTAATAAAAACAACATAACAAATTTGTTGGAAACAGAATATGGTTCTCCTGTGGCCCCCTTGACACTCAGTCTGTTCAAATCCCTTTGTTCCCCATTAATGCAATATATATTTCATTTATTTAAAGTTGTATCTTTTTTAATATTTGAATTGGTATTTCCTCATTGAACAGTTTTTTTATACAGTTGTTTTTTATTTGCATTAAAATCTTTATTATAAACCAATGTATTATTGTAGGCATGGCCACAAGATGCCTTGGAACTAGTTGCAAATAAATTCTTGGAATATGTAGAGATGTCACAAGACAAGGTCAGGGATCAAGAGGTCAGAGATCAGACCATTGAAATGTGTCAGTACTTCCATCAGAGTGTCAGGGCAATGTCAGATAGGTAACTATATATATTTTAGTTCTTGTGTTCCTTACAAAATTGTATTAGGATAAACAAAATATTGTATTTTAGTTATGTTACAGATAATCTTTAATTTCTTTATATGCGATTATTTATTATTGGCATACATTAGTATTTCATTTGATTTTTTTACATATAATTTTAACATTACTTCTTTCTTTTCTTGTTCTAGTCAGAAGCCCCCCCTAAAATTACTGTAGAGAGATTGGACCATTAATGAAAGGCAAAAAAAAATTCCATTAGGCTTAAGATTTTCGCTGGAATTTATAAAATGTTCGAAAAAAGGTTATTTGTTGAAAAACAAGCTTTATGAATTGAAAAACTATTTAATTAGAAGACACTAGTGAATTGGGTGAAAAGGAAATATATCTTTTTTCAGATATTATGAAACTCTAAGAAGAAGGAATTATGTAACTCCGACATCCTACCTGGAGTTAATCAAGTCATTTAAAAGTTTATTGGACAAAAAGAGAATGGAGATACTTACATTAAAGGAAAGATACATTGTAGGTCTTCAGAAGTTGGAATACTCTGAACAACAGGTAAACAGACAGAAAACATATAGAAACTAAATATCATATACATTGAAGCATTGTGACTAAAGGTACCAAAAGATCTAATTATCCATTTGTTTTTAATTACTATTAATAACAATTCCCTTTAAAATGGTGGTATTTTATCTTAAAATAGAGTATTGTTACACATTATGTATGTTGGCTGTTTAATTTGGCTTATCAGGGACCCCCTGTCTATTTTTATCTTAACATATTAAGGGATACTCTGGCATCCTCGTCAGTGTTTCTCGTGCACTAATTGATATGCGAGATTACCCTCAGCATCCAATGGGGATTAATTATATTTTCAAATTTAACCAATCATTCAATGGTCTGGGGTTTTGTTTTAATATTTTGGCGGTGTCTGCATTCCTTCTGGAGACAGCGCAAGTAGCACACGTGTAGTTATTTCAATCCGCCATTCTTTCAATACCCAACCTCTCCCACCCTATATATATTGGTATAATTATAATTGTCTTTTGGTTTCATGTATTTGTATATATACACATACTTTTCCTGTATATTGTTTATTATCTTTTGTTTTATGTGTAGAGTAGCTCTATTTGTTGAACCTACAGTTTGTGTGTTGCTTTGCTGAATAGTTCATTAGAATACCACAGCCTCTCTTTTCATTTGTGTATTAGCTGCATATTATATTGTGTATTATTTTATATGTTGATTAGCATTATGTAATTACATGTAATATTATGTAATTAATATTAAACTGTGGTTCATGTCCCAAACCTGTCTTTGTATTACTTTACTGTTAGTTACATTGGTTTCTCGACTAGATATCGAATAGGTACATCTATTCTATTTCTGGTCTTGATTCCTGTCCCATATTCCATATTGCATAATATACACTTAAATGGAGAATATAGCTTGGTTATGCTATGAAGCTGTCCGCTACCTCTTGTTGGGGGGGGGGGGGTGGCAATTCATACAGACAGTTGTGGATCAATTTGAGATTTTTTGTACTTATGCTCCATTTTTATTTGGGAAATACTGTAATATTTTGTAACAAAGTAGAATGTTTGTTCAGTGGCATTTTATTCAAAGTATTACTGGAAGCTTCGAGATCAGTTTTGCATGCATAATAATCAGATTTTGATTGTTTTGCGTGGCTTTTTTAATATAGGTAAACAGTTTGCAAGAGATGTTGATTAAGTTGAAGCCAGAATTGATAGAAAAAGGTAAACAAGTGGCAGAACTACTGGTTACCATTGGTAAGGAGAGAGAACGGGTTGAAGCTGTCAAAGCTGTGGTAGAAGAGGATGAAAAAGTAGCCAACCAGTCAGCTATGGAAGCTAAATCAATCAAGGTAATAGAGCTTTCTTATATAGAGTTAATTGGTGGGATATCACCCATGATATTATTTTCAATGAACTGAGACCAGTGATCAATTTAATTTTGTATTAATTGCCAATATAAAAATTTCTTCATGATGTTAACTGTATAATAAAAGTGTTAGCTATATTTTATTATCTAAACTTTATTGATAACTAACATCTTAGTGGACCAAAGCGTACATATCAACATGAACTATCCACTAATGATCATTCTAAGGTTACTGATAATACAAAAACTGTTCACATGAGAATAAACGCTACAAAAATTATTTAAAGCAGTTAGCTTTGAACTTCAATTCAGTAGTCAATTAGATTTGTAATGTACATTGTTCACATTTTTAGTTTTAATTTATGATTTGCAAATAAAAACTGGTATTTAGTTTTAGTAATATTTAATTTCAGGATGAATGTGAAGAGCAGCTAAACATAGCCATGCCCCTTATGAATGCTGCCATTGCTGCTTTGGATACCCTGAAACAGAACGATATCACGATTGTGAAAACCATGACAAACCCTCCTACTGGTGTCAGACTGGTGATGGAATCTATTTGTATTATGAGAGTAAGTCTTTTGAAAATGCTGAGCATTGTTTATAATTACATTCTGCTAATTATTACTAGTTTATAACATTGTAAATGGTTCTCCAGTACTATAGTGCATGAGGTAGGTTCATTTCTTTTACATATACTGTTCACCACATAGGTCTGATTTAGTGCACCTTATTATTTAAAATTGGGGGTAGCTGATTTGATTAAGTTACCAGTAACTTCCTGGCATTGCAGTTCCCTACAGTTACTCTGGCATTAGCAGCTTAAAACAATGTTGAAAGTGGCATGAAAACCACTCATTTATAGTCATGTTGACATAATATTATTTGTTTCGTTGTGGATAATACAAGGGAGATAAATGGTTAAAAAGTTTTTGTTGTCTGCCATTGATAACTGGCATGTAAACACTGAGGTTGTAAGTGAGGATATACTCAGCTTCAACCTTATTTTACCAGTTTTCTTGCTAATGGTCGGAGGTTTATACTGGGTACTCTGGCTGCCTGTCCTTTCCCAAAAAAATTGGATGCTTTGATATAACTGAAAATTGTGCTGAAAGATTTAATAATATAGAATATAGTACAATTTGAAAACCTCATACAAGTAAATAAATTCAAGCTCATTCTTTCTTTGTCAGAATTTGTCAATGTGAGTTTAAAAATACATATTTTTTGTTTTCAGCAAATAAAACCAGAGAAGAAGGTTGACGCTAATGGTAAACAGGTTGAAGATTACTGGATTCCTGCCAAGAGAGTAATATTTTATATTCTAAATGTCTTATGTTTTATTTCACCTATGGATTTTTACAAGCATTAACTGAACATTAACAAACATTTTAATTGTTTAATATTAAACAAACATTTGCTTAGAATTTCTATCAATTTAAACAACAAAACATCAAGAAATACTCATTAAGTGAAGTATAACATAGGGCAAACATGCTTCCATAAAAAAATTTAGTTGTGCAATTCAATTTCTGAAAGTTAAGGTTATTGTATTTTGAAATTGCCTCCAATACTACATGTGATATTACAGTTCATATTCTCTGATTTGCATTTTTTGTTTTCAGATCCTTGGAGATATGAAATTTCTAGAATCATTAAAAGAATATGACAAGGACAACATTCCTGCACCTGTTATCAAGAAAATCAGAGAAAAGTACATCAATAATCCAGACTTTGACCCTGCAATCATCAAAAATGTGTCTTCTGCTTGTGAGGGTCTCTGTAAATGGGTCAAGGCTATGGAAAAATATGACAAAGTCATAAAGGTTTGTAATATACAGGAAAACCAATTGAAGAAGAAACTTGATGTGACATCAGTACAGGATTTTTTTCATGTAAAGTTTGCATTAATCTACTGTCAGCTACTTTTTTCCAGGCTAAATAACTTATTTACATGTCAAATCTGCATGCAAAAATTTCATTAATTAATTTAATTAATGAAGACACCACGTCCAACTTTGACATGCTTTTAAAACATTTTAATTGTAACATGTAGTCATATTTTCTTGAAATACAAATTATGTTGATTGTTTTATTTATTTAATAATATAGTATTAATGCGTAAAGTTTTCCTTATTAGCTTAGTTATTGGTCAGAGCCTAGCCATATTGCATGAGGCAAAGCTGGTTCAAAATTATATGAAGACACCACGTCCAACTTTGACATGCTTTTAAAACATTTTAATTGTAACATGTAGTCATATTTTCTTGAAATACAAATTATGTTGATTGTTTTATTTATTTAATAATATAGTATTAATGCGTAAAGTTTTCCTTATTAGCTTAGTTATTGGTCAGAGCCTAGCCATATTGCATGAGGCAAAGCTGGTTCAAAATTATATATGTAATCTGCATCCTTTTTTCTAACATAAGAAAAAGAGGTGGACGATACATGCCAAAATACAGTAGTTTGAAAATAGAAAATCATTTTCTGCTTAGAAATTAATACTAGTTCAAACAGGTAGCTGATTTTTTAAATAATGGCATTGTGTATTTATGTAAATATTTGTCATAAAAAGGAAAAGAACTTTTGTTATATGAAGAAAATACAAGTTGTTTTTATCTTAATTGACAAGGATTGCCAGTTTTCCGACTGAAGGTTGGGATTTTCTGTGATATAGCTGAAAATCAAACTGAAAGTCAAACTGGCGTTAATTAGCAACATTTAAACGGACAAACCAACAAGTTGTTTTTAATTTGTAAAAACTACTTTTTGTCATTTGGAAATTGTATGGCATAGTTTTTTTCCTTCAGGTTGTTGCTCCAAAGAAGAGAAGTTTAGAATCTGCAGAAGCCATGTTAGCTACACAAATGGCCAAACTTCAGGAGAAACGAGCTGAACTGAAGGCTGTTACAGATGAATTAAATGAATTGGAGGAAAATTTGGCCAGCAATCAGAATGAAAAAGAGGTAAGTGGTATTATTGAACTATGAAATATGAAATGGTACAATGTTTTTTTTTAAAGTTTATGCCACTTGACTCATATAAAGGGGAGATAATAAGTAAAATGTCATCCCATATACTAAAGTTATAGAATTTAACACATGTTTGTCATCTAATTAAAACATCAGTGTTGTTCAGACCCATAAAATATTTTTATCCAAAATAATTAAGATGTTGTAGAATTCCTGCTGTAAGGCTATCAACACTTTGAACATAGAAAACCTTAGAAGTAAAATCGTTTCAAAACCAAACACAAACTACACATTTCAGTAAATTCTAGGGTATAAACTACTAGCTTAGAACAGTCATATAACATAATGTGGCCAGGTTAATCTGGATAAAGGGACCCCTTTATACATTATTAATCTTTAAATGTATAGAAAGATAGAGCTATTACTTTATCCTTAGTATTTTGAAAAGAGATAAATTAATAATTTCCTCCATAAATGGATGTTGGATATTTATGGTTAGTTCTTATAGCAGATAATTTTTATGACTATGTACAATATATTTATTGAACATTGTGTCACGTACACATGTGCTTAAGTACTTAAATTTCTTGTGGACAAAAGAATCCTTTGTATATTTCTGAATTTTTTACTCTTTTTTTAAGAATTTGGAATCAAATATAGAATTGACCAAAGTAAAGATAGACAGAGCAGAGAAACTGATCAGTGGACTTGGAGGTGAAAAGGAAAGATGGACGAAGGTTTGGATATTTCTACAGATTTCTGTACTCGTTTTTAATTTACCACACTGACTGTTTATACTAAGTGTTGACGTATTGTGTAGAGGTTTTTTTTTGCATGAAAAATGAAAACTGCTTACCGCGAATGGTTCCGCTTATGCTCCTTTTGTAGAATTATTTCCTCGAGATATTCAGTGTTTTGAAATATGGTAGTTTTTAAATTTTGAAAGGGCGATTTTCCATACTAAAATTTGACCTTAATTAGAACGGAAGTGTACTTTAGGAACAATCGATTGTTGTCTACTCGAAATCCTTTGGGTGATGTCGTCTACAGTTAAGGCGGGAAAAGTCTCGTGGTTTGTTCGAATACCATTGAATGTCACGAAAGCAGACGAACATTTGTAAACATTGTAAGGTCCCTTTAGAAACAAAAATGGCTGAATTATTATGTAAAATTCCGTAGCAAAAGTCAAGGACGATTTGTAACAACTTAACAACAGAGGCATATTATAAAACATGGACAGGTTATTGTATCTACATTTTTTCTACTGAATTTTCGTAATAAAAAGGTAAAAATATAGAATAAAGAAAAAATGCAAGCAAACACATTTTTCCAAGGGGGTTGGCATTTAATATAGTTTTGATTTATATTCTATTCTTTCTGACATAAAAATTCCTGAAAAGAATGGTTTCTTAGTATTTTGTACAAAGTGTTTGCTATTTGTTTCAAATTTACAGTATACAAATTACTTTTAGAATTAATTAAAAAATCTATTTTTTATATTTACACAAGTTTTATTATTTACCACATCGGTAACAACACTGCAAACTGTTTACGGGAAATTCTTTTTTTACAGAATGTAGAAAATTTAACAGAAACATATGATAACATAGTAGGAGATGTACTTCTCTCTGCCAGCGTGGTAGCTTATCTAGGACCTTTTATTTTAGATTATCGTCAGGTAAACACAAATTTGAGGAGGCCTTATTTACTTATGTACATTTAATCAGGGCAATAGAACATACTGGTAGGTTTCCAGTGCTAGACTCACAAAGCTAGTATCAATATATAGTTTATTGCTCATTGACTCCATTTGAGCTTCATTCACCAGTTAAATTGATGACTTTTATGTATCCAAAGTTTCAGGAAGTTAATTACATGCTATTTAATGTATCCAGGCAAAACAGAAATTTCAGTAACACTTTTCTCACTTTTGAAGAAGACTTATTGATAATATCATTCATTATCTAAGTGAATTTCTTTTTGTAAGACAACATGTTTGAAGGAACTTATTTTACATGTCAGAAGGTCTGATATCATGGCTAACAGGTTTTACTGTATATTTAAGATTAAATGCTTTAATTTTTAACTTTATTGGTGTTTAAAAGCTTTGACTGCAGCTCATTTTTGTGAAGTGTGCATTCAATCAACATTTTTAGC
This sequence comes from Limnoperna fortunei, assembly GCA_944474755.1. Classification (NCBI taxonomy): domain Eukaryota; kingdom Metazoa; phylum Mollusca; class Bivalvia; order Mytilida; family Modiolidae; genus Limnoperna; species Limnoperna fortunei. Next base: position 43,846,080 of record OX104111.1, on the reverse strand, counting down.
CGAGTTGCAACGAAGTTGAACTCAGCTATTGTTATGATGATGGCGGGCGGGCGTCAACAATTGGTTTCCGGACCATAACTCAGAAAGTTGTGAACCGATTTTAATGAAAATTTAGGATATTGTTACATACCATAAGAGGAGGAACCCTATTGATTTTGGGGTAAATCCGTTCAAGGTCAAGGTCACAGCGACAGAAAAACATTCGAAAATTTCTTGAATTAATGGTTTCCGGACCATAACTCGAAAAGTTCTTAACCAATTTTATTGAAACTTTGGGATATTGTTACATACCATAAGAGGAGGAACCCTATTGATTTTAGGGTAAATCCGTTTAAGGTCAAGGTCACAGCAACAGAAAAACGTTAGAAAATTTCTTGAATTAATGGTTTCCGGACCATAACTCAAAAAGTTCTCAACAGATTTTAATAAATCTTTGGTATATTGTTACATACCATAAGAGGAGGAGCCTTATTGATTTTGGGGTAAATCTGCTCAAGTTCAAGGTCACAGTGACAGAAAAACCTTAGAAAATTTCTTGAATTAGTGGTTTCCGGATTTTAATGAAAGTTTTGGTTAATAAAATACGGCAACTCGGCTTTTGCACCCCTGTGCATATCGATTTTATTACAACTTTACACTTCTTTATTTAAAAAAAAACCACAAAAACCAAAAATATTTATATAATTGTAAATTTATAAACTATTATGTTCAGACAAATTTACTTTTGGTACTGTTGTATCATGGGAACCTCATTGAAGTACTAGTTGTCTTGGGTTTTGGGATTCCTTGCTTTATGTTGATCAAATTTTAAATAATAATAATAGTCTTTACACCATTTGCAAGATTTAATGAAACATCCATCTCTGTAATAATTATTATGACTACTATATAAGGGGGACAGCTTTCTATGAACAACTTTTTTTGAATAGGTGAAACAATATTTAATTGTCCATTATGTTAAAAATTTGATTTAAGATGGCATTATAAAGTTTTGTATTTTTACAGGAATGTCTGAAAGAGTGGTATACCATGTGTAAGGAAAGAAACATTCCAGTATCAGAACACTTTTCCTTGCACAATACACTTGGTGACCCAGTTAAAATAAGGGACTGGCAGATAGCTGGACTACCTGTAGACAAGTATGTTTACAAATTATATGTCTAGAATTGGTCTGAGATGTTAAAGAAATTGAGTTTAAAGATTGATGTGATGTGTGATTTATATCATTCGGTGATTTAAGATTTTTGGCTGTATACTTAACAAATGACATTTAACTGTAGTTTTAAATAGTACCAGAATCAGTAACGTTTTGAATATGGTGTTAGTATTACAGGATTTTTGTAGATAGTATGAATTTTTATTGTATGCATGTATCTGCCATCTGCAAACTTTAGAGCAAAAAATTTATTACTGAGTGTGAGAGTATTTCAAGTTTGTTTAACTTGAACATTTTTATCGAATTGAATATTTTTAGAAAAAGACTAAAAGACTTTTTCCAAATTAAGAAAAGGAAAGAAAATACACAGAATAAACTTAAAGTTTTTTCAAAGAAAGTAACATCCAGATATAGTGATTCCAACCTTAATTGATAAGAATTGCCATGTAGCCTCCTGAAGGTTGGGAGTTTTTACCTTGTACATTCATGATATAACTTAATTTCTTAAAATGGCATTAAACACCAAAACAAACAAACAAAAATTGTTATGAGAGAATCAACTGCTAAAGCAAGGCATCTTATTTATAAAGTTTGTACATAGTGGTGAAGATCATTGTTGATTTTTTTCAGTTACTCTTTGGAGAATGCTTTGATTGTAATGAATGCCAACAGGTGGCCATTAATGATAGATCCTCAAGGTCAGGCCAATAAATGGATCAAAAATATGGAGAAAAGCAATAAACTGGAGGTTATCAAACTCTCAGATCCTAACTACAGCAGACAATTAGAAAACTGTGTTCAGGTGATTAGTTATTACTTTATCTATACTATCAATTCTGCAACACAATTGTTGTCTTTTAAGTCAGATGGTTTACCAAAAGAGGCATATTTTTAGTAAATAATTGCAAGGTATTGAAATTTTTAAATTGCGAAAACAATTTTACCATATAATACCATTTTTGTATGTTTTATATATATTTATATCAGTAATTACAAAAACTTTGAGCAATAAAATATATTGAAATTTAACTTTAACTAACATGTACAGATATATGATTTTATTGTGTTTTTATTAAACTCAGTTGTTTAGAGGTTATCTTGTAATCTTGTAATAGCAGATTGAATACAGAATAGATAAAAGAGTAATTCTAAATTGGCAGTTTAGATTATGTGAAGTGTTATACTGTTTTTTCACCCAGTAAATGTTGGCTTTCTGATTGATCTAATAATTATCTATGCCAGATTTGTGTAACCTACACAAAAATTATATAGTCCAATTACATGAAATATATTTACCTTTATTTTGGTTATTAGCAAAATTTTATATAGTCTCAAAAGGACTTATTAGAAAATGTAAAATAATCTAAATTGAAATATTGCTGAAGTTGGCAACTGAACTGATAAATTAATTGGTAAATCAAAGTATTTTATCTAAAGAACTATTCTTTATCAGCAATAAAAGGAAAATTTATTTAGTCTCATAGAAAAAGCCTATTTAATTTTTAACTCTAATAAGTGAGGCGACCATAAATATTTATTGTTTTACTGCAGTTTGGAAATCCCTGTTTACTAGAGAATGTTGGAGAAGAACTGGATCCCATACTGGACCCGATTCTATTGAAACAAACATTTAAACAGGTATTGTGGAAACCAGATACTTATTTGGCAATATTCTACTGTATGTTGGATAAATATGTTAAACCCGAACTAGCATTGATAGCAATAAGTGTGCTGGTGTACTATTCACAAAGTTTTTATTTTAATGATTTCATGTCACAATGCCAAGCTGTGCATATGATAATTAGGTACATCCATCCTAGTGTGAATATCCATATATCAAATTTTGATCAAATTTATGCAATGACCATAAACTTCTGCTCAGTAATGAGTTCTAAGATGAGTCCTGTTAGTATGGTTTTGTATTAGTTATGTCCCAATAACTTTAATAGGAAAATTGTTTTCCTTCCATATTGAACTTAAGACCAAAGTTCATTAAATTTGGTAGGAGTTATGCCTATACAAAACTAAAGTAGTGCATGGAAAATAAGGGTACATTGGAAAACTGTTCAGTTTTCTTTTAAGAAAGTGTTTGAAAAATATTGACTCACATCAAGTTTTAACAACTAGACCAATTAGTTGCTTAATGTTGCTTCTGTACAACACACATAATAAAAACGGGTATTCAGGGTAATATGGTTTCTTTTGTAATGTCTACAACAAGTAAATTTGTCTTAGTCCAGTTTTAAACATTTCTCATTTTAAAAGTGATTTTGAATTGAGATACATAATGTGAAATGATATTTTTAACATTTTAAAGTTTAATTCTTTTCAATTATATTGAAGTTTGTAAAAATATTAGTTCCATTTTGATTAAATATATGTCTTTATAATTTTTGTTTTAATTTTCAGAATAACATGGATTATATTAGAGTTGGCGACAACATTATTGAGTATAGCAAAGACTTTAAGTTTTATATCACAACCAGACTTCGTAATCCACATTACTTACCAGAAGTCTCAGTCAAGGTAAATTGTCAATGGCATTAAGTGAAGTTATAGATCTAAATGTATCAATTGTACCATGCAAAATATGATACAAATAATAGTTATTTTTTTAATTGTGGCATTTATAAATTAACCTAACAGTAGGTTTGAAAATAGCAGGTGAAGTTATCTTGATAATGAGAAATTGTAATAGTCATTACTTGTTTGTATGTGCTGAAGTAACTATGTATACTGTGTCTTACCACAGATGGTATGAGAAGATTGGTTGGGTGTATCATGACCAGATGATGGACTATTTTATAAAAGAAGGAACCATATGCATGTTCTTAATGCATACTTGCTAACTGTTCTGGGTTTGGCTGAATTGTTTAGATTTTTACATTCTTAATTGTTCAGTGTTCTGGATTTGGGTCAGATTGTTCTACTTTCAGATCTTCTTATTATAATAAAATGTCGTCAAAGATACCAAGGTTAACAAAAAGTTTTTCTTCGCCAGACGCGCGTTTCGTCTAATCAAGACTCATCAGTGGCGCTCAAACTCAAACAATATGTAAAAATCCAAATGATTAAGATGTTTTAGAGCTTTTATCACCAAAATTCCAAAACATTATATCAAATACATCTAAGGCTATCTACACCTTGAAATAGAAAATATTTTGTGAAATTTCTAGTCAGGAAATTTAGACAATGACTTTATCACTGTTAGAATCAATGATTTTCATTTCAGCACCGTAGTGTAATTTTCCAAAAGATGATTGTAATTATATTTAATATCTGTTAATGTAAAGCACATATTAGATCATAATTACAGCATGTTTAAAATTGGTGAATCATGGATTTATCTGTGTGATTAAAATATGAGTTATTACCCCAAACAACATAAAAATGAAGCGAAAACAACACATGGCTTGTTTGTTTCCTCCAGGAGTATATGTTGTTGTCAATACAATGAAAGTGTTTTATAGATAACTACATGTATTGTTTACTGTTCCACTTGGACACTCAGATATGTTGGCAAGTATGTAGTGACTAATTTCTACCTACAAATTGAGTTTTATTTCTTTGCATTTTTAAGGTGACATTACTGAACTTTATGATCACATTGTTGGGATTAGAAGACCAGTTGTTAGGAATAGTTGCTGCAAAAGAAAAACCAGAATTGGAAGAGAAGAAAAATGAACTCATTTTGGAAAGTGCTAAAAATAAGCGCCAACTTAAAGAAATTGAAGACAAAATTTTGGAGGTCTTGTCATCATCAGAGGTATGTCAATGCAAACAACTACAAATTGGATATGTTAAAATTGAAGATTGTTATCAATATTGTTGTTGTTAGAGATATGTTCACAATGATGGGATAAAACGTATATACTTTTTGGATAATTTAAGATCATAAGATGTGGCATAATTTGTCATAATTTTTAGTTGGACATATGAAATAATGGGGCATCCAAAAAAGAAACTGACATTCTGGCCCTACATTTATTATGAATATTTACAACACAGATTGTAGAAAGCTGGATGCATGACAATTAATTGACTGGGGTGGTGGGGTGAGAATTTTTACATCCTGCACCAGAAACTTAATGCCATTGGTATGACAATCCAAAATACAGCCAATATATATACGGTATAACTTTGATAGTGTACATAAAATTAACTGTTATGATTTGTTTATGACAGGGCAACATACTGGATGATGAGAAAGCTATTGAGATTTTGTCTTCGAGTAAAGTACTGTCACAAGAAATCTTAGAAAAACAAGAAGTTGCCTCAGTCACAGAGGAAAAGATTGACCGAGTCAGAGATGGATATAAACCTGTAAGTCAGTTTTGATTGGATAAAAAAATCTTGTTCAACCATAGTGTGAAAATAGCAAGAAAAGGTTTTATTGTTTGTTTGTTTGTTTGTTTGTTTGAATGTAGTATAACACCACTTGCAGCAATTTTTTAGCTATATCATGGTGTCCAGTTTTTATTGGGGGAGGAAGCCAGAGTACCCAGAGAAAACCCACAACCTGCTGTAGGAGAACTGGCTATCCTTGTTAAGTAAGATTGGAGTCAAGTGCACCTTGCCCACTTTGAGACCCTCACCTGCAATCTCGGTGTTGACAGACCATGTGATTAACAGTAGACTAACTACCTTAACCACTCAGCCATGGGGGTCCAGCAAAGGATAAAAATAAATAAAAAAGACAATAAAAAGTCCACATAACTACATGGGTTATCTGATAATTGATATTTGCAGTTTCAAGTTAAATTTTTCTTTAAACATTTACAGAAATTAAATATTTGTGTAAATATTAAAAAAAATTAAAAATTAAACACATCACTGAACATTTAAGCCATTTTGCGGCACACAAAGAGAATAATTTAATGTTAATGTGAATTATTATTCTCTATGTATTACAGGTTGCTAAACATGGGAGTGTATTGTTCTTTGTCATCCAAGATCTAGCTAACATTGATCCTATGTACCAATATTCCTTGTCATGGTTTATCAATTTATATATACAGGTAATAACATGCACTTCAGTTGTTAAATTCTGAATTTACTATTACCAACAAAGTTAGGGTTATTCTATTAAACACATTTGGAATGAACATTTAATTGGTGTAAGTTAAAAGATATATAGGCTAATTCTTTTATTTTATATGTCTTATGTCAAGGGACAAGAAATCCTCACCCATAGTAATCTGAAAGCCTTCCCTAGGTGCTTTACATGTTTTAATTGAATAGAGCTTAAATTAGGTGTATTAGGGAAAGCATATTTATCACAGTTATACAGAGAGCCAGACAGAGTTTAACTGTGTGCAGGTGATTGATACCAGTTAAGGTTTTATTATAACTGATTCAGATGAAGTATACAATTTATCAGTGTATGCTTGAATGAAACTACACATAGCTGAAACCAATACTATTCACTTTTACGGAACTGAAATTAATCTTCATTATTATATTGACAGAAACCTTAATTTTGTTTTCTTTTTCAGTCTATTTTGAATAGTGACAAGTCAACAGAGTTAGACAAAAGGATTGATAATTTAAATGCACATTTTACCTATAGTATTTACCTCAATGTTTGTCGGTCATTGTTTGAAAAAGACAAGTTGTTGTTTTCTTTCCTGTTGTGTATTGGGATAGAAAAACAAGAGTAAGTACAGTACCAAACTTTATAAACAGAAGAGAGGGGGGGGGGGTGTTTAGTACAGAATTAAACAAGTATTTTGAAAACGTTGTAACCTGTGAATGATTTCATAGCCAGAAGAGATTGTAAGTTGACAACTTAATGCTGTGAATTTCGTGATCATTGGTACCCCACAAATAAAAAGGATTTCACAGTATTTATTGGTTACAATTTTTATGGATTTCAAGTTGCTATATTTTTTCAAAAGGATGTTCTTGTTTGTAAAGAAAAAATGTAAAATATGATTTAAAGCAAGATGATATATTAATATTTCAGAGGAAAAGTAGACGACAGAGAGTGGAGATTTTTGCTGACAGGAGGTGTGGCTCTAGAAAATCCATTCCCTAATCCTGCTTCATCTTGGCTACCTCTCAAGTCCTGGAGTGAAATTGTTCGGTGCTCAGATTTACCTGCATTTAAAGGTTTCATGGATCAATTCAAAAGCCTTGTATGTACCAAATGTGTAGAAAACAATATATTTATCTAATTCATTATCTCTATATCTTTGTCAAAAGTATTAAAACTCATGTTTAAAGGTATTGTCCAATATTTTCATTTTACAGTATTCCCAATAAAATCCCATGTATCAACTGTTTTATACTGCAATACCATCCACAATACCAAAGGCTGTTCTGGGCTGCTGAGTTAAAATGTAGTTGGTTTCACATGTACAGTTCACTGTAGATTGTAACTACACTGTATTTATGATTGAGATTATACATAATTGTACACCAGTACAAAAAATACTTGCATTTAACTAAACTTAGCAGTATTATATTTATTTTTATTATTTGCTTACCTTAATTGGATTTAATACTCAAATTTGAGGTGTTAAAGTCCAAGGTTTACCCATTCAAAAATTATATGCTGTTCCATAAAAAAGCTCATTATTGCACTGTAAAGTACTGGCTCTGCTAACATATCAGCAGCAAAACTAAATTTGGTACTCCGCATATTCATCACACACGCAACAGTTATCTCCTAATATGAAAGCTTTTGGAAAATACAATGACTTCAAGCTTACACCATGTCTTATATTTTTCAGTTGCCTCAGTGGAAGCAGATATATGACTCAACATCACCACAGACAGAAGAATTACCAAAACCCTGGTGTGATAAACTAGATAGATTACAAAAACTAATTGTTCTTCGATGTCTTAGACCAGATAAGGTTTGTGACGAAATGTATTTCATTGAAAAGTATAGGGAAGGATAAAACAATAGACCTGCCACCAAGATATGTTTCATGTATTTGCTTTATATGAGATGGGCTATTTACCATTGAAAACTTGCAAGATTTGTCCCAAAATTTAATGTTCCTTTTCCACTCTACCACAGCCCTAACCACATAGATTTAACTTTGTACCTGCTTGCCTGCATCACTCTCAGACATCACTGGTCTTTTGAAATGTATTGTCCATATTTAAAGAATGGAAAATTAAAAGTAAATTAAAATTTTGTTGTGTTTCTGCTGAAAAAAATTGATAACATTATCTTCCAGAACAAACTATAAACTGAAACATTTTACAGTAGGCCCTTAAGGCCCATAGTCACGAGAGGCCATCCCCTTACGCAAGGGGACATTAGATGTGAAGGATTTGAAAAGATACTGACATTGAGGGTGTTATCTAATGCATTACAGATGGTTCCAGCCATTCAGAACTTTATAGTGGAAACCATGGAACACAAGTACATCGAACCTCCGACCTTTGACCTGTCACTCAGCTTTAGTGATTCTCAACACTTTACTCCATTAATATTTGTTCTTTCTCCTGGTGCTGATCCAATGGCTGGGTTATATAGATTTGCTGAAGAAAAAGGTAAGTACTGTCTGAAGAAACGGGTATTGTTTGGTTCATATAATTTAAAAAAAATAAAATTCCTGTTTTTTTGTTGTTGATTTTAAATTAGATGTTGGTTTTTTGGCTTTAAAAAAAATAATTTATTATGCTAAATATTGAAAGCAATATTTGCATAAAAAAATTATTTGTTAGTTCAGCACTAATGTTTTATACCATGATGCAGTGTTTTGTTACTAGTATGTTTTTGTTTACATTGTATGTATTTGCTAGATATAGACATCACAAGTTTTATGCTAGTTATATAGTTAAACGTAGGACAAGTCTTTTTTATTTGAGCAAATTTATTTATATTTAGATCAGTATATTTACTATTTAGCAAGTTATAGCTCAGTAAGATTGTTTCTCAGATGTTACATTTTTGTTAGAATTAATGCCTCATGTTGGTTTTTCAACATGTATTTGAATACTTTACAGTTGTATATTTAGTGAAAAGGAAAAGTTTCAATATCTCCTGAAATAGAAGACAGAATTTTTAGAAGAGAAATATCTTAATGGATTTGTTGAACTAAACATTTTTTTCAAGATGCTGGATAATGAAGTTTAATCTTGTGTAGAAGTTGGTTGTTTGTTTTGCTTGAATAGTGTTTATGACACTTTCAGCATTTTTTCAGCAATATTATCCTGTCAAGTTTTATTGGCACAGAAAACTTGAGTTCCAGATGAGAACCCCAACTGTTGGCCAGAACAATTGGTAATCATTGTCTGTAAAGGTCAGAGTCTAGCAGACCTTGACTGAAGTCAGGCACAATTTTGCACCCCTGTATTCACATGCCTTTGATAACAGTAGATGGCTAGATACAGACTTTGGACAAAAGTATTTGCACATGGCGGCCATTTTTTCCCATCAGCACTGCTTTACATATGTTCAATTAAACACATTATTATCAAACCAATAACAAATGGGCTGCATTAATTATACGATAATCAGTCGGGTGGAGTGAATATAAACGAAAGTGCTGCAAAACACACGTGATTAAACATCTTTACCACACGAGTTTAATCTGATGCAGTTCGCAGCAAGAGTGATCATATTTTTGATAATCACTCCACCTAATTGATTATCTTATATATTATTTAGATCAAAATTTTTTTTGTCACTCCCTATCCACTCCATAACTTGTTTTGTGCTGGGATTTAAGGCTGATATTGATAGTCTGCAATAGATCTCAATTGACTAATAAAAAATAAAATGTTTACATTAAATTTTTTTTTTTAAATAAGTCATCACAATCAGCTTGAGTAGCCTTGTTTTAGTGTGAATACTTTAGTCCAGTCTGAACCTAGACCACTGGCCAGTGAGGCCCCTGTATGATGATTTACATTACTGATGGACCGAGGTGGAAAATTTGACAAATGATTGAATAATGTTAAAGTATTTAAAGTTGGGATAGTTGCATTTACTAAATTTTAACTTTATTTTAAAAAAATATATATTTATAAATTATGTATTTGGAAAAGTTATGTTTTTGGTAGATTAAAAGTTCCTAGTGTGATGATATTTTGATGTATTCTGTTATTTTTGATAGGAATTCAGTTTGTTCTTCCAAAGTTTGGAGTTGGTAGGTTGTAAGATGGGATACAAGTACAAGTTTTTGTCTTGCTTTTTGTATGGTATTGGTATTGATGGGGTTGGTTACATGTTCAATTTTTGTATTTGTTTACATAGATAATGCTTTAATTAATGTTGAATTTTAATTTTAGCCGAATTTAGAGATAACTTTAAAACAGGTGGAATTAAATATTAAAGAAATTTAATAAAATCTGCAGTGAAGGAAACAAAACTAATCAAATAATGCATGATAACTACTTAACTTAATTTCCGAGTAAATTTATATAGAATTCTTTTCATTTTGTTGATAAAAAAATAGTTTTTTTTTATTTTATGTTCCTTGTTTAGTCAATACTTTTTGTGCAGATATATTTTATATGATTTGGAGTGTTAAAATTTTAGAATTTACACAAATTTAGTTTCATTGTTGTAATATCCTAATTCCACTTGTATTATGTATTTATGCTGACTAATCATTAATGGATACCATACCATTTAACAGGTCTTATCCCTAGTACCATCAAACCCATGGCTGCCCTCTCAAAGGCCGAGTCAAAAATGAGAATTATAACATCAATAATTGGAGTAAATCCAAAAATAGACAGTGAGAATTTGACACATAGATAATATATATGTCTACAAAATGCATGCCAAGTTAGATGCACTTTGTGGGAAATTGCACAATAATATTAACCTGCAGTATTGAGACATTTTTCTGTAGTTGACTGTTATGACTTTTATATATCAGTTAAATACTTTTTTAAATCAATTTCCAATACAGATTATAAGTTTTTATAACTTTAAGGAGGAGCCAAAACTGCTTTTTTTAGCTCACCTCGGACCTGAAGGGTAACATGAGCTATTGCCATCACTTGGCGTCCGTCATCGTCGTTGTCGTCGTCCTCCTTCGTTAACTTTTCTTTAAAAATCTTCTCCTCCGACACCACTTAAAGGATTGGTTTGAAACTTTGCACACATCATCAGAAAATTGTCCTCTACCAAGTTTGCACAAATCATGGCTTCAGACCAACCAACATGGCTGCCTCGGCTAAAAATTGAACAGGTGGGTCAAAATATAGTTTTTGCCTTACAGTTAAAAAAGTATAATAGCTACAGGAAAACCGAAGAGACTTTCCTATTCAGCATCAAAAGCTCTACAAAACACTTTGTTGGGTCGAAGTTGTATGATGACTCCTTCTATAGTAAGTGTTGACGAATTCTGAAGAGGGTTTTTTGGGTGAAAAATGAAAACTGCTTACCGCATATGGTTCAGCTTATGCTCCTTTTGTAGATCAAGAAGGGTACTGTTTGAAATCAATAATTATTTCCTTGAGATATTCAGCATATTGAAATATGGCAGTTTTAAAATTTTGAAATGGCGATTTTCCATACTAAAATTTGACCTCAATTAGTACTTTAGGAACAATAGATTGTTTGTCTACTCGAAATCCTTCGAGTGATGTCATCTGCAGTTAAGGCGGGAAAAGTCTCATTGTTTGTCCGAATACCATTGAACGTCATGAAAGCAGATGAACATTTGTAAACATTGTAAGGTCCCTTTAGAAACAAAAATGGCTGACTTATTATGTAAAATTCCAGTAGCAAAATTCAAGGGTGATTTGCAACAACTAAACAATTAGGCATATTACAAAACATGTACAGGTTATCGTATCTACATTTTTTCTACTGAATTTTCGTAATAAAAAGGTAAAATATAGAAGAATAAAAAAATGCAAGCAAAAAAATTTTTCCAAGGGGGTTTGGTATTTAGTATAGTGGTTATTGTCTTTAATTTTCGAAATTGATTATTTTTGCCATTTTTGCCTCAAAATCTTGAAAATTATTAGAACTAGAGAAAAAGTTAGCATTGTGAATTGTTCTGGTCTATGAGAGCTACAAAAATGGCTTTATGGTCAAGATTGATTAACCGTTTAAGAGTTATTCTCCTTGAACTGTTTTTTTTTAATGAATTTTAATGATTGTTTAATTGATTTTTTAAAATCTTCTCCTCTTAAACCACTGAAAGGACTGCTTGTAAACTCTGTACACATCATCTGTCAAATTTCCTCTACCAAGTTTGCACAAACCATGGCTACAGATTAACCAACATGGCCACCATGGCTAAAAATAGAACGGGGAGTGGGGGTCAAAATACAGTTTTTGGCTTATAGGTCAAAAAGTATAACAGATACAGGAAAAGCAGAAACTGTCCTTTTCAGCATCAAAAGCTCTACAAAACACTCTATTGGGTCGAAGTTGTATGATGACTCCTTGTAGGAGTTATTGCCCTTTAATTGTCGAAATAGATTATTTTTGCCATTTTTGCCTCAAAATCTTCAAAATTATTAGAACTGGAGATTAAGTTAGCATTGCTTAATTGTTCAACTCTATGAGAGCTACAAAAATGACTCATTCTCCTTGAACATTTTTTTAATGAATTTTAATTGATTTTAAAAAATCTTCTTTCTTAAACCAGTGAAAGGACTGCTTTGAAATATTGAACACATCATTTTAGGATGTCCTCTGCCAAAATTGTGCAAATCATGACAGCTGACTACCAACAGGCTACCTTGGCTTTAAATAGAAAAGGGGGGAGGGTCAAGATAGTTTTTGGCTGATAGTTAAAAAAGTATAACAGATACAGCAAATTTGAAGTGAACCTCCTTCCTAAGCATCTAAAGCTCCTCATTATAGGAGTTATTTCCTTTAAAAGGTCAAAATTAAGGATTTTTGCAGAAGTGTTGGACAAATCCTTATAGGAAAGAAAAGCTGGATAAATAAGAGTTGCTTGGTTTCGGGTACAGGTGAGCGATACAGGCTCTTGGGAGCCTCTAGTTATTTTATTTTTTCAATTTGAATTCAAAATATTCAATCTAAAAAATAAAAATCATAACTGTACCAGACTGTACATTACATGTACTTTGATTTAAATAAATGTTAGTTTTTCAGGTCGGATGGTTTTACATGGTTTACATTTACATTGTGTTTGCAGTCAGATGTTAGAACTTAGAAGTAGTTATAAAGACAGACTGGTTTTGTTGTTTTTGTTAGAATCCAAACCCTTCTGTTATTTATGAACTTAGGAATTTTTATTATAAATTAAGTTTTACCTTTGGGAAACACAATTGGAAAATTTTATCACTTGCAAAGTCAATTGATGCTAAAGAATGTCCATCTGAACAGTATTAGAATGTTATGGTTTAAAGTTGGTAACCTCTTTATTATATAAATTATGTGATTATTTTTGTTGCATGTTTATTCAATTTTAAATTAACAATTTCTAATATTTGTAGTATATATAACAGCATGGATGCATACAGTAGCTTGAATTTTGGAATTTTCACCATCAATGGTGGTTTTATGTAGTTTGCTTATGTTGCAAAGCAGCATAAACTAAGCACAGTTGCAATTTTCTGCAGTTTAAATTTTATTTAGAAAAAAATACACCAAATACTTAAAAATCGCACCAGTACACTTCACGAGAAAGAAAGGTTTAGAGATTATAAAATGTGTACAAATCTTAAATGCTTCACAGTACCTGTTGCTATTCAAGGCTTGTAGAATTGCACATTTTTATGGGTTATTTCCCTTATTTTATTGTATCTTAATTTTATGTTTACAGCAAGTAAAATATATACACATGCATATATAAATATAAAATTTAAACCAATATGCATTATATTTTTTTTAAATCAACTATTGTTATTTTGCCAATTTTTTCCCTTCTTGTTAAAATCACAGTGTTGTTGAAAATTCCTTACAATGCTCAGATAACAATGATATAGAAACACACACGACTCAGTATTCAATAGTTGCATGGGCTTTGCTGTGGTACCAATGTATGCATGCATAAAATTTGAATCTTCAATAGATGATGAGTAGCACATTTCTAAATCGATTCTAAAATCATATATTTTATGCAACCAATTTCCCTTTAGAGGGACGAACAATTATGCTTGGGCAATGTACAGAAGAGTCCTTTAAATATAATTTGTGACATTATCAAATATTTTAACTTGTACAAGATAATTTTATCACATTCAACAAGTCACAAGGTTTAAAGGCATGCAAGCAGTTTGTCATCTCTAACTTAAATAACTCAAATAAAAGGGATGTGATTTTAGAATCAAGTTAGAAAATGGGCAATTTGTTTATTGATTGTATGAGAATAGTTCAATGGGTTCTGAAAATTTCAGTTAAGTTATCATATATAACATATAACATTTATTGAAAATAAAATCATTAAAACTTTTTATACCAGATTCATAGCTTGAATTGTTACATTGTAGATTACATAACAAACTCTGGTTATTTAAGTAAAATGTTCATAGTAAACAATTCTATCTATTTAATAAACATTTTAAAATGAATCATTATGCAAGATTTAACATTTAGCCAGTTTTGACATTACAACATTATTTATATCTTGCCTGTCACCCTGGAAGAGTTCCAGTTTACAAAAACGTTCATATTTTTGCTGAAAAAATTCATAGATTGCTGCATAATGATCAATGCTACTTCCAGATTTGTTATTGTGAACTGTTTTATAAGCAGAGGAGACAACTTAATGTTCTTGAACTAAAAATTTCAATATGCGGTTTTCTACTTAAAGGGTAATGTGAACTCTCTGATTGGAGGACAATATATAGTTATATCACTGACTTTACCTTGAGAGTCTATAAACATATTATTGTCAATGAGTTTGAAAAAAAACTATTTTTAATTGCATCAGTAGCCTCTCAAGCTTCCCCTCAGTCTAAAACTCACACAACAAATTGTCAGTTTATGTTCAAGACACATTAGCATGAAACATACAGCAAATAGATAATTATAAATCTTACACATTGGTGAGTGAATATTTGGTCAAGTCTTTATATTTTTGGAAAGTGAACATTTCCTTAATTACATTATATTTTGTAGCTCCAGGTAATAAAGGCTTACAGACAATATCCTTAGGTCAAGGTCAAGGTCCTATTGCAGAAAGAATGATCAATGAAGTATGTAGTACCTGCATATGTTGGTTTTGAGTCTTCAGTTAAAAACTCAATTTTCCGGGTTTTTTTTGCGTACACGGACCAAATGTCTGTGGGCTTTTGCCATCACTTGGCATTCGTCGTCTGTCTGTCGTCTACCATCAGTTGTAAACTTTTTCAAAAATCTTCTCTGGAAACCACTTTGCCACAATCATCCTTAGGGCATCCATTTCCAAATTTTTACCCATGGTGTTAATTAATGGAGAAAGATTGGCACTATTACTTAAAATAGAGCTTAAGTGTCAACACATTTTCTGTCACTATCTCAAGAATTTTGATAGCTATACAGAAAAACTGTAGGAGTTATTACCCTTTAATTTGGATTTTTGACAAAATTTTCAGTTTTTACAATATAACTATTATAGCTAGATCGAAATTTTTTAATTGTTTAAATGATCAGCAAAACAATGCCGACAAAATACATAGTTGGTCCAGATTTGTCGGACCACTTCTTATAAGAGTTATTGCCCTTAAATGAAAAAATATTTTAATTAAACTTTCAGTTTTTGTCCTCTCCTGTAACCTAAAAACTATAACAGCTAATAGTGAAAGTTAAAATAGCAAAAATGATCAACATTACAAGTCCTACAATTCACTTTATGGTCTGAAATTGGGAGATGACTCCTAATAGAAGTTATTGCCCTTAATAAAAATTTTGGTGAAAATTTTAGTTTTTGTCTAGTAACTTTAAAGCTATAACAGCTTGACTGTCATTTCTGTTCCAGGTTAGTGATTACAAGCTTTAGGGATCCTCTAGTTTTTTTTTGTTCTAATTAAATAAACATTTTCTTGAATTGCTTCAAAAATGTTTTATTTTTAGCCCAAACGTTGTGTCATAATGAACTTGTAAGTAACATGACATTAAAGCAATAGTGCAGCTGCCTTTTTCTTTTTTATTTATTAAATAGATGTTGAATGTACATGTGATCTTTTTAAATAAATAAACATTCATGAAATACTGTTGTCCGATTGGATGATAGCATTTTTATTTAAAAAAAAAAATGTCATGGGGACGTAACAACTTTGACTGGAACTTGCAGAATGCATATTAAAATATACCATTTATAACAATCCTTGTTAAAAATTGTTCCAACTTGTTCATATTTTTGTGTATTAATTTGTTCAGTTTTACTTGTCTTATATTTATTTTTAAGGAATGACTCTTATTTTTTTTAATTTTTATTTTGTTGTAAAATAATACAAAAAAAGAGAGTAATTCCTCAAATGACCAAAAATCTAATAGAAATTCAGCAAAGGCAACAAAATAATATATAACATTCATAAATTGTCTGAAAACAGTCAGAAGTAGATACTTAACATTCATGCTCATTACAGACATAGCCATAAAAGGTTAGTGACATTCTACTTGTAATTTAATTTGATGAAATGCTGGGAAAGAACCTTAGATTAAAATTTGTTATACAGGCTGTAGCAGAAGGTACCTGGATTGTACTGCAAAACTGTCACTTAGCAGCTTCATGGCTTGGCGAGTTGGAGAGAATTTGTGAAACAGTGAGTTAAATTGTAAACTTAAAACATAATTTTGCATATACAAAGTGTCTTTAAGGAACAAAGTTTTCAGAGATTTCAAATATCTTATTTTGCCTTAGGGGCCCTACATTTTTTGCTATTTAAGCGGCCAAAAAAAAAGAATTGGTGGCACTCAAGCCCTGACACACAAAAAAACTTTTACTGTAAAAGCAATGCAGGGTCAATAGTTATTTGGAAAGATATGCAAGAAACTTGAAAACTTAAAATTGTCTATATTACTGCCAAGATGAAAATAGTTTAGTCTTTTGACTTTGTAGTACAGTTTTCTTTATGATGAAGACATCTTATATGAGATTAATTACATGAGCAACATTAAATGTCCATTTGTTTTCACAACAATAACTGTTTTTTTTGTATAAATACATTATAATGACATACCAAAGACAAATTTTGGTACAATTTCTTTTAACTATTTTTTTTCAGGTTATTACAGATACAGCAAAAACAAAACCATCATTTAGACTATGGCTGACAAGTTATCCCTCTCCAGTTTTCCCAGTGTCTGTACTACAGAATGGTGTCAAAATGACAAACGAACCTCCGAAAGGTCTCCGAGCCAATCTCTTGCGATCGTATTTAAATGATCCAATTTCTGACCCAGCATTCTTTAACCTGTGCAATAAACCTGAGGTATGTACAATAAACCTGAGGTTTTTGGCCATCGTGGGATGTGTGATAAGATACCTTAAGGTTTTAGAAAATGTTTAATGGTCCAATTTCTACAAATTTTTAAGATTTGTTGTCATAAAACCATGCACGTGTAAACATGGCTTTGTATTATAATGTCATTGCAATGCATGAAAATCAGTCATTCCTACTTTTGATACTGGTCTATAGAGCAATAATTTTAATGGATTGTGTTTCAGAACTAAACAAAATGCATATTATTTGAGACTGCAACAGAATTAGACCTGTAAATCAAGAAACATTTTAGACATGACCCAGAAAATGTACACAAATTAATGCTGTTTTGTCAAATAAAATGCATTGCTTGTACTTACTTTTTGTTTTTGTTATAAATTGTTCAAAATACTTATACATCTGGTACATATTTTTCAGATTTTTGAGAAATTATTGTTTGGATTGTGTTTCTTCCATGCGTTAGTCCAGGAAAGGAGAAAGTTTGGACCATTGGGCTGGAACATTCCATACGAGTTTAATGAATCTGATTTGAGAATATCTGTCAGACAACTTGAGGTAAAAAAAAAGAAATATATATACAGGTTTAAGGAACCTATTTTAGAAAACTCTGATAATGAAATTCACCATGAGAGGTGTATTGACATGTGTTATAACTTACCATAAATAGAAAGGGGACTCTGTGGCCAAGAGCCAAGGGGATAAGGTAGTCCCCGTGTGCTGAAAAGAGGTGTTACTCTGGCTTCATTCCCAATAAAAATTGAACTGCATTATAAATTAGTAGTTGAGAAATTTCTTGAGGTGGAAAAAAATTAATCTCCATTCAGGTAAACAAACATTTAAAATATTAATGATGATTAAAAGAGTTTTATGATGCAAGTAGTCTTTATGCAAATGAAAATTTAATTCAGATCTGAGCAATTTGGTAAAATTAGAAAAACCACATGTTGATATAATTTCACACCAAATTTATTCAGAAACGAGAAGGAAGGTTGTAGTGGAAAATTTCTTTATCTCTGTTTAGCTCAGCATACTTTTCTACCTACCTACCTAGTCCTTGTTATACATAAGGCACATAGGGCAAGGACTAGAGCTTTTCACTTCTCTTTATCTTGAGCAACCAAAATTTTCTGGCTGTTGGCCCGTCATTTTATTTATTGTTTGTTAACATGTCCTCATCCTGAACATGGCTATAATACTGCTCACTAGACATGAAGCAGCCATTCCATCAATCCATCAATTTTTAAATTCAAGTCTTTTATTTCAAAATCATAAAGAGTAGATCAACCAAGTGCAAACCTCACCATTTAAGTCACTAAAAGACAGAAAAGACCAACAATTAATGAAAAAAAAAATATTAGACAGGACAAATACAAAACTGTAATACAGAGTGCATAAACTTCTGGGTTTGAGCAGTCACATAAGATCCCCAACAATCTCAACAACACAGATAAGCAAGAAACACCAAAAACTATGAACTACACAATACACAAAAGAACAATACAAGTGTTTATCATAGATTTGAACAGGCACACACAAATATGTAAAGCAGTAAAATTTTGAACTTGTAAGGAGCTATAGTGTTCAAATGTTTAAAAAAAATAAAAATTACAAAATTATAGACCATGTGTGTAAATATCATATAACAGATTGCAGGATTTATCATAAAAACAATGTATTCACTTGAAATAAAATCAATATAAAGACTCGGCAGGAAACAATAAAAAGGCAAGACATTTTTAAGCTTCATCCTTATATTGTTTTTATGTCAAGTCAGTACACTGATGTTTTATATGTATCTGTTCATCAACATTAATTAACTTTTCAGATGTTTGTCAATGATTATGACAAGCCACCATTAGAGGCCTTAACCTACCTAACAGGAGAGTGTAACTATGGTGGCAGAGTTACAGATGACCTTGACAGACGATTAATTCTCAGTTTACTGAAAACGTTTTATTGTCGTGAAATTATTGAAGATGACACATACATGTTTTCAACTAGTGGTTTATATTATGCCCCACCAAAGGGATCATACAACAGTTATACTGATTATATAAGGACCTTGCCACTAATACCACATCCGGAAGTAGGTTTATTTAATCAACTTTTTCATATACTAGTGCATATAGTTTGATAACTCTAAAACAGTTGTATTAAACACTTGATTCAGTAGTGAGATCAATTTTATTATCATTTAGTAAAGCCTCTATACTGAACTTTAAACTATAATAATATGAAAACAACCTAATGTATTTGTATTTTTTTACATATGTTGTCCAAGTTAATGCTTTAAACTTTTTGCTAAAGAAAGTGCATTTGGCTTTAAACAGCATACACTCATATATATAACTAATCAAAGTTATATCTTCATTTAGGTATTTGGATTACATGAAAATGCAGATATATCTAAAGACCAACAGGAAACACAACAGCTCTTCGAGGGGATTCTCCTTACATTACCACGTCAGGTGAGATCATATATATATATATATTTAATAACTAAGTTTATTTTAATCAATTTTTAATATTTATTCAATATTTTCATATCCAGTTGTCCTTAGATTTTACAGTAAAATCACATATTTATTTGATATAATTCCACTATGCTTCTGGTCTGCAAGATGTTATCTACATTACATTTACAGCTTAACTTACGTGGAGGACTGAGCTTGGACCTTATTTTAGCATATATTAAATGTCCAAAATGGTAAATGAATCTACAGTCGACCAATGTACCATGAAGCCTATTTTTAGAATAGGCTGCATTTGTATATTTATAAATTTAAGGTCAAAGTTATAACAATAAGGAAGATAGCTTTTTATACAGAAGAAATTTGTTTAATTGGAATATTTTGTCTGTTCTCTACAATAGTCTTTTAAGAAATATTGTTAAGTAATTTAAGCATTGTTTGTTTATTTATGGCTCTATTTTACTCTGTATTACATTTTGTTTATTATAACTGATTATATTTATTTTTCTTTTTAAATCCTTTGTTTACATGCATGGTATGTTTTTGTTTGTGTGTATTTCTGTGTGTTCAGGACACGGTACTAATCCTTATTTGATTTTGTCTTCTTTTTACTTTTTTGTATCATACTTTTTAATCAACAAGAGAGTGTTTGATTTGCTTGGATTTGTTTAAGTTAAGCATTTGTGTTTGACTTAATTTACATACAACCATATTGATTTTTATAACTTTGACAACAGTGATTTCCATGCAACCAAGTGAATATGGTTCAAACTATCAAGGGAGTTAACTTGTGCTAATTTGTCTTATGCAAAGTTAAAAGCAAACATAAAATGGCTGTATGTAACATTTTGATTTCATAGAAATCATGGAGAGCATTAGGCATGTTTGGTGCTTGTCTTGTTGGTATAATTTAGGGAACTCCCTTTTGTTTGTTACATAATGTTTTAAAATGTGTTAGAAAGAGTATAGTACATTTTAACATTGTGTGAAGGTTTAGCTTAAATTTATAGTCTTACAATTTTTGCATTAATTGGGAAAATTATTTCTATTATTATTGTGAAAACATATTGTCATCCTTGATTCATTAAAGACATATCCTACTATTGTTTCTGCGCATTTTGATTTTAAACGTTATTGTTTCGTAATTCGTTTATGACGTCGTCGTCGTCAAAATTCCGTGAAATTTCCATTTCAATCACCGTACTCTTTATGGATCAACTTAGAGGTTTTTTTATGAGTAAAAAAGCAATACAGCCTTTTAGAATTTGGGGAAAAAAAACCAAAATTAATCACTTTGCAATAGCAAACATACACAAAAAAGAACTATTTTACTTTCGTGATTGTATTCTGCGCTACAAATCTAGAAAAGAAATTGCAGTTTATACGAAGAAAAACGCGCCCTTTCCTTCCCGCCAATTCTGGCCTATACTTATTTTTCTCAAATATTTTTTCCCCTGATTCGGTGACCATATTTTTTTATTTATTCAATTTGGAGAGTAAGTTATCATCTATCTTCTGTGAAAATATAGTTTTATTATCATAGGTCAGTTTTTTGCGATCTGCGATTTTGTGTATTCCGAGTGCATAACAAAAATGGCGGGAACGTATTAATTCCACATTTATGCTCGAAACTTACGTATTTTTAAATAGATTATGGCATAGTTGTTTTCTACATGCAATTAAGCCTTCAAAACAATTTAAGTTGATTCTAACAGTAAACTATGGGAAAAATATAACTAAAATAACACATAATCCTAGTACCCTAAAACAGATGATACAGATGATGTCATAACTTTTTAATACGGTCGGTGACCACTAATTTTTGTTAGCTTTATTTAAAGATTTTGTCATAAGGAAAGTTAAGACAAAATATTAAGAAAATATCATATGAAGATCGAATAGTAGGATATGTCCTTAAGGCAATATCTTAATTTGATTTTTGACAATTACATCAGACTTGTGTATTTTATGGAAATAGGCATGTTTGGTTAACCATAAATATCCCAACTATATTACTGCTATACATAACATTACAAACAAATAACTAATTATTAAGATGTAAACTGCTAGTCATTAGAAACTGTCCATGTTTTATACATATCTTATACATTATAATGTCTGCCAGTAACAGGACATTCCACTTTTTATATCTACATTTCTTCTATTCTAATTGTTGATATATGCTGAAACATAGACTGTTTGACAAGAAAAGTAACACACTGCATACTGCAGTGACTAACCAAATCACTGATTTAATTGGTCAGTTTCCCATTTGTGACCTTTCAATCTCACATCCAGATATACCTTCATAAATATAATTACATATAGACCTTACATAACTGTAGCTAACACTGTTATCATAGTTAAACATGAAAATGTGATTTTAGGTAAATCTTTGAAAGTAAGTGTTTAATGCCATGTTAGCTTTTTACAGCTATTTACAGTTCCACTACAAAAACTAGACTGAGTTTGTGGATAACATTTTACATGTAAAGTCTAATATACTGGACAGGATTTGTCAGATTTTTACAAACAATTCAAATGTCACCGTTGATCATCTGATAATTCTAAATCTGAGCTGAATGCTCATTGCTGTATAAGTGCCAATACTAAATGTACACACCAATTTCTATTGCATTTCCCACTATACTACAGGACGAAGACAGTTTATCAAATTTAAAATATCAGTATATCCAGTTATTCAATATACACATCAGTTAGGACAAATCTTAACAAGACAAATGTTGTAAACTGATTGTTATTTACATTCTAGATTGAAAAGGTGAGTAGCGACACAGTAGCTGAGGACATTGACCATTTAGTACTTATTTGTTCTACTTTGATTACAGCTTTAGAACTGAGTGACCTACACTCTTTCCTAGATAATTTTTTTGTGTATTTTATGCATGAAGACTTGGAATATGCATGTTTATATTTCTGTTTTACTGCATTATATTTGTAAACAAGAAACACTTGCACATTGTTATTTATAAGCACAGGTCTCGACTTGTTGAAAACAATCTTAGATGAGTTTTAATTAGTTTAAATCTCTGTTTTAGCCAATCAAAACTTAAGAATTATGATGCTGTTATGGAAGTTGAGAAAAAACTCAAACTTAAGTCTGAAATATGACAAATTTATGTCAGACATTTGAGTAGGAGACCATTATTTACATAATATTTTTTTTAAGTATGTTAATTGACACAAGGAAATTCCTGCTGTTTATTTTGAACATGAACACTGAATTGTTTGATATAAACTTCTATTTCTGGCTGCCTCACATGTCACTGTAGGTACTGGTTGATACATACATGTTTCTTATTTTGTGAAGTTTTTCAGGAATTTCAATTTGATCAAGATGAAGTAAGAGATTTGTCTGTTTTAACCAAACATAAAAATCTTGTCTAATATCAGAGTGGTTACCTGTCCCCTTAAAACAATCAAAAACAATAACTGAATTAAACAGGGAATGTCTTTAGACTTAAGAATACAAACATTTTTATGCCACCACAACACTTGAGTGTTTATTATGGAAATGGGTGTAGGTATCTCCTAAATAATGGGATATAATATTTTTTATAGCTCCATGACAGATAGAGGAAGCTGTTTTTGTATCAGTGCATCAATATTTTTGCATGAGCAATTTTGCTTTAAAGATTTTAAGAATAAATGGGTTTTAGGCATCAATATTTTTGCATGAGCAATTTTGCTTTAAAGATTTTAAGAATAAATGGGTTTTAGACATCAAGTATTTTTCTCTTTTACATCCTTCAGTTTTCAACTATGTTAAATCTGATGTATTCATAGGAAATTATTTATAAAAATTATTACAGGTTCATTAGTAATGTCTTGACTTGGCGGAGTTTTTAACGTCCTACACCAACAACCAAATGCCCTTGGTCGGACGATCGACTTGTGGAGTTTTTAATGTCATACCCCGACAACCTAATGCCCTTGGTCGGACGATCATTAGTAATGTCTTGACTTATGGAGTTTTTAACGTCCTACCCCGAAAACCTAATGCCCTTGGTCGGACGATCATTAGTAATGTCTTGACTTGTGGAGTTTTTAACGTCCTACCCTGACAACCTAATGCCCTTGGTCGGATGATCATTAGTAATGTTATTTCTTTGAAGTCTATAGCATCACAGCTATGTGGCATCAGTGTGATGTTATTCCTGTTTTTTTCCATTTTGTTGCTTGGTTGTGTACCATACTGTGGTGGTATAATTATGTCTCCCCCCACTTGGTGGGGAGACATATTGTTTTTGTCCTGTCCATCCATCTGTCCATCCGTCCGTCCGTCCGTCCGTCCGTCTGTCTGTCCATCACAAAGTTATTCCGCTCAACTCCTCTCAAACTACTCAACCATATTTTACGAAACTTGGTATGTAACAAGTACACCATATGTAGTTGTGCATATTACCTGGAAATTCTGATCCTCAAAATATTGTGGGAGTTATGGCCCTTTGAACTTAGAATTTCCAAAAATTCCTCATAAATCATGGTTTCCGCTCAACTCATCTGAAACTACTGAACCAAATTTAACGAAACTTGGTACGTAGCAAGTACACCATATGTGGTTGTGCATATTACCAGGAAATTTTTATCCTCAAAATTTTGTGGGAGTTATGGCCCTTTGAACTTAGAATTTTCCAACGATTCCTTATAAAACATGGTTCCGCTCAACTCTGAAACTACTGCATCAAATTTTATGAAACTTGGTGTGTAGCAAGAACACCTATTTTGTTGTGCATATTACAAGGAAATTTTTATCCTCTGGATCAAATGTGGGGAACGGGGGGAGACATCGTTTTTGTATGCAAAAACAAACTTTAATTTTTCTTCAATTTTCAACTTTTACTTTCTTGTAAAATAGTTTTCAGAACAAATTTGATCAAAGTTGATTTTATTTGTAATATTTCTTTGGTCAAAAGACATTCCTTGCTACAGTAACTGCCCTTAAGCACTCTAATTTACTCATATGTCATCAAAATGTGATAATGGTATGGTTAACACATAAGCAGGAAATTTATGTCCAGCATTTTCTCCTTTATGATTTAAAATTTTTATGTAGTATTTTGTTTTTATTTCTAGTAAAATTTATACATAGTTGTTGGCATGATCATTGTTAATACATAATTGCATATTCAGATGTATAAAACAAGAACTTAGAGCATTTAATTTATATTTAACAAAGTGCACAGCCATTTCACCGTTTGTTTGATTCCTTAAGAATGAGAATAAAAAGTAGACATAATAGGTTAAAAAAAAACATGCAGAACATGTTATTTGTCCAAGTTCTATTTTCAGAAAGAATTATTTAAACTATTTTAGTGGTATGCATTACAATTTTGTTTTCCAAGATAATTTGTCTAAAAAAATCGCTCATAGAAATACTAAAATTTGGCATATGATTAAAATTCAGAATTATAGTTATTCTTATGCTGCTAATTATGGTTATTTACATATTAAACTTTGTCTTAAAGAAACTTTTAGTGTCATCAGTGCATTATTGCCAAAACAATTTAAAATCAAGGAAATGATTTGGTAATACTAATTGAAGATGTCTTTTTATTCTCATTATTCTCACACAGTTTGTGTTATACTATGCCACGGTTGACACAAATCACCTTTTTATATTACATGTTGTGCTTTAGAGAAATTTTAGAAGGAAGGTTATAACACTTTTTCATCTGTATACACTTTGATAAGTTTTACACTTTTACGATGTGACTAATACACATTTAACCCATGTTACATGTGTATACACACTGAACACTTCTGTTACATGTATATACACACTGTACACTTCTGTTACATGTGTATACACACTGTACACTTCTGTTACATGTGTATACACTTTACACTTTTACCATGTGTATACACACTGAAAACTTCTGTTACATCTGTATACACATTGAACACTTGTTACATGTGTTTACACTAAGTCTTGTAACATGTGTATTTACATTGAAAACTTTTACATTTGTATACACATTGAACATTTTTGCATGTGCATACACATTGAACACTTTTGCATGTGCATACACATTGAACACTTTTGCATGTGTTTACACATTGAACACATTTGCATGTGTATACACATTGAACACTTTTGCATGTGTATACACATTGAACACATGTTACATGTGTTTACACATTGAACACATGTTACATGTGTTTACACATTGAACACTTTTTCATGTGTATACACATTGAAAACTTTTGCAAGTGTATACACATTAAACACTTTTGCATGTGTATACACATTAAACACTTTTGCATGTGTATACACATTGAACACTTTTGCATGTGTATACACATTGAACACTTTTGCATGTGTATACACATTGAACACTTTTGCATGTGTATACACATTTAACACTTTTGCAAGTGTATACACATTGAACACTTTTGCATGTGTATACACATTGAACACTTTTGCATGTGTATACACTCTAAAAATGTTTTACATTTGTATATACATATACTTTGAAAAATTGAATACATTTGTTTGTAACAGCAATCTAAATTGTAATAAATCGATAAAACAGACTATAGTGGGAATGATATTTCAATTTTATATTTGTGGGCAAACTTTTGTGGACAAAATTTAGTGGTTTTAAATTAAAAAGCTTGTCTTGCGTGTTTTTATTTAGTACATGGATAAATTAGCCTTAAATTATATTTGGGAGATATATACATGCAAATAATTTTACCCCAAAAATCTGCCTTATGCAAGATTTTTAATTTATACGAAGATTGTTGGTGCAAATAAGAGTTAAAGATTCAAAATAAGCTTTTATTATTTGTTCCACAATTTGTCTGCAATCATCCAACTAAAAAAATTTTATTTTATCTTTACATAGTCAGCAGGTGGTGGAAAATCATCCCAAGAAATTATTGAGGAATTGTCATCTGATATTTTGACCAAAATACCTCCAGATTTCAACTTAGATGAAGTGCAGGTAAAAAGATCTTTGTACAAATACAGTCAACAAATGAATTAAAAATGAAAACAAATTTTGATATTTAAGAACTGTATTATCAAATAAAATCAAAGCTATCTTAAATGTCAATGTCAGCCAATTTTGATTACTGATGTACATGTACAAGGTGACAAGTTGTTTTGACCAAGGAAACCAAATCATTGGGTTCCTACTAGGTACAGTAGTATTTTTTCTCAATAAAAAACATGATGTAATGATACAGCTGAAAAATGTAGATTGTGTATACCCCATTCAAACAAAAAATAGACAAATTATGCTTCCTGGGATCCATGGACTCCAGGTATTACTATTCAAAACAAAATGGGGCCTCAGTGAGTGGCCCTGTGGTTAAGGTAGTTTGTCTACTGCTGATCACATTTGGTCAGTCATCACTGATGTGTTGTTTCTGGTCACTGAAAAACTACAACTTACAATATTTGTTGTTCTTTGTTTGTTGAATAGCTGGATAAGTTATGTTTAAAATGTTGGTGTTATAAGCAAGAAGTCACAGTGTACAGTAGATGTTTTTTTGTATTGGACAAAAACAATTAAACAATATGTTTTCAGACTCGGTATCCAGTCAGATATAATGAATCCATGAACACAGTATTACTACAGGAGCTGATCAGATTCAACAGACTCATCCAGGTTGTCAGAACTACCCTCCAGGATATCAAAAAGGCTATTAAGGGGTTGGTGGTCATGTCAGCAGAATTGGAAGATGTTTTTGACAGTATGATGGTTGGGAAGGTAAGACTAGTTTTACTGTCTTGAAGTCTGTGTTAGCTTAATTTAACATGTGTCAGTTCATATATACACAATAGTATACAAAAAAGTTTTTTTTTTTACATAATTTTATGGTAAAACTAAAAGCAAACCTTCAGTTAGCTGTTGCTGTTCTTTTAATTTTAATTTAAAAAATGTAATAAGTGTTTTTGTTATGAAATCAAATAAAATATGAATAATAGTTTCAAGTACTGTTTAATGCGACTATAAAAAAGGAATTTAAATGTATTTAAAATGGTATGTTATGGCATTGTTTAATTTTGTCTATTGTATCCAGATGGACATAGATTGTCATGTTCATTCAAGAGTCTCCTAATTTTTATCGACACCACATTGAGAATCTAACAGCATCACATTAAAGATCACATCAGGGGCCAACCACTCTAATGTTAATCAGTTGAAAAACTGCATAAATGTTTGGCGGTGACAATTTTGTTGCATATAAAAAAATTAATTGCAAATTCATTTTTTCTGTTGAATTTCACTATAGGACTGAATAATATGTTGTGCATTTATAGGTTCCATCTGTGTGGGCTTCCAAGTCCTATCCTTCCCTAAAACCATTGGGATCATACATCACCGACCTCATCACTAGACTACAGTTCTTTAAAGTAAGTTAACTTTGTTACACTCAGTGAAATTGATTTTAAAATTGATGGAAAAAGAAGCATATTAGAGTTAAACAAATATCAAGATAGCAGTTTTCCTACTGCACGTCCGGGTTTTCTGTGGGTACTCCTACCTCCTTCCCAAATAAAAACTGGATGCCATGATATAGCTGGAAAATTGCTGAAAGTGACGTTAAAACACCATTCAAACAAACAAATCAAGCTACCAATGTTTGTCTAAAGCTATTGGCCGCACTTAGCATCCATTGTCAGAGTGTCTACTTTCATCAGTTGACTCTTCCTTCAGGCCAACATGGCTACTTTACTATAAAAATGGAAAAGAAAATTCTATAAATGGTAAAAGTATTTTTCTTTTTCAGCTAAATTGGTTTAAATTGTAAATCTAGCAGAAATATTTAAAATATATGATTTTTTCTTCCAGTTACATAGTTGTGTCAAATATACAAGAGGGATGGTCATCATCCAGAATTCCCGATAAAAAAATGAGAATATCCAGAATTCCTGGTCATAAAATGAAATTTTCAAGAAATTCAGAATGTTATTACTAAACAATTGTCCATATGTTGCCAATATTGAGAAGTAGATCAACCTGCTATATACTAATTTGATATAATTTTCATACAATTTTATTATTAGCAATGAACGACAAGTTCTGCATATAAATAAACACATTTTCGGGATGACCGTGACTTAAAATCCATATTTTACTGTGATACTATGATATTCCCTAGTCTTTGAAATCCCTGTATAGCACTGTAAGGTTTGACATTAATCACAGTTACTTTATATCCCAAATTCCCGGCAAAAAAATTTGCTCATTCCTAGATCTCGCTACCATTTAAATTCCAGTCAAATTTTAACCAAATCCTACAGTAGTCCCCCTCTTGAGCGACCCCTCTTTTGAACGACCACCCCTTTGTTCCGACCACTTTCCTCTTGCATTAACTCATTTCTGTACAAATTTACCTCTTTAAGAAGACCACCCCTTTAACGCGACCAGCGACTGCCCTATAGCTATGAAAACCTGTGCTTTCCCCCCTCATGAACGACCACATTATCAATTTGTATGTGTTTATGTTTACTAGAAATGACACCAGAAGTTCAACTTCAAGTTCGGGAAATCAACCGGAAGTTCATCATTGATTTTTACCAGATGAAAGATTTTGAATAAAATGCCTATTGTTTATTATGGGTATTAATAAAATTATACAAGAATGTGTGTTGGTTGTTTATTTGTGGTTTTTATATCGAAAAATGTTGATGTCCCAATATCTTCACGTGACGTGTACAACATTTGCATACTATAGTAAACAAAATTTGGACGATGCCATTTTGATTATAATCTTGGCATCGTGACCTAATAATGTTACATGAACTGTCATTACTAATATATTATTTCTTTTCATTAAAGAAAATGTGTTTGATTCTTCCATTAATTATTTTTATAATTTAATTTGATCAAGTGGAAGACCGCGTCAATCAGCCAAATTTAGATTAAAAATAGGCTTGAGATAATTTTCATACCGAGCTATATTTAGATTTAATTGTCCAAACTGTTTACATTTATTACACGTTTATCATTTTGAAAATGCTGAGAATAAAAAATTCAATCTGGCAGTTTTAAAATTTGCAATTAATAATTTAGTTAGCTTTGTGCAGAGAATTTTGTACGCAAATTAAACATTTCTAAAGCACATGTCTCAAGAATATTCTGAATCATTGAATGGTCTGAATGAAGGTTTCACTGTGACATGACACACTACACATCGTATGTACGATATTGGGAAAGAAAACAGGTTTTATTAAGACCAATATAAATAAAACTTTATTGATAATCAGTGGACAGATAAATCTTAAGTATGATAACACGTGTACCTACAAAGAAAACAATAACAAATGTTAATACACATAATATCAAACATATATTTTGTGAAATGTGGTAAAAATTAGTTACAAAGATATCATCCTGGACACAACAAGATAAAAACAAGTTGGTGATGATAATAATAATACATGTACATGTAATTACAATCTAATAATAACTAATTCCATTTGAGAGACCACCTCTATTGTTAGACCAATTTTCAGTTGCAAATAGGGACTGGTCTTTCAAGAGGGGGACTACTGTAATGCCTGTTAAAAAAATGCCCAATTCTGGCATCTGGAAAAGGGTCCTCCCGACCCTCATAGGAATTTGGCAAAAATTTAAAAAAAATCTAATTTAAAACCATGAGGTAAAATGCATAATTTAAAACATGGCAAAATATTTGTTTTCATATAATATTCATACTGTTGCTGAATATGCAAATAGGGCTTATTTTGACAAAAAAAATCAATGAAAAATCTTTTTACAAATCTACTAGCCCACTTCAAAGCAATTAAGCAAGCATTGATAATGGCTGGTCCTCTTTAACCATTGTATGCCTTGTCCTCCATCCAAGATGACATATCTGTTAGGAAAAAAATTACAGTTATAAGGATAATCCATAGTGCTGTGTATTAAGAATTAAAGATTAGAAACAAATTATCACTTCAAGTTAATGGTAAATCTACACTATAACTCGATCATTAGATGATGAAGATGATCTATATATAGCATAACTACTTAGCTTTTGTGCAGTTGGAAAGTGAACTGTACCTTATTTATAATTGTAAGTATCAATGATAAATTATACTAACCAGACCACTAACTTCATAATGTTATTCAAAGTAGGCATTAAGTTGAACAAATTCTTGATATTTCAATTTTCTTACTTTTATTGTTTGTATATAGGACTGGATATACAGTGGTACACCAACAGTATTTTGGATCTCCGGGTTTTATTTCACCCAATCCTTCCTCACTGGTGTTCTACAGAACTATGCCAGGAAGTATAAGACTCCTATAGACCATCTCGGATATGAGTTTGAGGTTACTAATGCTGAGGGTTCGGTGAATTCCAAACCGGTATGTAAATGGCCTTGTTAGTTTTTCTATTTTGCTGTCGAGAAATATATCCACACTCCTAGCCATATTCTAGGGCATCTTTTATTTCTACTTAGATTTCCAGGAGTTATTGAAAATTTAAGACTCCATAAATATTTCTGAAAGTGATAAGATATTCAGAACAATTTTTGTCATTGATGAACAAATAAAATGTGGAAGGTATTACCACTTCCATCAAAATATAAATAATTCATTAACTTAATTTCACACAATTCCAAAAGTCCTATAATCATAATCATTGGTATTGTTAACACATTTGTTTTATTTGGTTATTGCAGATTTTAGCTTCTCTGGTAATTTTTTTTACTTGTATTCATGTTATCACAGGGAACAGGCCTGAAATAATTACTCATGTACTGTTGTGGCAGCATAGTAATTATTTTTTGTGCATATGGGGCGAATCATCCTTGATTTCATTCATTCAAGATGAAAAGCTTTGAAAGAATTCAAATTTTTTTTTTATTTTATAGTCAAAATAATATGACCTGTCAGGTATTTTCTACCTATTGCTCAATCAATTCCAAAAATAGATAACAGCTGTTTAGAAAACTGCTTCAATCTCTTTTCTTTAAAGTTCAATCAGAAAGAGCTGGACATATAAATTGCAGCTATTCATGCATGACTCAGGTAACTTCAAACTTCTAATCGTGAAGATAGCCATAGAGTACAATGTAGATGGAACAAGTAAGAAGTTTAAAGTTACCTGAGTCACACATGAGTAGCTGCAATTTAAATGTCCAAGCTATCACTGATGAAGAGCTTTAAAGAAAACAGAATGAAGCAATTTTCTGAACAGGTGTTATCTGTATTAAGAATTGGTTTACAAATAGGCAGACAAAACCTGACAGTTCATTGTATATTGACTATGAAACAGTTGTAGGATATATATTAATTCAACACTTAATTTTATGAAATAAGATTATCCAGAGAAAAATATGCACCTATAACATTTATTATCCACTGTTCCATGAGAGATACCAATCATAACGAGATATAGTTCAAATTTTGACCAGTTTTTTAAGACCCTTTAATTTAAACATTCTTTATAACCAACTCCCACTTCCTGTTGCAGACTTCTTTCAATTTTCAGCTGTCGGTAACCATTTTCTGTCACACTTATCTCAACAATTATAAATGATACTGATATTTTGTCAGTAACAGATACAAAACAAATTGGCATTACTTTAAATCCATATTTCAATCATTTATAGTTTATGTACTTTAAGGAATTTTTTAGCTCACCTGGACCTTCGGTCCATGTGAGCTTTTGCTATCACTTGGCGTCCGTCGTAAACTTTTTCAAAAATATTCTCCTCTGAAACCACTGGGCCAATTTTTTTTCAAACTTGGCCACAATCATCCTTAGGGTTCCTAGTTTCAAGTTTGTACCCAGGGTGTTGATCAACAGAAAAGATGGCCACTGTTACTAAAAATATAACATGGGAGTCAACACAGTTTTTGATCATTATCTCAAAAATTACAATAGCTATAGAGAAAACCGTTACTTCAAATTGATCAGCACATTAAGGTCTACAATAGTTGCTATTAGTGTGAAGTTGTGTATTGGCTTCTTGTAGGAGTTATTGCCCTTTTATTGACGATTTTTGACAAAATTTTTGGTATTTACAATATAACTTGAAAACTATAAGAGGTAGAGTAAAACTGTAAATAGCAAAAATGATCAGCAATAAAAGCCCTACAATTCACTTGATTGGTCTGAAATTGTCAGATGACTCCTTATATGAGTTATTGCCCTTAAATGACAATTTTTTATGAAAATTTCCGTTTTTGTCCTGTAACTTGAAAACTATAGCAGCTAGAGTAAAACTGTACATAGCAAAAATGATCAGCAATACAAGCCCTACAATTCACTGTACTAGTCTGAAATTGTCAGATGACTCCTTATAGGAATTATTGCCCATAAATGGCAATTTTTTATGAAATTTTCCGTTTTTGTCCTGTAACTTTAAAACTGTAACAGCTAGAGTGAAACTGTTAATAGCAAAAATGATCAGCAATACAAGCTCTACAATTCACCATATCAGTCTGAAATTGGCAGATGACTCCTTATTATTGCCCTTAAATTGCAATTTTTTATGAAAATTTCCGTTTTTGTCTTGTAACTAAAAAACCATAACAGCTAGAGTGAAATTATACATTTGCAAAAATGATCAGCAATAAAAGCACTACAATTCACTTAATTGGTCTGAAATTGTCAGATGACTCCTTATAGGGGTTATTGCCCTTAAATGACAATTTTTTTATTAATTTTCCATTTTTGTCCTGTAACTTGAAAACTATAGCAGCTAGATTGAAACTGTAAATTGCACAAATGATCAGCAATAGAAGCCCTACAAATGATTGCTTAGTCCAAAATTGCAAGATGACTCTTTATAGGAGTTATTGCCCTTTAATTATAAATTTGGACAAATGAACAGTTTTTGTATTATAAATTAGTCTATAACACACCTAGAGTAAAACTGTAAATTTCTAAATTACCCTAAAGGACAAGGCCTACAAACCATTTAATTTTAAGAAATTGTCTGATGGCACCTTATAGGAGTTATTATACTTAACTAAAATTTTTGAAGAAATGTTTATTTTTTGCACAGTAACTTAAAAGCTATAACAACTAGACAGAAACTGTTAATTTCAAAAATTTAAATACAGTTGAAGTCATTTGGGTTCCAGGTGAGCGATTACAGGCTCCTGGGAGCCTCTAGTTATTATGTCTCACCTTCGAACGATGGGAGACTATTGTTATACTCTGATTTCTTCTATCTTCCTTTTCTCAGCAAAGCTTGTTCGACCTGTAACTTTTTCGTCTTTTATAACATTTCAGTTGCCATTAATTTAGTTACATAACACATTTGAAAGCAGAGACAACCACATGTATATTGATTATGACTATAGTTTTTAGATAAGTTATATATTTGCATTTCATCATCAATGCCTTGGTTACGGAAATGTGTGGCATATCATGAAAAACATGTAAGGTAATGGGGTTAATAGGGAACTGCTTGGTTAGATGTTAGTCAGTACATGTAATACATTTGTTACTTTTGTTAGAAGTTGCACATGGTGACAAAACAAAACAGTATATTTTGACATACAAAGTTAATTAATATTTAAATATTTGTATAATTTTTCTTATATACTTTATCAATTTTGAAATAGCTATGATGTTTTTTTCCCCATTTCTGTACCTTACTAGACTCAAACTGAAAGTTCCTTCTAATAATTATTTTGAAAATTTTTTTGAAATTTTTAGCAGACTTTAATATCGTTTCTTTGTAAATGTAAATCTTGGCCTATGTTTCTGAGATATGTCTCTTTACTTTCCTCTACCTCAACGTAAGGTATTGGACCCATAATTGAAGTCACTGTTTAGTTTTATTTTTCGACCACAAATTACAGCTGTATTAAATCATTGTATTTTTAACTAATAAGACAAATTAAATATATTGTTTTACTTTGAGTCAATGTTAACAGTTTTGACCAAAAAAGGCTAGTTACATAAATAGTATTTCTGATGTTTACTGAACATTACGGAGGTCTGCTCTATTGGAAAACAATAGACATTGGGACACCAAATATGGTGTGTTCAATTGTGGTCCAGAAACCTTAAATTAAAACTAGTCATTCCTGATTCCATTCGAAAGAAAAAAATATATTGTACCAGTAAACACCTGGTTTCTAAATTATTATAGTTTAAATGCAATGACCTCTTGGGTATTTTTATAGCTATTGGTCAACCAATTTTAAATATGCATGAGTAGCTGCAGTTTTAATGTCTAGCTATTACTGATGAAGAGCTTTAAAGAAAAAAGATTAAAGCAGTTTTCTAAACAGCTGAACTATTTGAATTTAGAATTGATTTACCAATAGAAAGTGCCTGACCTAGGTCATAATGTTTTCCCACAGTTACAAATAGTTATTGCATTGTACATGTACTTTTTCTTCAAGTGTATTACGAAGTACCTCATTTTTTATTCAGTTTTATTAATTTATTAATGTAAAATACATTTAAGAAAGTTTGTGTTTCAATTTAGCAGAAATGCAGATATGATTAGTTAATGGGAAGGAAACCTTGTGCAAAACTACATTGTTTATACTTAATATTGACCAGTAGCTTCCAAATAAAAACTTGTGGTTTTGTACATCATAGATTTTCCTAGCTTTGGGAAGTAATGACTGTATTACTTAACTGCTTGTTTGTGTAAATCTAAGTGTTACAAAGTTTGTTTTTATATCTTTTTAGCAAAATGGTGCATACATCAAAGGATTATTTATGGAAGGAGCCAGGTGGTGTAGGACTAAAAAGAATATTGTAGAGTCAGAACCTAAGATCCTGTATGATCTAATGCCGATTGTATCCTTTTACAAATTTATAACTAAACCTGAAATAACAAGATGGGATTTCAGAATGACTATTTGTCTGAGAGGATTTACCAAGGCTACCAAAGACAGAAATTGTACTGGCTTTTCAATGAATAAATATATTTATGCCCGTCCTGAATATAGCTGAAATACTGCTCGCTGGACGTAAAGCAAACATCCAATCAATCAATCAATATTTATGTACTTAGAGATTGTTGTTTGTATTTAAAAATAATATCCCATGTTGTTAAAATTATCCTGTAAAACATAAAAAGAAATTCTGTTTAATAATAATTGATATCTGAAGTAAATAAAAGAGGCCTCCCATGAACAAAAAACTGGGAAACTTCCTCGCATAATTTAAAACATAATGATTAAATAATGTACATCTGCAATAAGCCACAGTGACTAGGTATAGGGGTGTGACTTCAGAAGCCGCAGGTCATCCAGACTTGTTTGATTATTCCACATGGACTGCTTTACAGATACCAGTAAGTAAGTATGATTACTGATGTGTTTTACTTGATTTTATTAGTTTCTATATAGTACATGAGTATTTCATCATTAACTATAATATGTTCATTTCATATATGCTGTACAAGAAAAAAATATTGTTTCTTTTTCTTAATTAAATTCAGATTTTGCTCAAGCCAGGAGAAAAGGCAAAGTTTGAAAAGAAGACAACCTATTCATGTCCAGGTATTTACTTTAATTATTCCAGAACATGAATTTTAAATTCTTATTGGAACATGTGTATACATTAAAATAATTTTTTGTTGGACCAAGATTAAAATTGTTAACAACATAATATTGGTAATATAAGATATTAACGTGACATAAATCCTGCAAAACAAAGTGATATATTATACTCTTAAGAGCATGTTTTTTTTACTTAAGGTCATTCCCTGTAATTGCTACAGAGGTGCAGTCTTTTTTTTTATTTATGCCAATAAATCAATATTGGTAGGTGATATGGAGAAGAAGTATTTTTGTTGTCATAGTTGACCATTGAAAACCTCTGTTAATTTATTTCAATCTATTCCATCAAGTCGGGGGTTCTTAGTCGGTATTTGCTTCTTGAAAGGGCACATGTGGACTTGGAACCCTTGAATTTGGATGATGAATTTACTCTTATTTTCATTATATATTCGTCTCTTTAACAGTTTGTGAAGTTTAGTGTTTACATATTTTATTGTTCAAGTAAAACCAATTTGTATTACACACAAGTTACAGCAACTTAAAATCGTCTTCTCCATTTCATAGAACATGTAGTTCATTGATGCTATTAGTAAAATTCCTAGCCACCAGTAAAATATACATAAAGATTGTTTGTTTGATTGAATGATGTTTAATGCCACTTTCAGCAATTTTTCAGCTATATCATGGCGTCCAGTTTTTATTGGGGGAGGAAGCCAGAGTACCGGAAAAGAACTCCCGACCTTTGGTAGAAAAATGGCAATCCTTGTCAATTATGATTGTAGTTGAGTACACCCTGCCCGCAGTGAGACTGGAACCTGCAATCTCAGTGTTGACAGACCACGTGATCAATAGCAGACGAACTATCTTAATCACTCGGCCACGAAGGCCCCCACTATATATAAAGAAGAGATATTCCAAACACAAAACTCACAATTCAAATTATAACTTGAAATGAAACATAAAATCACCAGGAAAAGTAAATAAGATAAATGATAGATGCAAGGACATAAAATACCAGCTAAAAACATGAGGTGGGGTTGACTATTGCTTTGGAATATTCATCATATTTCTGTCCTTTTTTCAGTTTATAAAACTAGTGCTAGACGAGGAACCCTGTCCACTACTGGTCACTCAACAAATTATGTCCTAAACATACAGATTCCAACTAACCAGCCTGAAAACCACTGGATCAATAGAGGGGTGGCCTTATTGTGCCAACTGGATGATTGAGGGCCAAAAACTGTACACACAGAAATGCCAAAAATCAGTATACACAACGTTTTAATAAAGATTACTGTTAAGTACATACAGTATTGACAATCAGTGTTAATGACTTCAATTTGTTACAATAATTTATTCCTTAAGTAGTTATATATTTACACTACAATTGTAGAAGAAGGTATATATTTAATATTTTTTAACATAAACAACTCATTTTAATGACAATAATGCAAAAAATATTTTTTTTATTGATAGATTTTGTTTTGATATAAATATTGTTGAATTTTTTTTTATTTTGTATAAATTATAGGGGTATTTTTTATTTATCTTTATAATAATGCATTTATAGAAGCTAGATTTTTTAGCTCTTATGTATTAGTCAGTAGCTGGTTCTATATTGTGTAATAGAAGTCATAGCATTTCAAAGCCAAATTAAGTCTTTCAGGTCTGTCCATGATTCTTCTGTATATAATTTGGACATGAAATGTGTTGTTTTTATTGCTGGTACATTGATTAATTTATGAAATACATATATTTTTTTTCAGAAACAATCCTCAACTATGTTAGATTTTTTGTAGATGTTTATATACATATTGATTTGCAATGAAATAGTAAGAATGAATACAAAAAAATTGCCGGCATAATCTTTTTGCTTGAAACTTTAGTATCAAAATAATTAGTTTTTTGCTTCAGATGTTTGTTTACTAAAACAGAATCATCACTTGTTTACATTTCTTTGCTTAATTTATATTTACTTAAGAAAGAAAAAAATATATATTGTACATACCTGTAAATATGTTAACTATAATTTATTGACTACATTTTAATGTTTCTTGTAGAAAGAAAAAAATAAAATTTGTTATTCTCACTGTGATATATGTGTATCTTGTTATTTAATGACAGAAAATATATTTTTACAAATTCTTTTTTTACATACATGACTCACTGAAATAAAAGTAGAAACTACCTATGTTGTAATTGTTATTTATCTTTACTCTTGTGCCCTTGGGTTATAAATAACATCTATACTGGTAGCAATAATACCAGGCCATTTTAGAGTTTTGGAAGGAGGCTTAAAAACTTTCTATGACTAGAAATCGGGAAGATGTGCTTATTGCAGTCATGTGGAATTAAACTACACTTCCTTCAAATACATGTTCAGAATTTCAGCACATGCAAGGTTGGGAATAGGGTACACATCAAATTCAAGTAACTATGGCTATTTAATGAAATTAAACATGCGATATAACTGTCCCCCAAAGTATTATTTTAGTGTCTGCATGAACAGGTGAACAAATTGGTGAATAATTTACATACATATGCTTACTTGTGTAAAACAATGTACACTCAATATAAAAGCAAGACCTAAGACAAGATCACATTGATGTTTATTAATTAGCAGAACATTTAAAGAAAAAACCCAAAGTTTTTTTAAGCCCCCGCGACGACATGTCGGGGGGGGGCATTAAGTTTTACTCATGTCCGTCCGTCCGTACGTACGTACGTAGAACGAATTTCCGTCAAGCTTTTCAAGAGAACAATTTGAAATATGGCAGGATGGTTCAGTATCACAAGTTGTACGTCCTAGCTAGGCAACTTTCAGACCTGTCGGACAACTACTTCCTGTTTGGGACTTCATTTAGCGGGGGCATCTGTGTCCCATGGAGACATTCTTCGATTTTTTTAATTTAAAGCTATCCCGCTGTAGTCATCAGTATTAATTAACATGCATAAGGGTTATCAGTAGCAAGACTAACAGTTCGTTATGCCACGGAAAGGGGGGGGGGGGCTATAAATTTTCTATCTGTCCCCGCTGGGTGTAATTGTTTAAAGAGTTGTGAAAGTTTAAGAAATGGAAAGGTCTCGTAAGAACACGTTTAAAACAGGCACCGCGATTTATACAATAATGACTTTCATAATATGAACACTTTTATTTTTGTTATTTCTCGGCATATTGATGATTGCATTACCAAGATAGGTTTACACTTTCTTTCCTAGGACACGGTGGATATGGGCGTATATTGATTGATGCATGATGCGAATAATAATTGTTTATAAAACTTGTTAAAGGACCCTAGCTTCCAGTACGATCCCAGCACAAAACATATGCTAAAAATTACTAAAAAGTGCGATTCCATTGTGTTTAAGAAATACTAATTAAAACGAAGTGAACAAAAACAGCCAAACGGGAAGATCCATTACATGTATGCTTACAATGATAAATGGGATTCAAGAGACGACAAAAAAAAATTTACGACGGAAATTGTTTTAAGATTCGTATCGTATCAGTTGAAATGCACCGTGGAATAGTAGACAGAAGAAAAAAATACCATTCCACCTTAGTAACTAAGGTCGCAGCTAGGTTCTCCGTATTATGACATGACAACCCCCAACTAGAGGGCCTCCCTTTTCCGCCAACGGGTACACGCTATGCTTCTTAGGGGGTAGAACACGTACTGGGAACCGCATTAATTTGCTCTATAAACTGTTCTATTCCTCAATTTAGAACTGCAAAACAGCTGGATGGACGTTTAAGAACTATTTAAACAAGTAATCCTCCAATGCTCATCTATCGTAAAAATGTATTCACACAAGCGTGATTAGATTTGTATTCACTCAAGTACGAATATTCCCCTTGATATGGTTATGTAGTGAAAGTGAGTCGTTTTTAGCAATCAGCTTATTAAACATGTTTCATTCTTTTACCTTTAATTAATGTTGTGATTATTTTGAAAAATGATTAAGATTACTAAGAAGGGCGATTCCATTGTGTTTTATAAATGCTACAAAAGCAGTCAAATGGGAGAATCCATTACATGTATGCTTACAACGATAAAATGAATTTAAGCGGCAAAAACATCAAACCTTAAAGTTTTATCATTAAAAATGATCAATATTTTCATAACTTTTAATTTGTTAGAGCATTATTAAAAAGTAAATTATCATTCTTTATATGCTTGTGTGTACATGAAGTGTCAACAAGTTCATGTAAATAGTCCTGCGAACGATACTAAGAATATAAATTTACTACGTCAGACACATGCGCTCGTTTTGTCTAATTCAGACTCATCAGTGGCGCTCAAACTCCAAAAAAATATGACTGATTGATTAATTGAATGCTGCTTAACATCCAGGGAGTATTTCAGCTATCTATTCATGACGAGAACAAGTCAATATACAATAAATGAACAGGGGAAAACGGATAGGTAATCAAAACAAAATTTTTATTGCCACTGGAAAAGTCTGTGGTATTTAGTAGGAGGAAATTTAGCCTTTTGTAGCGGCTACAATGAGCCTACTTTTTCCGACGATGTTGTGAAAAAAGGTCATTTATTGTAAAAAGTGCGGACATTTAATTGGGAAAGGAAAAGATTTTGTTTGTTTGAATGATGTTTAACGCCACTTTCAGCAATTTTTCAGCTATTTCATGGCGTCAAGTTTTTATTGGGGGAGGAAGTCGGAGTACCCGGAGAGAACCCCCGAACTTCCGTGGGAAAACTGAAAAGGAAAATATGTTTTTGTATATGTGACCAGAATATCAAACTATATAATTATCTGGTTTGAGTATTTACGGTGAATTAGTTCTAACTTTGCTATTGTTAATAAGATAATAAGATATTAAAGAAAATGAAGTCATACGCAATCTGAAATTTTGCTCTTGATTGATTGATTGGATGTTTTCTTTACACCCAGCGAGCAGTATTTCAGCTATATTAAGGACGAGAACAAGTTAACAAAGAATAAATCAACGGAAAAAACGGAGTAGAATGGGACATGGGGAACACAATTTTGACTGCAACTAGACAAGTATGGAGTAATTGAGTAGGGTTGGAGAATTGAGTCTTGTAGCGGCTACAATGAGCCAACACTTCATTCGAAATCTACAAAAGGGAACTTTATCATTTTCTTATATGTCCTGTTTTAACCCGTTTACAACAAGAATCTGTTGTTTCTGATTAAACCTTTAAAAAGTAACTTAGTCCCCTTGGACGTTATTGACATCTTTTTGTGTTGCGTTATCGGTTTGTATGCCTTCGTTATTTTTAATTGATGACCATTGATGGAATAGGAAATTTTGAATTAGTACACCCAGTTGTATTCTTTTACAGGATTTGGACTAGAAGTAGCTATTCTCATCGGTATTAAACCTGCCATACATTATTAGCAAATTTATTCCTCCGACGTATATTTATAAATCTCACAGAAAATACCTTATAACTTTAAGTGATAAGTAATGACATCCGTTTTGCCTAAATATTTCCTTAATAAACATTTTTCAGTTTGAACGTATCCGCTAAATACATGAAAATGACTAAGTCGAATTTTACTGCCGTTATAATCCGAAGTTATTTTTGTGATTTGTCGCCAAAAAAAGCGAGGGTACGATTATTTGTTCTAGAAAATGACGTAAATAGTAGCAACAAGAAGACATTACAATGACAAAATGAGTTGTGATCTCAATATAGGGTGAAATATTACCGTCGTCTTCCACCAGACAGTATAGCGGAAGTATTCAAATAAGAATCAATCAATCACTCAATCATATATATTGTTAGGATAAAATTCGTGTATTGCTTACACGGCAACTTTAGGAATAGAACTTTATTATTCATCTACTATAGCGTATACTAATTGTATCGCTTGTACGGGATAGCTTCTATATAATGTTTAATTATAATAAACGGAAAAAGATTTGAAATGCTCATGTTGAAAAAACTTGTTAACAAAATAATAAATAACAAGAAGAGTAAGATGTACAATTCATTTTTACATGAGTCTTTTTCACCATGGTAAAGCAGATATAAATGTTCGTATGGCCTTTCAGCACGATTAAATCACTATGACAGTCATCTTTCAGTTGATAGTTTGTAAGTTTTTTTTTTACAAAAAGCATAAGTCGCCCAGTTCAATATTATTATATGAATAAAACGTCATCAAAATATACCAAAGTTATAATTTATAACCACAGACGCGCTTATCATCCAATCAAGACTCATAAGTTGCGCTCAAACCCAAAACATATTTAAAATCCAAATACAAGTAATTAAGATGTCGTAGAGCTTTATCATCAAAATTACAAAACGTGAAGTCAAATCCAGAATTTTTTGTTCAGTGAAGTTTTTTAGCAAAATTAATTAGATCGTGTTATAACAATGAATAAGAAAATCACTTTCCTAGTTGATTCACTTTTTCCCCTTTTACATCAAGCAAAATACTTGC
The DNA here is from genome assembly GCA_944474755.1 of Limnoperna fortunei. Taxonomy (NCBI): domain Eukaryota; kingdom Metazoa; phylum Mollusca; class Bivalvia; order Mytilida; family Modiolidae; genus Limnoperna; species Limnoperna fortunei. Next base: position 43,803,214 of record OX104111.1, on the reverse strand, counting down.
ATATTTGGCGCCTATCTTTTAAAATATTGCATGTTTGGTTCAATTACTTACAGGCCTCGGTGGCCAAGTTGTTCAGGTATCTAGTTATCTGCTATTTATCACCGGTATGTTCACACTAGCAAACGATCGAGCCATAATTCAGACAGGTTGTTCTAGCCTTCAACCTTAATTAACAAAGAGTAAAAGTCTATACTGTTTTAACGTCATTGCGCAAGTAAGGATGGCGTTTCTTTCTGAAGCAAAAATTTAGTTACTACAGCATTGTTCCTGACTTGCTAAAGGCATTTCAAAAGAAATGGCGGGTTAAACCAGGTTTTATAGCATGCTAAACCTACCGCTTCCATTAGTGTAGTTTGTGAGTTCGTTGTATATCATCCAACAATAGTTAGTAATATATGTAACCAATAATCATTGCATCATAATCAGTATGTACTGAATTAAACTATCTGTATTCATATTTTCAAACGAGAATATTTTTCTACAAGGAGATTTAAATCGTCTCATTTGTTTTAAATTACTGGGCCTAGATGAACAATGGAATCATATTTAAGGTGTTAGTATATAAATATGTTTCTGTGGTTTCTTTAATTTCCCGTTCTAAAGGATATTTTAATGGAAGCCACTTAGCAGATTGACGGCTGTTGATTGAAAGGGACGCCTCAATATATTTATGCGTAAAATTAAAGGACCTTGCTTCTGCTATATTCTTGTCGTTAAAAAGACGTTGAAGAAATTCAGTTTCATAACAATACAGGAAAAAATCGACAAAAAGCGGGACACAGTTTTTACTCATTTAATTCCGATTAAAAAAAACCCACATAATCCGAAGGTACCAATACCAATATACCAATATTTTTTATTTTCCAAATTAGGTCCCCATTAGGGCAATTACATATAACAGTTATGATTGAAACAAATGTTAACATTACAATGCATTATATCACAAATATGTTGTCGATCAGAAAATCTAGCATACTATAAACATATTCCATGTTGTTGCACAATTTGTGTGTATTCTTACAACTACGTATTGTTGCAACCTAAAACTACATATTTGTAGGCATATTTGAAAGTGAAGGCTTTATGTTTAATTGTTTTAAGACGGGGTTTGGTTTATCGTGAGGCAAGGTGCGAGTTGAAAAATCAAAGGTTCTAACAGATGAAAATTCAGATACTGATCTCGAAGTTGTCCAAAAGTTATTTAAAAATTTTAAGAATCCACATATGATTGATACTACTTCACAGCTTATTTGATGTCTTTCTTTCACTGCAGACAATATCGTAGTCAAACGTATTGACAACTCTTTGGTATATCACGTAGTAATCCGGCTATGCACATTCTTTGTTAGGATTTTTATGTAATTTTGGAATCCAATACAAGTAGGTGAGTCGTCAGATTTTGTCGTAATCAATATTCAGACCTCATTTCCTGATCCAAAAATTAAAGTGATTGTACAGATTCCTATAGGTTCGTGACAGATCGATGTTTGTTCATTTTGTTCCGCAAATTTTGTATAGTTTCGTCTACATACAAGTACCCAAAGCTAACACCAAATCCCACAAAAGACGTTTTCAGTTAAACAGTCCAGAATTTAAAATGATTAAGTAAAAAGATTTCTCGTAAATTCAGAGGATATAATAAGCATATCACAGGTTTTGCATTTTGTATTTTGTCAGTTTATAGGAGCAGGTGATGCCAAACAATTGAAATATACTGTAACGAGTTTTAAAACATTAGCGAAATCATTACCATGTGAATGGACATAAGACAATTTGGGTTATTCCGAAGAATATTCAGTGGAACATAAACATCAGTTGCCATATTGTTCCTTCGTGTCGTAAAGTAAGTAGAATGGAAATAGTGTTATTTTTCGAACAGCAAGAAATGGTTTGTTGTGGTCAAAACAATGAAGCAGTCTTTTGTACAGTATACATAGGTTAATAAATAATGCAAAATTGTTTGAATGATATAGAAATACAAGTGTTTAATTAAAAAAAATGTTCATATAGTATGAAACGAAATATATATTTTTATGGATAAAACAAAGATACATGCAATACAAAATACTTGAAACAAGAGGTTGATAGGTTACACGCAAATATTAGTCTAATCAAGAATTTTAACAATGGTTAAATCGTCTTCCATTCCATATTTTACCTTTTTTAATTTTAAAAATGGCTTGGCTATTCACTTGAACAAACTTGAATTACGTTATACAAACATACTTTGTGCAAAGAAGTGGCCAACGGGTAGGAAAATGAGAATGTAAAAAGGTTAAGACAAGGACAATGACAACAAACAATATACTAATTTCGATTAGAAAAGCTTACTTGAACCTTTGGCTCAGATGAGCTTAAACTGTAGAAATCCTATGAGCGGCCATAACGCTTAAAGAAATAAGACAAGCAATAACGGATTACACTACATATTAGAGAAAAAAAGCAGGATTTTGACAGAAAAACAATATACTATAGTTATTAAATTACGCAGCTTTTTACAATTGTAATAAAGAGCTTAAGAAATAACAATTTACAACAATTACAATGACAAATTATTAAATATAATTATATTTAGACTATTATAACGTTTGTACATGTAGTCATAATGTTATAAAGTTCTAACTTTATTTAAGAAATAATTCACGCAGTCTGTGGTTTATCATTGTTTTACAACGGGGTGACCATTTATGTCGTATTATTTTATCACGAGCGACAGCGAGGGATAAAATAACGACATAAATGGTCATCCCGTAGTATATTCTAATAAGACAATTACGGTACATTTATAATATTTTCGTACCTATAGAAAACATCATGTCCGCCATAAACTGGCTGTTCCGTCAATGTAACACACAATATATTGCAACGGATAATGATAGCGCGTGATACTTGACTTGGGGAGTTTTTTACGTCCTACACCGACAACTTAATGCCCTTGGTCGGACGGCGCGTGATAGCGCGTGTCGCTATTTATAAGATGTATACGTCATACGCAATAGCTTTCCGGTGGGAGTTACAGTTTTGTAATTGGAACAGCCATTTAAAACACGCCCTCCTCAGCGCGTATTGCTCAAAGATAAATCATTTTTTTACCACAGTTGTGGTCTCAAAGCCTTTAAAGCACGTCATATTAAAAGTTAGAAAATATAAGATTCTTTATAACACATTTTAATGTAAAAACAGATTTTAGTGCAAGTACAACTTGGAAAATGATTTATTAATATCTCTTCAATATCATCCGTTTTGGAGCAGTTGATTCGGTGTTAAAACGTTGAGGTCGATTAAGGTCAGATGATATATCTGAGTATGCTTCATTGGCATAACTCCCAGGCTTACCGGTGTATACATTCCATCCATCAATGTTTCTGTTTTGAGTATCAGTTCTATAAAAAATGAAAAACGAATGTGACGCAATATTTTTTTCGTAAAATATCTGTTTTCATAAGTGTCTATAAGTGCTTACCGGACGGATTTTGAAATTCCTTCAGGTACCGTCTGGCTCTCTTGATATAATCATTTAACATATCCAATAACATAGCTTTCTTTAAATTATAGATGCAAGTATACTTTTGTTGTTACATGTTATTTCCAACATCCTATTCATTGTTTACTGCGATTTCTGTGATTTATTAATAAATGCACCTTGAATACAAATTATACTCACTTTGGTCTGTTTAACATCGATTTTCGACATACAAATATCGTTATACCAGTTATAAGTAGGAGACCGAGAGAACCGACAACTACGGTAGGTACCATAAAGGAAACCACTTCCTCTGAAACAAAACAATATTAAATATATTGTGAAACATTGTTAATACGACACATAATTCAATAAACGACAAAGTTTGACTTGTTTGTCCGCATATAAAACAGGTTTTATTATGAAATACAGAATCAACGCACAACTCTGGATTATAATCTTTATTACATTAGTGACTTTTTCTGTCGCTAAAGTCGCTTGCACTGATTTCATCGATTGATAGTTCATATTTGACTGTTCTGTATATTTATTTTTGACTTTCTGCTGTAAGGATTGTCAATTTAAACATTTGCAAACTGACTGTGTTTCTATCTATTGTTTCAAGTTACTAATAAAATTGTTCCACCACTTTTCCCACTACATCTATCGAAGGCTAAAAATTGTAAAACCTGAAACCTCAACGTTTAGCGTATCTTTGAATAAATTAAATGTATTTCATAAAGGTCAGAAACACTTATTAAATTGTTTTTGCATGGTACCCTTAAAATAGCCACATGTCGGTAATAATAGTTTAGTGCAGAAAATCTAGTATACAGCATTTAGACGATAGTTTACTTCCGATAAACCTAAGTAACACTCTTTATTGCACTATATAAATTAGAAAAGAACCACAAGTAAAAAGTTGAAGAAAATCTCTCTAGAAAAAAGGATATAAAACATAAAGAACAAAAAAGCACCTTAATTACATTCTAGACTTATGGTTTGGAAATTGCATTACCAATAAAAACAATATTTACCAGATGTAGTACGTTTTATATCAGTCACTGTTTCTTTGTTGGTTGTTGTTGTAAGGTCTCGGCACGCACCCTTAAATTTAAAGGCAAACTATTCAACCGTGTTCAACAGATACTTCTCTTGCTCTCGACAATAGAAGTCCATTTTTATTACATTTATTAGAAAACAAAACATATACATATTATTACTTATGCAAATTCATTGATTATGTTTTAATATTTCAAAGTCTGACAACATAACGACCATAACAGCGTCGGTGGCAAATTAAAATTATGATGTAGAAAAAGTATATGAAATTATGTAAAACAATTTTGCAATTGCATATATTTAATATGTATGTACATAAACCTAACCCGTTCATTAAAATAATATTTGTTAATAAGCGTTTTGTCTTTATCTCATGGACCGTACTAACCTGATTAACGCATACAAGATTAGTAGAGTTGCATGTCAAACATTCCGCGTCATAAATGATAATGGTGATTGACTCGCCATAGCTTACATTATCATTCGACAGGCTGATTTCATAGCCATCAGCCATTCTTTCATAAGGTGTAGATCTCTTCCTTCTTGACGGTTTTAGGTCAACAGATACCATGAACACGTTTCTGTATTCAGCTTTTATTACTTCTGCACTAGAGGTATAAGTCTTTGTGCCGTTGAACAGCTGAAAAATATTTTATTTCATATACAGGTATTCGATTTAGTAACTTATCAAATATTCATAATTAGCTGTGCACATTTATCTTTATAAACTAAAACAAAGATTTTTTTCTATGTAGTGGTGACTGGCTCTGAGAAAGCTTCGATAGCTACAATATTAATTGAAGAGAGGAACATAACAAATACTTAAATGGAGAGAAAACATTTACTCTGCTGAAATACAAGGATAATCGAGCTTTTAATTTTATATATCCCAATTAGTTTCTAAATGTTAAACATAATTTGTTGTCTGCTAATTTAAACGGCGTTCTTAATATTTAATTCCAAAAGTCCCAAGGTATATCAGTCGCTTAGTTACAAATACACAATCATCCTTAGGTGTTGACGTTAAATATAGGAATTCATTTTTCTCCGCATTCAGAGGAAAACTTGTTTTTGCTAAATTTTCCAACCATATCTATTTACTCATTTTGTTTTGCTGCAATCTAAATGTTCTGACACTTTTATTTTCGGATACCTGCAAATTTATTGTGGTATATTAACTTTTACACGACGTTAATTTAGCTTTTACTTACACCGCATTGAACATAAATTAATGAATAATCGATTGCGTTAAAAACGGTTATTTTATCTCAGTGTAAGTAAAACGAAATTGTTCCAAGAACGTGTTTCAAATATTCAAAAGGTATTTATAAACTAATGACTGGTTAAAAGCTGCTTTATGTCATTCATTGTTATTTGCAAACCCCAATTATTATACAATTAATTACTGGTTTAGTGTTCAATGGGAAAAATAATGAACCGTAAGACCTGAATTCGAGTTTGCCTGACCTGAGCGAGGCCAACGGAAGAGTTCGAGTTTGGTCAGCGCGAGTCCAGTCGAGGGTTCATTATTTCGAACTTTTGACCAGTAATACAATAATCAATCATTTTATTATATCGATTAAAATAGTTTCATAATTTTTGGTAAATACGACATATTCATTTGTAGACAATTGAAAAAACCCATATCCATTTGTTCACAATTAGATGTGGAGGTGAAATGTACTTAACCAAAAAATCAACGTATGTCACGTGACAAAATGTTGACTGGCAAAGTTTGTCACATGACATATAATGACTTTGATAGCAGAGTTGGTGTAAAATGATTTGAAATTACCACGTGGAAATTACATGCTCAAATATAACCAATAGAAATTGACTATACTGTAATTAATATTCAGCAGGTATAATAAAAGATAATAATACTCTGGACTAGAAAAACGTTTCCGTAATTAAGCTATTCAATCGTGAACCTGAAAATGCCTTCGTTTGCACCAAACATTGGTAGACAAAAAAGTTCCATAAATATTAGTCCTGGTACAGGTCCGTGATCGAATTTCACAAAGTCCATTATCAGGAAGACTTATGTTGCTAGGTGCCGATGAGATACTTCTTGAGCAATCGTCACCAACATATCCCTCATAGCACAAACATGTTCCTGTAATTTATTAATTGTCGTTCGTATATTTCACTTGCAAATTTTCATAAAATGTTTAATTATTATTCAGTGATTACAAATATCAATTTATTTTCAATATATACCGTTTTGTTGCACTATCATTAAAGGCATAGTGTCAATTTAACACCATATATACGTAGTTAGTTTGTATGTATCGAGAAAGTTTAATGTATTTTTGTTATACATGTTTAATAATAGGACATTTAAATGGAATTATTTCCATTTCAAACAAACAAGGTATTTAAAGAAAACAAATGGTTGAATTTTAGTCGTCTGTTTATACAGATAGTCAAGTGTCATACGTTTACATGTTATTTTTATTTTCTTTTACAGAGTATTTTTGAAATATCATTATCTGCTTGAATCAGTCAGTTGTTGTTACTTTCTATTCACGTTTTGACTCCTAACAAGAATACTCAACTGTCTTTCTTTGCCAGTCCTCCTTACTTTTCATAACAATTGACACATAATTCACGAAAATTGAACAATTAAACAGTTGTTTTTTTCAAATACTGTATAATACAAGTCTCCAGTGATCAAATTCTAAGAGCTTTGTGCAGTTACCTAACACCCATGCATAGTAGATTACTTTTACGTGTTGAATTCAAAGGTTGAAATTCAATTAAAAGATATAGTAAGCAAACCAGAAATATGCTTGAGATATGTTTTGACTTCTAAAGATTGCGAATTTAAAGGTTTGTCACTAAGTTACTTGTAAAACTAGAAGCACGAGTGGAAATTATTTTAAACCTTAAAATGTAGTCTTCCAAATTTTTGCAGCGGGGATTTGTGTGACATATATCTGATTTAACTGATATCTTTTTGGAATAATTTAGGACTTTAAACATATTTTACTATATAGTCTACTATGGGTCTGGCATCCGTTAATGAATAGTGTAAACAAAACCAAATGAGGTTAAAGTAGTATAAGTTGTTAAACAACTGTAAAAATATCTTATAATTGAATAAATTTTGTTCCGCGCAAGAGTTTAATCTGATGCTTTATGCGGCACGAGTGATCATATTTTGGATATTCACGATGCCCAATTGATTATCCTATTTATTATATAGATCAAAACTGTTTTCGTAAAATTTTCATGCTTAATCCTAAATTTTATGAACGGCGGATGAATATCTGTATAGTACAAAACCATTGTGACGTTTGGCGGGAAAAAAACCGAGAGTGAAAATAAACGATAATTTTCACATGTGATTTACCGTGATTTCTGTCACTCGGAAAATTCGATATTTCATCTCTATCTATATAATAAATATTTATAGTTTATTTTATTGTTCATTGTAATCTGTTTAGCTAGTAAATTGTTCGTTTATGACAACAATAAACCAAAAACCAGAAAATACACATATATGCTTTACATTTTAATATAAATGATTATTGATGAAATAATGTTATTTGATTGGATTACAACTTTTTTTTCCAACAAAAAAATTTTATGGAGACACGCCCGCTTTGACCAGAACTCGCCAAATGCATATTAATGCGCCATTTAATACAATCATTGTTAAACATTGTTTCAACTTGTTCATTGTTTTGTTTATTAAATTCTTTTAGTTTCCTTTACTTTACTCTGATATTTATTTTTAAGGAACACCTTTTCGCGGATTAAACAGTTTTAGAATTTATGTTACAACTTGTGCAAAACAACGAAGAAATAAAAAATGACAGTTATAAGACACAGAAAGATTGTATTGTCGACTCAACTATTATATGAGCAACAGAGTGATTTCTGAGCTAATGATCTCAATGCAAATTAATTTCTATCAAATAAATTAACAAACAATCTGTAAGACATATATAACAACAATCTGTATGCTAATTTACCTAATGTACAATTTCCATTTCTACTGCAGTTATTAGGACAAAGAAGACTTGTAATAAATTCTAATATTGTTTGGGATCCGTCCTCTGTTTGTTGGATGGCGAGTGTTTCGTTTCGAGACGCTTCCATCACAATAAATGTCTGCATTGCACCAACTGTATCTTTCAGAAATTGTGTGTCTGCTGTTAACTATTATGGCACATTTAAAGTTTTTATGCATTTATGAACACAACTACATTTATTTAAGGACTGTTTTCAATTGCTGTTGAGATTATTGGATATAGACGACTTTGGGTCGGTTTACGCCAATAAGCGGTTTATGTTCAGCGTAAACCCACCCAAAGTCGTCTATATCCAATAACCAGGAATTGAAAACAATTCTTATATTTTAAATTCAATATAATGAAGAGAAATAACAAAAACAATATTTAACAATTAGTCAAATAATATTTGAAATTCACAAGTTTTAGTGTCGTCGCTTGTTGTTTGCGGAGGAATTCATCTATTGTCAACGTCATCAATACATATAATTATATTATGACTTCAACAATCAATCACGTGCTCAAATACTAAGTTAGGTTATACGAAATGGACAATGTTGATCAGCTGTTGAGTATTTAAAGGAAATTAAAATATTAAAAATTATTTTAAAAAGTCTTTATTGTATATAAGTAACTTTATTATTTTGACAATTTCTGCTCGCTTATAGATCCTTATTCGCCGATTATTAATCATCTTATTTCTCGAATGGCAATTGATCATTATGTTTAACCCAAACCCTCCCACCTCGTATATATTAAATGTAAATTACCCCGTTTCGTGCTTAAATTAATTAGTTTCCTCTAAATTCAAGATGTTGTTATGGGTTATTTTTATTTTACTTTTGTTGACGAATTCAATCGTTGTTGTTTACGAACGATTTTTCAAGGTCATCTTTATGAACAGTACATTGACATATGTATACTATAAATAATTGTCTTTAAAAAAAGACAATAATGTCGTTTGATTGATTAATTAGTTGACTAATAGTCTAATATCCTGTACAAAATTTCGGCTGTATTCAAAAGGAAATCAAAATGCATTAAAAGGCAAAAGATTTTGATTGCCACAGGCAAAATAGAAAGTATTGGGCAGGGGCCGAAAATTTAGCCTTTTCTAGCGGCTGTAAAGAGGGTACTCTTATCGACATCTGCAAAAGAAGCGCAAAAATACTCTCCTAGCAGATCACTTACTATGTCCCGCGGTCTTTTTTATTATTACATGACAAACCCTATTCAGCCCACCAAACGAGAGGATATTCAGATGGTCTCAGAATAAGTGTCCAACACATATATCATAACATTTACGCTTGAGGATTTGAACAAAACATTATAATATGATTACGCAAATATTGCTTACAACTTTTGTAAGCCAATATTCAAGGTTAAATGTGTACTTTCTCAATAATCGTAGAAGATGTAAACAAAAATATAACACGATTCCTTTTATAAAAAAAGGTTAAAATGATTTTTGTAGATTTTCTGTTGTTTAGCTCTACAACTTCTCACAAATAGTGTTAAATAACTATACTTGAATTATATTGCAGAATTAATAATTATATTTATACAAAATCACATGGGTTTTTTTGTAAAATTTAATATAACATGTTCTTGATATATACATATATGACAATTATTCCTTCTTATTCCTCACAACATAGTGTCATTTAATTTTGCGAAGAATGAAAACAAGAGGACAAAATAAACCTTTGATAATGGGAAATGCCAGAATATATACTTCTTGTTGATAAGAAATAAGTAATGCAAAAATCCTAAAAAAAAGTATAAGATTTAATTCCCTTTGTCTGTCGCGCAAAAGAAAAAAGTTACAATGTGCAAACATGAAAATAGAACATCATAAGATAGCGTTTTATTAATATATAAGAAGGCGATAAACTAACGAAGCACCTAACAATTCTTTTAAGCATCGGTACTATATATACCACGGCTTTTCCGAGAGATACGAGTCAAACAACAAGCACGCAGTGCGAGTTCGTTTACGACCTTATCAAGAAAAGTCGTGGTTTTGTAAAATAAATTGAATAAATTGCATGTAATAACAAAAATTTTATATAATGGGTTACGCGCAGCTGAAGGTAATGTATTTTAATGGGTATTTAAATTAAGTAAGAAAAGACCCTCATCTAATATGCAACGCCTCATGTTAAGACCTTGACTTTACAAAGTACACAGATTAAATGTTATAAATCTTTAAAAAAACACAAGAAAAAATGCCGTATTATGTTACAATTACTTAAAGAAAGAAAATACTTTGTTTCTTTCTTTTTTCTTCCAGTCAATCTGTATAGCTCGCTTTCTGCGAGACGCGATGTCTGATCTACACAAAACTTTGTATGTTGGGGCTAACCTAAAGTTGTGCTATCAGCTTATAAATTTTCAAATTGCTTCGTTTGGATGGCATTGGTATATTAGCATCCCAACAGAATTATTACTATAGTTTATTGTTCTGATCAAAATTTAGGGTATTAGGAGCTTGACGATTTCTGTAAATATTCGAGGTTTAAACATTACAAACACCATAGAATGTTAACATTGGCTTCTGAAAAAAAAACCAGAATTGTGTGGCTTCAAAAAGTTATTTTTATATTCCACTATAATGTACTTTGTTTATGCTGTAAAATTTCGTGATGATCTACATATGTAGAACTATTGTGCATTACTTAAAAATCGAACATAAATGACCATACCTTAATGTCCAAAATACATGATGCGATGTAATCCATGTTAGATAAACCAGTCATGTCATTTAATAAATCTGTAGGGATAGCACGACTAAGACGTTCAAAGCATGTTCGATTAGCATTTTCTTCTGTCCAATTATTTCTAAAGCTAGGAACCTATTTAAGATTATAATCTAATGATATGTTATTATTACAAATGAGAAAAACAGTAGATATCTAAAAGAAAAATCATAATCGCGAATTAATTATTTTTGATAATGAACAAGAAAACAAATATAAACACCTACTTAATTTACAAATGTATTCTATACTAAAAAAACTCTAGTTTAGTAAACGCCACTTATTAATATGCTATACATCTTTACAAAATCCTAGCCAAAAACTGTTGTACATAAGCTCCGAATGGTACAATACATATTATATTTTCCCTACCACAACTTCAGTTTCCGTTACGTCATCGTCATATTCCAAGGTTTTAACATCCACAACATCATCACTGTCAGAGATGCTACGTCGAACAACTCTGTGGGTTGAACCTTTTTGTCGGAAACTGGGTAAACAAGTTGTAGGAATCGCAGAAACGCGATTATCATCTGCAGATTGGGATTTAGTCCAGCACTGTTCTGTGCTCTCTGTTAAATTGCATTGAACCGTATAAAATTGTTCTAGATTATCTGTTGGTCCAGCCTGTTGATCACAAACACAGTAACGTTTTTGTGTCCTGCTTGTATTAACTGTACTATTATTGTTCATGTCAACAATAGGTATTGTAATGTTTTCAGTCAGAAACGAGGGCTCTGCAATAAACAGCTGTTCATCTCGCATTGTTGAATTAATTCTGCAATGATATCATGGTATTATTGAACAACTGGAACGAACGATACAAAAATTAGAATATGAAATTTTTGTAATATGGTTAAACTACAACAAACAAAATCTGTTTACATTTTTGGTCTTTTATTTGTTAACGATATTTTCATGTGCGTGTTTTCCTAAACAATAACCAGATATGTTATCCTGATTATTCAAAGCCTGCATTAGGAACGTATTTGGAATAGGATTTCCATGAAAGACATAACATAGCAAATATTTAGACAGTAGCTTTTGTAATGTAGACTTATTGTTGAGAAAAAGCAAATATCGGAGAAATTCAGTAGTGGCAGTTTCCGAGATGGCACGGCTGTATATTTGTTATACATTTTTTTAATCGTAGTAGTTTACATGTAACATAACATGTTATTAAAGAAACAAAACCCGAACACAACTCGTACAGAAGACGTTAAAAGAAGAGCAACACGCATCTCACTAAAATCTTCGAGTACACATTTCCTTTGGAAGGAGGGGTAAGCAGTCCCTGCTTCATATATGACACCATCCACTTTTAATAGTGTAAATAAATCCTAAACAATTCTTTCTATTTTCTTGGTCGTAGTCATGTTAATGCTTGTTATAAACGGCTGGCAACTTTTGGATATAACCGAAAAACTATTATGTACGCTATAATACTATACCTCCAAGAGTCAGCAAAACGACGTTCATCACTTACAGGACCCAGTTCGCGGTGTGTATAATCGTCACTGCTGTCTCGTGTTGTACTTGGTACTCCACACAGACCTTTGGCTTCATTTATGTCGTAAATAGACGGTTTAATGGAAATCATCGTTAAAAATTTTGTATATGTGTCGATCGTAAACCTTATTTCTGTCCCGATAGGTAAAGTAATCTTAAATTTAAAACAGAAAAGAAATCACTAAAAAAACACAAGTCGACTAAATTCCTCCCGAAACAAAATTAGACCATTGATGTAGACAAGGTCACGTACTTTAAAGTTTCGAAGCAAAACAAAACTACGTACTTGATGTCTTAATTGTGGATTTTTATAATAATAGCGAACAAAATGTCAATATAAAATTGATAGGAGAACTTTCTCTCCGTAAATACATCTAGACCTTCTTTTGTTTAGACAAACAATATTTTACCTTAGATGACATGATGGCTTGGGACATAGGTTGCATAGAATAAAATAGGATCTAAGGGACCGGTCAATATTTATTGGGGTGGTAAGACCGGTGCAAAATGCAAAAGGTCACATTTTATGCTGGCATATATATGGGACTGCAAGTTTTGCTATTTTCAGCACTAATAGGACAGCCCGTCTTTTTCATAACAATATCATCAATGAAACACAATTTTTTTCAAAGCAATATTCTGTAATCGAACAATTTGTTTAACAAACATAAATACTAAATTGTAACCATAAAATTATTCACTAGATAGGACACCAATTTTTTTTATAACACATCTGATGTTGGACAACAACTTTTTGTATTAAAAGACATAGCCTTTTTAAAACCTCATAATTTGAAATGCACAGGTCCCAACCCCGCAATTAATATTGACCGGTCCCTAACGTCAAAATATGTTATGTGACATTTTCAATTTCTGTGTAGCAATTACTTCATTTAAGTTTGAGATTGTTTACTGCCATTTGAAAGGACAGGAACTTAATGGGACATGAAACAGGAAGCACCTAACCCTATGGACACCAGGACATAATCTGCATGTTGTGCTGAATACGTGTACATAACTATAGCAAACAAGCATTATACATTATATAAAACGCGATTATAGCATTATTGGGGTGACAATACGATACGAAAGGTCCAACCTTTTACGGACTTTGTTGTCCTTATAACTTCAGTGTAATACTTGAAAATATTTTATCTTCTGAACTGTACATTATTGTTAAATATGTTAATCGTATTCTTACTTATTTATGGAAATTCGCAATTTACCTTAAATAACTATTTCCATTGGCATCTACAGACAGATCACTATCATCACAAGTTCGGACTTCCATTTGCGGTTGATCAAGAAGATATTTCGTAGCTCTGGAAATTTTCCCACATGTTCTCAAAACAAACAAAGATCTACGGCTTCTAATAGCAATACCGCAATGACACGATGAACCTGTCCATCCAAAACCACAGTTGGTAAATAAAGCATGAACCTTAAATGATAAAGTTATTGAATATATCGGTATTGTATCAAGTGTGGGCTCGCATATGCCCCATAGACTTTAGGTTATTATTAAGTTGTTCTGTATTTATCTAACGAATTTATTCTGATAGTTAAACTTTCACAATACTGTTGCTTTTCGAAATAAATAGGCGTATATGGCGAACATTATTGCAGTTTGAGTATTCATCTGTTAGAAAGTAAAGTGATACTGGCCTGTTGAAAGTTATATGAAAGATGTCGAGTCTTGGCTGCCGAGTTGTAATCAGATTACGGTACGAGAAGACTGATTACTGCCATCTTTCATCGCTGTAGACGCTTTAATGATTCGTTTTAAGTTTTAAAATTATATCACTAGCTATCTATCCCGTCTATATCTCTCGGCTTTTTATATCCTTTATTTAAGGCCCCCACCCCAACATGGTCAATTCAACAATACAAAATAAATAAACATGTTAAAAGTACAATTCGGAACGCAAAATTGACAAATTATCAAACTGACTAGAAAACCGCTCAACAGGACGCATGATTTATTATTTTTTTTAAACATTTGATCCAATGTCATACATTTAAGGCAGCTGATGGATTGGGTATCTTGTAAGAAGTAGAATTATGCCGTTATTGAAAATTCGTTATGTCAAATTATTTTAAATTATTCGTCATACTAACGTTTGGTGAATGAAGAAAATTGCAACTCATAGAATAAGAGCAACATTTGTTATTGTTAACACTGTTCTTCGACATGATTTCCATATACTTTTGGTTATTTTACACACTTGTTTCTGAGATAAATCAAGAAACGAACCCAATATGGTCCTCTGTTATTTCTGTACATGACAAATTCGCCGACTTCCATGTAGTGGTATTGTAATCCATCGAATGTTGTTATATGTGGATCGTTGTAAGACTGGCACAATCTACTTGTCATAACAGAATCCTTATCCAGTACTGTGACCTTTAAATAAAATGAAGAAAACGCATTCAACTAGTATGACTAAAAGCGCAATGCGTACTTGTTTTAACTTATCGAGATAAATTAATTCGTAACGATAACTCAAAATGAATTGTGGTAATGAAACAAAGTTCCCATTAAATGGTATCCAAAATGTTGCTATATGTGTCACAGTTGACGTCCTCCCAAGTCAGGGGTACTGAGTCCACGTTCGCTCCATGATGGAGCGAACGTGGACTCAGAACCCCTTACTTGGGAGGATGCACAGTTCAAGTTTTTATTCATATTTAATTCGTATTTGTCAACAACTTTTAGGAGGCTAAATAGATGTAGATGTTCCTATTAAGTCGCCGAAAAACAAAGTTTTGGCGAGAAACCTGGTCCTGACTTTAAGTTTTGCACGGCTAGTTTTCAAATTCTGAATGAGGTACCATCTGGAAATGGCGGCCATTTTGTAGATAGAAAAAAATGCTTTTAAAATCCAAAAGTTTATGGATTTTAATGAAAATTGGTATAAAAGTGGACTGTTATACCGCACCATACGACGCACATCTCACCACAATCGTCCCAAACGTAAACATTTTCAATTGCAACGATATTTGATATGTAGGTAGATTTTAATGCATATACAAAGAATGTCATGTGATCGACTGTGTTTATAGTCGGGAGGGAGCTTTTGTGACTTTCTTGACATTAAAATCAGCACTTGTTATTATTATTAAGCCTCCCTTACGAAGTTTTTGTCCGGTGTCTTATTATTCTTCTTTTTTCATCTTTTCGCCAAATTTTGACCGCACAGTTTCTCCGAGATGCAATGTCCAATCAACATGAAACTTTGAGAAACATGTTAGGGGGACCTGATGTTTTGCAATCCTCTTGGAATTTTCAAAATGGTCACCGTTTCCATGGAAACGGGGGTCATTATATAAGACATTTCATTTTGGGGTTTTCAACATGCTTTATATTATAGTGGCAATGGTGGTTCGTTTAGGAGTCATTCTCTGTTGGTATCCCAACTCAATCAGCACTAGTTATGTCTCCCAAACGAAGTTTGGGGAGAAATATTATTTTTGTCCGGTTTCTTATTATTTTTCTTCTTCTTTTTTCTTTCCGCACCCCCCCCCCCAAAAAAAAAACAACAACAAAAAACATAAACATAAAAGTCCGATTGCAACGAAATTTGATATGTAGGTAGATTTTAATGCACAAACTAAGAGCATGTGTATTTTGGTGGTTGTCAACATGCACAAGATTATAGTGACAATGGGGGTTCGTTTGGGAGACATTCTGTGTTGTTATCTCAACACAATCAGCACCAGTTATTATTAAGTCGCCCAAAAAAATTTTTTTTGGGAGACTTATTGTGTTTGCACCGTTTCTTATTATTATGGCTCCCAAACGAAAGTTTGGGAGACATATTGTTTTTGCTCCGTTTCTTATTATTATTATTATTATGTCGCCCCAGACTTTGTCGGGGCGACATATTGTTATTCTACTGTTTCTTTTTCACTATTATTATTATTATTATTATTATTATTATTATTATTATTATTATTATTATTATTATTATTATTCCTCACTTTTTGTCCGGCTGATAACTCAGAGATAGCTGATTGGATTAGAACATCACATGGCATAAAGTAGAACCACTATCTGAAGTTGTGCCATCAACTTTCAAAATGGTGATATGTGGAACCATCTCCATGGAAACCAGAAAGTTATGCATGAGTGATTTTGGGCATTTTCCTTAATTTTTCGGAAACCTAGAAGCACAGAGGGACCAAACTTGATATGATGGAAGACCATAATGAGATACAGGTTTGAGATGATTTTGGGGCGGAACGGAAAAACAAGATGGCCGCCATGGCTAAAAATAGATTTAACATGGGGCCTATGGGAAAATGATTTTTCTACAATAGCTTCACCATGGTTTGAGATATTCCAAAGATTTTTTATAGGAAGTTGGACCTCATCGACCTCGAGAAGACAGGAAAGTTTGAAAAAAAAATGTCACACCGTGTGGCCGCAGCCACAACCGTTACGTTTGCATAGAAGCCTATGGGGAAATGGAGGTTTTTTGTCACCTCCATTTCTCTGCTATGCATTGATGGATTCCAATCAAACTTTACACAAAGCACCGTCATCATTACATCTTGGAATTCACATATCAAAAAATTCTAAAATGGCCACCTTTTACAAGATGGCCGCCACGTTACATTTGCATAGAAGCCTATGGGGAAATGGAGGTTTTTTGTCGCCTTCATTTCTCTGCTATGCATTGATGGATTCCAATCAAACTTTACACAAAGCACCGTCACCATTACATCTTTGAAATTCATATTACGAAAAATTTCAAATGGCTGCCATTTTTAAGATGGCTGCCGAGTTACGTTAAAAATTACAACATTGTCGGAATTCAATGAAAATCAACTTCTAGAGATATTTTGATGTGGGGAGCAACATGGAATCATCGATTTTGGAATTCACATGACGGAAAAAAAAATTCGGGGCGACATCTGCTATTGCTCGCAATGGCAATTCTAGTTATGTCGCCCCAGACTTTGTCGGGGCGACATATTGTTATTCTACTGTTTCTTTTTCACTATTATTATTATTATTATTCTTCCTCACTTTTTGTCCGGCTGATAACTCAGAGATGGCTGATTGGATTAGAACATCACATGGCATAAAGTAGAACCATTATCTGAAGTTGTGCAATCAACTTTAAAAATGGTGATATGTGGAACCATCTCCATGGAAACCAGAAAGTTATGCATGAGTGATTTTGGGCATTTTCCTTATTTTTTCGGAAACCTAGAAGCACAGAGGGACCAAACTTGGTATGATGGAAGACCATAATGAGATACAGGTTTGAGATGATTTTGGGGCGGAACGGAAAAACAAGATGGCCGCCATGGCTAAAAATAGATTTAACATGGGGCCTATGGGAAAATGATTTTTCTACAATAGCTTCACCATGGTTTGAGATATTCCAAAGTTTTTTTATAGGAAGTTGGACCTCATCAACCTCAAGAAGACAGGAAAGTTTGAAAAAAAAATTTCACACCGTGTGGCCGCAGCCACAACCGTTACGTTTGCATAGAAGCCTATGGGGAAATGGAGGTTTTTTGTCACCTCCATTTCTCTGCTATGCATTGATGGATTCCAATCAAACTTTACACAAAGCACCATCATCATTACATCTTGGAATTCACATATCAAAAAATTCCAAAATGGCCACCTTTTCCAAGATGGCCGCCACGTTACATATGCATAGAAGCCTATGGGGAAATGGAGGTTTTTTGTCGCCTCCATTTCTCTGCTATGCATTGATGGATTCCAATCAAACTTTACACAAAGCACCGTCACCATAACATCTTGGAATTCATATTACGAAAAATTTCAAAATGGTGGCCATTTTTAAGATGGCTGCCGAGTTACGTTAAAAAATACAACATTGTCGGAATTCAATGAAAATCAACTTCTAGAGATAATTTGATGTGGGGAACAACATGGAATCATCGATTTTGGAATTCACATGAAATCATAAAAAAATGTCAGGGCGACATCTGCTATTGCTCGCAATGGCAATTCTAGTTATTTTTCTTCTCCTTTCCGCCAAAATTTTGTCCGACCGTTTTCTCGGAGACCGTAAATTGGATCATTATGAAACTTCACCCAAAAATAGGTCATGACTTGAGGTGGTGCCTTCATGTTTTAAAATTTTGAAATTGGCGGCCATCTTAAAATGGCGGCCATTTTGAAAACGAAAAAAATCCTTAAAAATCCAAAAGTTAACGGATTTCAATGAAAATTGGAATATAAGTAAGGTATGTTATACCGCACCATAAGACGCACATGTTGTCTTTTTGTGGCGGCCATTTTGAATCCAAGATGGCCGCCAAAAATTCAAAATGCTCGTAATCACACGAAACTTATTTTTTAGGTAGATAACCATGATGCGGTCAGATGTTAGTCATCAAAATTGGAATTTGAACATGGCGGCCATCTTAAAATGGCGGCCATTTCGAAAATGAAAATAAATCCTTAAAAATCCAAAAGTTAACGGATTTCGCTGAAAATTGTAATATAAGTAGAGTATGTTATAACGCACCATATGACGCACATGTTGACTTTTTATGGCGGCCATTTTGAATCCAAGATGGCAGCCAAAAATGCAAAATGCTCGGAATTACACGAAACTTGGTTTTTAGATAGATTACCATGTTGCGATCAGATGTTAGTCATCAAAATATGAATTTGGTCATGGCGGCCATCTTTAAATGGCGGCCATTTTGAAAATGATAATAAATCCTTGAAAAATCCAAAAGTTAACGGATTTCGATGAAAATTGGAATGTAAGTAGGGTATGTTATACCGCACCATATGCCCCACATGTCGACCTTTTTGGCAACCATTTTGAATCCAAGATGGCCGCCAAAATTTCAAAATGATCGGAATCGCACGAAACTTGATTTTTAGGTAGATTACCATGTTGCGGTCAGATGTTAGTCATCAAAATTGGAATTTGAACATGGCGGCCATCTTAAAATGGCGGCCATTTCGAAAATGAAAATAAATCCTTAAAAATCAAAAAGTTAACGGATTTCGCTGAAAATTGTAATATAAGTAGAGTATGTTATAACGCACCATATGACGCACATGTTGACTTTTTATGGCGGCCATTTTGAATCCAAGATGGCAGCCAAAAATGCAAAATGCTCGGAATTACACGAAACTTGGTTTTTAGATAGATTACCATGTTGCGATCAGATGTTAGTCATCAAAATATGAATTTGGTCATGGCGGCCATCTTTAAATGGCGGCCATTTTGAAAATGATAATAAATCCTTGAAAAATCCAAAAGTTAACGGATTTCGATGAAAATTGGAATGTAAGTAGGGTATGTTATACCGCACCATATGCCCCACATGTCGACCTTTTTGGCAACCATTTTGAATCCAAGATGGCCGCCAAAATTTCAAAATGATCGGAATCGCACGAAACTTGATTTTTAGGTAGATTACCATGTTGCGATCAGATGTTAGTCATCAAAATCTCAATTTGATCATGGCCGCAATCTTAAAATGGCGGCCATTTTGAAAATGAACATAAATCCTTAAAAATCCAAACGTTAACGGATTTCGCTGAAAATTGGAATATAAGTAGATTATGTTATACCGCACCATATGACGCACATGTTGACTTTTTATGGCAGCCATTTTGAATTCAAGATGTCCGACAAAATTGGAAAATGCTACGATTTGCACGAAACTTGGTTTCCAGGTAGATCAAGTTGCTGTGAATGGATGTCTGAACACGTGTGTCCAAAGGGGGTCGTTTGGGAGCCAGTTATGATCCATAAGATCATAATCATGTTTAATTAAGTCGCCGACCACGAAGTGTCGGGCGACTTATTGTTTTTACTCCGTTTCTTATTATTATTATTTTCATATTTCTTATGTTTTCCCCTCGCAATGTTGTCCGCTCGTTTTCTCGCTCATCTTTTAACCGATCGAAATGAAACTTTGGGAACATGTTAAGGGTGACCTGAAGTTGTGCAATCCACTTTTGAAATTTTCAAAATGGCCGCCATTTTCAAAATGGCCGCCGTTGAAAAAAATGACGGCCGTTGTCAGATCTCAGTAATTGCCAAAGCAATTTCAATGAAAATTGGTATACTGGTACAGCTAACTATCCCGAGCATTTTTGCAAAAAAAAATTTGACGCGGCCGACATTTCAAAATGGCCGCCATCCGAACACCACCCCCCTAAAAATGTAAAAATTTAAACGTCATCCGATTAAGACGAAATTTGGTATACAGGTAGCTTATGATACCCTAAGTGTGCCACTATTTAAAAATGTTTTGTCCGACTTCCGGTTTCAAAATGGCGGCCGTTTTAAAGTTTTACAAAATGGCGGCCGTTGTCAGATCTCAGTTATGGCCAGAGCAATTTCAATGAAAATTGGTATACTGATACAGCTAACTATCCTGAGCATTTTTGCAAAAAAATTTTTTGTCCGACTTCCGGTTTCAAAATGGCGGCCGTTTTAAAGTTTGCTCGTTTTCTCGCTCATCTTTTAACCGATCGAAATTAAACTTGGCCAACTGAAAGCTCATGTTATGAAGTTGTGCTCTTGACTTTTAGTTCCCTCTACTCGGTCAAAAGTGCGGAACGGGAGGCGACTTCAACGTTTCGGGAAACGTAAATTTTAATTAAGTCGCCCAAAAAAATTTTTTTTGGGAGACTTATTGTGTTTGCACCGTTTCTTATTATTATTATTATTATTATTATTATTCTTTTCCACACATTTTTCTTAATCATGAACTTGTCCGACACATTTTTTGAAAACGCTTTGACCAATCAAGATAAAACCTGCTGAGGTGGGTGGAGGGTCACTCAGAGGGGTGCCATCCACTTTTGAAATTTTCAAAATGGCCGCCATTTTCAAAATGGCCGCCGTTAAAGATTTTTGGCCCCCTCTCAGATCTCGGAGATGGCTGGATGGATTTTAATGAAAATTGGTACACTGGTAGAGTTAACCATCCTGAGCAGTGTGGCGAAAAAAAAATTGATGCGAACGCCGCCATTTTAAAATAGCCGCCGTTTTACCACACCCGCCCCCCCAAAAACGTCAACTTTGTCCGATTTCAACGAAATTTGATTTCTAGACGTATTTTGATGTACTGAACCTGCTGAGGTGGGTGGAGGGTCACTCAGAGGTGTGCCATCCACTTTTGAAATTTTCAAAATGGCCGCCATTTTCAAAGTGGCCGCCGTTAAAGATTTTTTGGCCCCCTCTCAGATCTCGGAGATGGGTGGATGGATTTTAATGAAAATTGGTACACTGGTAGAGTTAACCATCCTGAGCAGTATGGCGAAAACAAATTTGATGCAAAAGCCGCCATTTTAAAATGGCCGCCGTTTTACCACACCCGCCCCCAAAAACATCAACTTTGTCCGATTTTAACGAAATTTGATTTCTAGAGGTATTTTGATGTACTGATTTGAATGGAATACTATCCATGGGGATTTGGGCGACTTCTGTGTTGGCATCCCAACACAATCATGTTTAATTATTATTATTAAGTCGCCCAAAAAAATTTTTTTTGGGAGACTTATTGTGTTTGCACCGTTTCTTATTATTAAGTCGCCCAAAACAAGTTTTGGGAGACTTATTGTTTTTGCACCGTTTCTTATTATTATTATTATTATTATTATTATTATTATTATTATTATTATTATTAAGTCGCCGACCACGAAGTGTCGGGCGACTTATTGTTTTTACTCCGTTTCTTATTATTATTATTAAGTCGCCGACCACGAAGTGTCGGGCGACTTATTGTTTTTACTCCGTTTCTTATTATTATTATTATTATTATTATTTTCATATTTCTTATGTTTTCCTTTTTCCCCTCGCAATGTTGTCCGCTCGTTTTCTCGCTCATCTTTTAACCGATCGAAATGAAACTTTGGGAACATAATAAGGGTGACCTGAAGTTGTGCAATCCACTTTTGAAATTTTCAAAATGGCCGCCATTTTCAAAATGGCCGCCGTTGAACAAAAATGACGGCCGTTGTCAGATCTCAGTTATGGCCAGAGCAATTTCAATGAAAATTGGTATACTGATACAGCTAACTATCCTGAGCATTTTTGCAAAAAAAATTTTTTGTCCGACTTCCGGTTTCAAAATGGCGGCCGTTTTAAAGTTTGCTCGTTTTCTCGCTCATCTTTTAACCGATCGAAATGAAACTTGGCCAACTGAAAGCTCATGTTATGAAGTTGTGCTCTTGACTTTTAGTTCCCTCTACTCGGTCAAAAGTGCGGAACGGGAGGCGACTTCAACGTTTCGGGAAACGTAAATTTTAATTATTATTATTTTCATATTTCTTATGTTTTCCTTTTTCCCCTCGCAATGTTGTCCGCTCGTTTTCTCGCTCATCTTTTAACCGATCGAAATGAAACTTTGGGAACATAATAAGGGTGACCTGAAGTTGTGCAATCCACTTTTGAAATTTTCAAAATGGCCGCCATTTTTAAAATGGCCGCCGTTGAAAAAAAATGACGGCCGTTGTCAGATCTCAGTAATTGCCAAAGCAATTTCAATGAAAATTGGTATACTGATACAGCTCCCTATCCCGAGCATTTTTGCAAAAAAAAATTTGACGCGGCCGACATTTCAAAATGGCCGCCATCCGAACACCACCCCCCTAAAACTGTAAAAATTTAAACGTCATCCGATTTAGACGAAATTTGGTATACAGGTAGCTTATGATACCCTGAGTGTGCCACTATTTTTAAAATTTTTGTCCGACTTCCGGTTTCAAAATGGCGGCCGTTTTAAAGTTTTACAAAATGGCGGCCGTTGTCAGATCTCAGTTATGGCCAGAGCAATTTCAATGAAAATTGGTATACTGATACAGCTAACTATCCTGAGGATTTTTGCAAAAAAAAAATTTTTTGTCCGACTTCCGGTTTCAAAATGGCGGCCGTTTTAAAGTTTGCTCGTTTTCTCGCTCATCTTTTAACCGATCGAAATGAAACTTGGCCAACTGAAAGCTCATGTTATGAAGTTGTGCTCTTGACTTTTAGTTCCCTCTACTCGGTCAAAAGTGCGGAACGGGAGGCGACTTCAACGTTTCGGGAAACGTAAATTTTAATTATTATTAAGTCGCCGACCACGAAGTGTCGGGCGACTTATTGTTTTTTCTCCGTTTCTTATTATTATTATTATTTTCATATTTCTTATGTTTTCCTTTTTCCCCTCGCAATGTTGTCCGCTCGTTTTCTCGCTCATCTTTTAACCGATCGAAATGAAACTTTGGGAACATAATAAGGGTGTCCTGAAGTTGTGCAATCCACTTTTGAAATTTTCAAAATGGCCGCCATTTTCAAAATGGCCGCCGTTGAAAAAAAATGACGGCCGTTGTCAGATCTCAGTAATTGGCGAAGCAATTTCAATGAAAATTGGTATACTGATACAGCTCCCTATCCCGAGCATTTTTGCAAAAAAAAATTTGACGCGGCCGACATTTCAAAATGGCCGCCATCCGAACACCACCCCCCTAAAACTGTAAAAATTTAAACGTCATCCGATTTAAACGAAATTTGGTATACAGGTAGCTTATGATACCCTGAGTGTGCCACTATTTTCAAAATTTTTGTCCGACTTCCGGTTTCAAAATGGCGGCCGTTTTAAAGTTTTACAAAATGGCGGCCGTTGTCAGATCTCAGTTATGGCTAGAGCAATTTCAATGAAAATTGGTATACTGATACAGCTAACTATCCTGAGCATTTTTGCAAAAAAAATTTTTTGTCCGACTTCCGGTTTCAAAATGGCGGCCGTTTTAAAGTTTGCTCGTTTTCTCGCTCATCTTTTAACCGATCGAAATGAAACTTGGCCAACTGAAAGCTCATGTTATGAAGTTGTGCTCTTGACTTTTAGTTCCCTCTACTCGGTCAAAAGTGCGGAACGGGAGGCGACTTCAACGTTTCGGGAAACGTAAATTTTAATTATTATTATTCTTTTCCACACATTTTTCTTAATCATGAACTTGTCCGACACATTTTTTGAAAACGCTTTGACCAATCAAGATAAAACCTGCTGAGGTGGGTGGAGGGTCACTCAGAGGGGTGCCATCCACTTTTGAAATTTTCAAAATGGCCGCCATTTTCAAAATGGCTGCCGTTAAAGATTTTTGGCCCCCTCTCAGATCTCGGAGATGGCTGGATGGATTTTAATGAAAATTGGTACACTGGTAGAGTTAACCATCCTGAGCAGTGTGGCGAAAAAAAATTTGATGCGAACGCCGCCATTTTAAAATGGCCGCCGTTTTACCACACCCGCCCCCCAAAAACGTCAACTTTGTCCGATTTCAACGAAATTTGATTTCTAGACGTATTTTGATGTACTGAACCTGCTGAGGTGGGTGGTGGGTGGAGGGTCACTCAGAGGTGTGCCATCCACTTTTGAAATTTTCAAAATGGCCGCCATTTTCAAAATGGCCGCCGTTAAAGATTTTTGGCCCCCTCTCAGATCTCGGAGATGGGTGGATGGATTTTAATGAAAATTGGTACACTAATAGAGTTAACCATCCTGAGCAGTATGGCGAAAACAAATTTGATGCAAAAGCCGCCATTTTAAAATGGCCGCCGTTTTACCACACCCGCCCCCAAAAACATCAACTTTGTCCGATTTTAACGAAATTTGATTTCTAGAGGTATTTTGATGTACTGATTTGAATGGAATACTATCCATGGGGATTTGGGCGACTTCTGTGTTGGCATCCCAACACAATCATGTTTAATTATTATTATTATTATTATTCTTTTCCACACATTTTTCTTAATCATGAACTTGTCCGACACATTTTTTGAAAACGCTTTGACCAATCAAGATAAAACCTGCTGAGGTGGGTGGAGGGTCACTCAGAGGGGTGCCATCCACTTTTGAAATTTTCAAAATGGCCGCCATTTTCAAAATGGCCGCCGTTAAAGATTTTTGGCCCCCTCTCAGATCTCGGAGATGGCTGAATGGATTTTAATGAAAATTGGTACAGTGGTAGAGTTAACCATCCTGAGCAGTGTGGCGAAAAAAAATTTGATGCGAACGCCGCCATTTTAAAATGGCCGCCGTTTTACCACACCCGCCCCCCAAAAACGTCAACTTTGTCCGATTTCAACGAAATTTGATTTCTAGACGTATTTTGATGTACTGAACCTGCTGAGGTGGGTGGAGGGTCACTCAGAGGTGTGCCATCCACTTTTGAAATTTTCAAAATGGCCGCCGTTAAAGATTTTTGGCCCCCTCTCAGATCTCGGAGATGGGTGGATGGCTTTTAATGAAAATTGGTACACTGGTAGAGTTAACCATCCTGAGCAGTGTGGCGAAAACAAATTTGATGCAAAAGCCGCCATTTTAAAATGGCCGCCGTTTTACCACACCCGCCCCCAAAAACATCAACTTTGTCCGATTTTAACGAAATTTGATTTCTAGAGGTATTTTGATGTACTGATTTGAATGGAATACTATCCATGGGGATTTGGGCGACTTCTGTGTTGGCATCCCAACACAATCATGTTTAATTAAGTCGCCCAAAACAAGTTTTGGGAGACTTATTGTTTTTGCACCGTTTCTTATTATTATTATTATTATTATTATTATTATTATTATTATTATTATTATTATTATTATTATTATTCTTTTCCACACATTTTTCTTAATCATGAACTTGTCCGACACATTTTTTGAAAACGCTTTGACCAATCAAGATAAAACCTGCTGAGGTGGGTGGAGGGTCACTCAGAGGGGTGCCATCCACTTTTGAAATTTTCAAAATGGCCGCCATTTTCAAAATGGCTGCCGTTAAAGATTTTTGGCCCCCTCTCAGATCTCGGAGATGGCTGGATGGATTTTAATGAAAATTGGTACACTGGTAGAGTTAACCATCCTGAGCAGTGTGGCGAAAAAAAATTTGATGCGAACGCCGCCATTTTAAAATGGTCGCCGTTTTACCACACCCGCCCCCCAAAAACGTCAACTTTGTCCGATTTCAACGAAATTTGATTTCTAGACGTATTTTGATGTACTGAACCTGCTGAGGTGGGTGGAGGGTCACTCAGAGGTGTGCCATCCACTTTTGAAATTTTCAAAATGGCCGCCATTTTCAAAATGGCCGCCGTTAAAGATTTTTGGCCCCCTCTCAGATCTCGGAGATGGGTGGATGGATTTTAATGTTAACCATCCTGAGCAGTATGGCGAAAACAAATTTGATGCAAAAGCCGCCATTTTAAAATGGCCGCCGTTTTACCACACCCGCCCCCAAAAACATCAACTTTGTCCGATTTTAACGAAATTTGATTTCTAGAGGTATTTTGATGTACTGATTTGAATGGAATACTATCCATGGGGATTTGGGCGACTTCTGTGTTGGCATCCCAACACAATCATGTTTAATTATTATTCTTTTCCACACATTTTTCTTAATCATGAACTTGTCCGACACATTTTTTGAAAACGCTTTGACCAATCAAGATAAAACCTGCTGAGGTGGGTGGAGGGTCACTCAGAGGGGTGCCATCCACTTTTGAAATTTTCAAAATGGCCGCCATTTTCAAAATGGCCGCCGTTAAAGATTTTTGGCCCCCTCTCAGATCTCGGAGATGGCTGGATGGATTTTAATGAAAATTGGTACACTAATAGAGTTAACCATCCTGAGCAGTATGGCGAAAACAAATTTGATGCGAACGCCGCCGTTTTAAAATGGCCGCCGTTTTACCACACCCGCCCCCCAAAAACGTCAACTTTGTCCGATTTCAACGAAATTTGATTTCTAGACGTATTTTGATGTACTGAACCTGCTGAGGCGGGTGGTGGGTGGAGGGTCACTCAGAGGTGTGCCATCCACTTTTGAAATTTTCAAAATGGCCGCCATTTTCAAAATGGCCGCCGTTAAAGATTTTTGGCCCCCTCTCAGATCTCGGAGATGGGTGGATGGATTTTAATGAAAATTGGTACACTAATAGAGTTAACCATCCTGAGCAGTATGGCGAAAACAAATTTGATGCAAAAGCCGCCATTTTAAAATGGCCGCCGTTTTACCACACCCGCCCCCAAAAACATCAACTTTGTCCGATTTTAACGAAATTTGATTTCTAGAGGTATTTTGATGTACTGATTTGAATGGAATACTATCCATGGGGATTTGGGCGACTTCTGTGTTGGCATCCCAACACAATCATGTTTAATTATTATTATTATTAAGTCGCCCAAAACGAAGTTTTGGCGACTTATTGTTTTTGCACCGTTTCTTATTATTATTATTATTATTATTATTATTATTATTATTATTATTATTTCGGTTTCCACTTTTTCTAGATCGTGAACTTGTCCGACACATTTCTCAGAGACGCCTTAATAGAATCAAATGAAACTTGGCACAGTTGTAGATGGGCATATGGAGGGGTGCAGTCAATAGTCAGAATTTTGATAATGGCCGCCATTTCAAAATGGCCGCCACTTGACGACACCCACCCAAAAATGGCAAAAATTTTCCCGTGGTCCGAATTCAACGAAATTTGGTATGGAGGTAGATGTTAGTGTTTGGAGTGAAACGCTACCTTTAAATTTTTTCTCGGACTTCCGGTTTCAAAATGGCCGCCAAAAACGTGTATAATTTTCAACGTTGTGCGATCTCGATGACATATAACGTGCTCCGATTGCAATGAAATTTGGTGTGGAGGTAGATTTAAGTGTCCCGAGTGGAACTCCACATTCGAAATTTTTTCTCGACCGTGGTTTCCAAAATGGCAGCCAAAAACGGGTGAAATTTTAAACGTTGTCTGATTTTAATGAAATTTGATATGTAGGTTCATTTCAATGTCCTGAGTGGAACGCAATACTATCCATGGGGATTTTGGGCGACTTCTGTGTTGGCATCCCAACACATTATTTTTAATTATTATTCTTTTCCACACATTTTTCTTAATCATGAACTTGTCCGACACATTTTTTGAAAACGCTTTGACCAATCAAGATAAAACCTGCTGAGGTGGGTGGAGGGTCACTCAGAGGGGTGCCATCCACTTTTGAAATTTTCAAAATGGCCGCCATTTTCAAAATGGCCGCCGTTAAAGATTTTTGGCCCCCTCTCAGATCTCGGAGATGGCTGAATGGATTTTAATGAAAATTGGTACAGTGGTAGAGTTAACCATCCTGAGCAGTGTGGCGAAAAAAAATTTGATGCGAACGCCGCCATTTTAAAATGGCCGCCGTTTTACCACACCCGCCCCCCAAAAACGTCAACTTTGTCCGATTTCAACGAAATTTGATTTCTAGACGTATTTTGATGTACTGAACCTGCTGAGGTGGGTGGAGGGTCACTCAGAGGTGTGCCATCCACTTTTGAAATTTTCAAAATGGCCGCCGTTAAAGATTTTTGGCCCCCTCTCAGATCTCGGAGATGGGTGGATGGATTTTAATGTTAACCATCCTGAGCAGTATGGCGAAAACAAATTTGATGCAAAAGCCGCCATTTTAAAATGGCCGCCGTTTTACCACACCCGCCCCCAAAAACATCAACTTTGTCCGATTTTAACGAAATTTGATTTCTAGAGGTATTTTGATGTACTGATTTGAATGGAATACTATCCATGGGGATTTGGGCGACTTCTGTGTTGGCATCCCAACACAATCATGTTTAATTATTATTCTTTTCCACACATTTTTCTTAATCATGAACTTGTCCGACACATTTTTTGAAAACGCTTTGACCAATCAAGATAAAACCTGCTGAGGTGGGTGGAGGGTCACTCAGAGGGGTGCCATCCACTTTTGAAATTTTCAAAATGGCCGCCATTTTCAAAATGGCCGCCGTTAAAGATTTTTGGCCCCCTCTCAGATCTCGGAGATGGCTGGATGGATTTTAATGAAAATTGGTACACTGGTAGAGTTAACCATCCTGAGCAGTGTGGCGAAAAAAAATTTGATGCGAACGCCGCCGTTTTAAAATGGCCGCCGTTTTACCACACCCGCCCCCCAAAAACGTCAACTTTGTCCGATTTCAACGAAATTTGATTTCTAGACGTATTTTGATGTACTGAACCTGCTGAGGTGGGTGGTGGGTGGAGGGTCACTCAGAGGTGTGCCATCCACTTTTGAAATTTTCAAAATGGCCGCCATTTTCAAAATGGCCGCCGTTAAAGATTTTTGGCCCCCTCTCAGATCTCGGAGATGGGTGGATGGATTTTAATGAAAATTGGTACACTGGTAGAGTTAACCATCCTGAGCAGTGTGGCGAAAACAAATTTGATGCAAAAGCCGCCATTTTAAAATGGCCGCCGTTTTACCACACCCGCCCCCCAAAACATCAACTTTGTCCGATTTTAACGAAATTTGATTTCTAGAGGTATTTTGATGTACTGATTTGAATGGAATACTATCCATGGGGATTTGGGCGACTTCTGTGTTGGCATCCCAACACAATCATGTTTAATTCTTCTTTCTTTTTCGTTCCGATCAATTTTGTCCGCACATTTTCTCTAAGATGCAATGTTCAATCAATATGAAACTTTGAGAACATGTTAAGGGTGACCTGAAGTTTTGCAATCCACTTTTGGAATTTTCAAAATGGCTGTTGTTTCTATGGAAACGGGGGTTATTATATAGAACATTGTATTAACATTGTATTATTCATTGTGTTAATGAATTTGGGGGTGTTCAACATGCTCAAGGTTATAGTGGCAATGGGGTTCATTTGGCAAATGTCCGCAAGATTACGTTAAAGCGTTTCGACCGATCAATTTGAAACTTAATGAATTCATAGAAGATCCCACAAAGGGATGCAATCAACTTTTAAACTGTTCAAGATGGCCGCCATTGAAAATAAAAGTATATTTCTCTTATCTTGGTCAAGACTAAAGCGATTTCTTTTAAAATTGGTACACTTATACAGTGAATTATCCTGAGCATTGTTTCAAAAACAATGTGAAGTGAACGCCGAATTGTTCAAATGGCGTCCATTTTACCCCACTCCTCACCAAAAACGTCAACGTTGTGCGATTGCAATGAAATTTGATTTCTTTTGATATTGTAAGGGACCGGTCAATATTTATTGGGGTGGTAGGACCGGTGCAAAATGCAATTGGAGACATACGTTTTTATGCTGGCATAAATATGAGACTCCAAGTTTTTGTTTTTTTTCAGCACTGATAGGACAGCAAGTTCTTTTCATAACAATATCATCAATGAGAAAAAAAAAACAAAAAAAATTTCCGACGTTTTAATTTAAATCCGATATACTGTAATCGCACATATTGTAAACAAAAATAAATATACCTAATTGTAACCATACTATTATTCATTGGATAGGACACCAACTTTTTTATAACACATCTGATGTAGAACAGAAACTTTTTTGTATATATGAAAAGATAGGGCATAGCCTTTTTTAAAATCTGATAATTTAAAATGCACCGCTCCCAATCCACAATAAATATTGACCCACCCTAATTCATCGATTTTATTGAAATCTTATCCATGGGAATTTTGGGCCATCACACGGCAGAAATCTTTAAAGAATTCATCTACTGCTTTTTAGTTTTTGAATTTAATGTCAGCCTGTTAACTTTATCGTGGCTACGATCCCATACATAGTATTGACAATCAATACTTACTTTAATATCAGGGATCTGTACATTATTCCATACACGGCTTACAGGAGACGTAGCAATTGTAGATAATCTAATGTATGTTGATCGATCTTGGTGATTGTACAATCCATCACTAAATCCGTATACTCGTAGACTTCTTTCCTTTTTCCAATCTAGACTTTCAAGTTTAATCCCGCAAAACTCTGCCTCGAAAACAACATCCCTGTTGGCAAGGTTATTCAAGCACTTTGCTGCATTTGTTTCATACTTGGGTTGAAACACATAAAAGTTTTGAGCACATTGTGATCGTATAGCTATGTTAGATGAAAAACAAGGCACTGGTACTGTAGAGTGGAAGGTAATGTTAATAAACTCTCCTTCGACGACACTATATTCATACTTTTCTGGCTAAAAGACACAACTTTTAAATGGTGATGTATTTATGAAAAGTTCATTTTAAACTATATTTATACGATGCAAACTTTTTGTAACGAATACGATATAAAAATAGAGTAAAAAATTGAGTCGTGTACACTGTAAATGCATTATTGAAAACAATTGTGCATTGTTGAAAAATGGCGTAACTCGATAGTTTGTTGGCACTGTGCGTAATGCTGATCCGACTTTTCATGTTCTAAAGTTATGTTATGTTATATAAAGAGTAGGTAAACAAACTAAATACAAACCGAACTCACATTTCAATGAATCACTCAAAAAAGAACTGCTCATCCCCAAAGATTACCGAAAAACAAATACTATAACGTAAAACTACAAGGGTTCTAACTGCTAGCTTTAAATAGTGTCAAGCAAACCGAACATTTTTTGTTTGTTAAGGAATTTCTCCCCCAGAACTTCAGAAAGCATGCATTCAGATAAACATTGAAACCGTTATTTAGGTTTTTCTATATAATCAGTGATAGATTTCGAACATTTGTTACACTTCAAGGACTACCGCAGGTCGGGGGTACTCCGGCTTCCTCCCCCAATAAAAACTGGACGCCATGAAATAGCTGAAAAATTGCTGAAAGTGGCGTTAAAACACCATTCAAACAAACAAACACTTCAAGGAGGTATGTCCTCTTATAAGTCTTCAATATGAATCATTATTCACTTGGCATTATGTTGTTGTGCAAATCCCTTCGTTACAATAAAAAAACTTGAACAAGA
The DNA here is from genome assembly GCA_944474755.1 of Limnoperna fortunei. Taxonomy (NCBI): domain Eukaryota; kingdom Metazoa; phylum Mollusca; class Bivalvia; order Mytilida; family Modiolidae; genus Limnoperna; species Limnoperna fortunei. Next base: position 43,770,681 of record OX104111.1, on the reverse strand, counting down.
TATTGAACTTTTTAAGGTCTTTACGAATCATATATTTTCTTTATGGGAGTTATCTGACCTGGATCAATGAAATTTGTTGTAAATATCCATATCTAGATTACAATAACAGAAATTAAAAACCGGTGGCATTGTAATTTAACTTCTGCAGCCATTTTAAAAATCATTTTCGATTTCATGTTAAAGAAGTTGTTCTTACTTTTTTTACTTATTTACATTAAATAAAATTCTGCCCATTCCACCAAAATGATTACAACAATTTTTGTTGTAAATTGATTTCATAAAGTACAGTAACTTAAAATATAGTGCTGATCCTTTTATGGTAGCTAATTTGTGTGTTTATTTGTGTAAATTTGTATAAAAAAAATATATCTTGTAGAAAGACGTTTGTTTAGTGTACGAGTTATAAACACTGTTCATTTTGCACATTTCTTTAAATGGACCTCGGTAGATGAATGGTTAAGGTGGTAAGACATTTACACTAATTACCTGTTGGTTAAAGCAGTTACATATCTTATACTGATCACCGACACGCAAGTCAACCCTGAGGTTAAGTGTTCAAGGCAAGAAGGTGTTATCAACATTGACAAGCTTAGTTTTACTGCCGGAGGTCGGAGTTTCACCTTTATACTGGCAATAAGCAATGGAAGCCAAAATATTAACCACAAAAGGCTGGCTGAAAATTACGTTCCAACAGACACACAATGTTTTCTCTAGTTATTTAATTAATCTAAAAAAAGTCGCACTGATTGAAATATTACATATACGTACGATTTCCCTTAAATGTGGTTCAAGTACTATTTAACATCGTCTTCAAATGTCAAAATCATCAGTACCAACTTTAAGTTGATTATAATGAGAAATACCATAATGCTGTACGTTTTTTTCATAAGTCAGTGATAAATTATTATAATTTAATTTTATCTCAATTGCAAATTATAATAAGGCAAAATGAAAAATGATTAATTAAGAGTGCATAAAGCAAAACACAACATACTTGCATGTATAATCACATATCAAACCACGTATTACGAATAATGTATTATTCCAGTAATGAACAATTTGGTAATAATAATGCATAGTATAAACTGATATGAGCATTTAACAAGTCCGTTTAAAAGATTCATTGTTGTATTTTAACATAAACATTGTTCCATACATCACAAGTTGTATACTATTACTTTTAAGTGCCAAGATTCAGGCAATATACTAAACTATTGAAACTTGAACCTTGGTGCAATAGTTAAAAATTACGATAACATTCAGGGATATGATAGAATTTTTGAGGAAAATTATTTGTCAATATATTGTTATCTCTCTTGAAAACAAAGTTTTGGGAGTAGAAAAGTATCTGTGTCTGTCTGCACAACTGTTTTCCACCCTGTAAATGCAACTTCTCCTAAAGTGCGGTGCGACTTTTTAACCCAAACTTACCCAAACATACCCAAACTTTACACAATAACACATTAAAATAACATGTTTTGCATTTCTATTATGTTTAAAGGTTTTATATACTATATTGTTGATGGAAAATGTTATAAAAGTGGAGTTAACATGACGATTTTTGCTGTTAAAGTCGATTTTAAGAAGCCCCTTATGAATGTGAAAAATGTATACCCAAACACTCATTAAAATGGCATTTTTGGTGGTAAATAAACAACAAAAAGGAAAAAGCGCTAATATTATGATAAATAAAAAATGAATATTTAGTAGATATTGCAATTTTAAAACAAAATAACCCAAACATTATTGTGTAACCATGCACTACAGTCATTTGATGTCTTGATTTTGAGTGAACGATGTGGCGCGAACAATTGCATATTATATAAACACTGGCGAAATGTGATCATTTTTGTAGTAACTAGCTGACTTTGAAGTATTGATTGATACACGGCTTTATTTTTGTTTCTTTTTTAAAATATCAGGTGGGAAATTGTGCCTACAAATTTAATGTAGGAACTACAACTTTGTTACCATTGATAATTACTAAGATTGAGTAATATATGAATTCATATAAATAAATGCATTACATAATTTCAAAATTCATTTCTAGTTTCACACTTCATGTTAACCTTAATCTGGGATTTTATTGTAAAAATAGGACTGATCGCAAGTGCCCGACAAAAGGGGTCCATAGAAATACCGCAAACTAATAGTTAGTGCACTAACAAGGAGAAAAGTGCACTAACAACATGAAGGATAACAGTAATTACAACTGCAGTGCGTTGTTCTTTAGTCATCGGTAACTTATTTTTTACATAATCCGTCACATTGGTGTTTGGTGCAAAATAGCCTTGTTTCGTTTAGGAAAACCTTGTCAATAGTTTTGGTTAAACCGCCCTCGTCGTCACTACCAATACGAATATCAACACATTTAACGTCTGTCTGTAATCGGGCTTTGGCATGAGAGAAAAATTAATAATATGTGTAAAAGTTTGTAACATGTGCTGGTCCGAGATTAACGTTCTGTCAACTCCAAGAACACAGTCTTTGTCTTTTTCTAAATGAAGTATCATATCTTCAATTTGTTGTTTGGTATAGCATATTAAAGATGGAGGTTTGCCATTAGATAGAGATAGACCTGTACTGTTTTTGTGTTGTCGATTGCGGCATGCGTGGTTAGACATAACCTTTTCATTTTTACTATTTTCTGTGATATTTATACGTGATTGTCATGTGTTATATTTACCATGTTTTTTAAAACTGAAATTTCATATGGAATAAATGTGAATTTTTAAAATCATAAGATCGATTTTAACAACGAAATTTGTCATGTTGACTTCACTTTTATAACATTTTCCATCAAAAATATAGTATATAAAATGTTTAAACGTAATAGAAATGCAAAAAACATTAGTTTAATGTGTGTTTGGGTATAGTTGGGGTAAGTTTGGGTAAAAAGTCACACCCCTAAAGTGTTTCATGGATTACAATGAAACTTAATTTAATGTTTATAAATATGCAGATTTTTGGGAAAAGTATGATGATCAATGGGCCACTTTGGGAAGAGATATATTTTTAATAGAATTAATGCAATTTATGGTGATACTTTTTGTAAGCACATCTCCCCATAAGTAAAAGGTAGATCTGCAAGCAAAAAGATAATTACTGTCTGGGAACTTGAAATAATTGGATTTGGTATAGATGTTTGCTGTTTTTGTAATTCAAAAACTAATGTGGATTTCAAACCTTTTCAGCACTAATACATTTCCATTGTATACAAATAATGATGGGATATTGTTAGTCAAGAGTTACTCTTTATGCAAATAATTTGACACTAAATATTTAAATGCAAACACAAGGTTGTGTATTAAAGATTGTGACAAAAAAATCATTAACATGGCAAAACGGAATAGAGTAAGTAAACGGATAGTTTCAAGGTTAATATTCTTGTATATTCACAATAAGTACTGTTACTGCTGTTCTTCTATTCCAATACAAAAAAGTCTTACTCATAAATTTTGTGTTAAATAATTAAAATAAGCAACTGAAAATACACTTGTTTTTTTAGCACTTTGTCAGTATTTATAACAAATTCTTGGTTTCAATTTGACAAATTTTAAAGTTAAGGAAACCAAAAATTGCACATTTTAGAAGGCAGATTAGGCTTATATTTTTGAAAGTAATGATGTGAAGCATGCCATGGAGCTAAAAACTGCCATAGATAGCAATTGGGTAGTTACTGGTTGCCAGGTAGTTATTATAGACGTAGCATGAAAAAACAAAACCAAAAAATCCATAAATGTGGATACGATTTTGCCTGTTTTTGTACTCTTATCAGGCTGAGATCCTAGAATGCCTGCTGAAGAAGAAAGAAAAGACACTGGCCTAGACCTTTAATTTCGCATTTCGCTGTTTTGATGATGTTTTGTCCCTCAACAATGGTAAATTTGGGTGACTATTTACATTCAATTTGGGACCTCGTTGCCGAATGGTTAATGTAGTTCGTTTTATATTGACCACGTGGTATGTCAACACTTACTGAGACCTTCTTCTAGAAATAGACTACAAACTACAAACTAGACTCTGCGACAAACGTGCTTCTTCAACTTTCTAATCGTCAACTTACCGACATAGACAACAACATTACCTATATAACTTATACCTATATTCTAGATCCTACGATCGGCATTTCGATAATCTAGACTAATCACTGATGTTCACTACTAAACTTCTCAAACATGGTTTGTTGTACCTAGATCGAAGTTCTATGGTCGTCACCATAACTTAATTGATCGTTATTGGAAATCAATCTCTCAAATACGATCGGACATTTGACGTTGAGTCATAGTTGGTGTTTCCTATTCCCGGATTTGACTTGGCCCTAGACATGGCATTGACACTAGACGGATGTCTAATTAGAAGCAGGCACTGATTATCCGGAGCACCTGAGTGCAGTCATGGTTTTTATATTGGGTTCGGGTTACTATCTTTCTGTTTTTGTTTGTTTGTTTTTTGTTTGTTTTGTTTTTTTTTTGTTGCATTTGCCTACATGTATATGCGGATTTGTAACTGTCCCTTGACTTTTTGCTCTTTTTCGGTCGGTTTTCTTTGATATTTTTCAAACATTAACAGTGTCGAATCTAGGCTGCATCTTTTCAAAGCATATGGAATCGGAAAAGAAATTCTAATATCTTGTTTGACATAGAGAAGATGATAAAAGCAATGCAAACAGCAATACATCTGTATGTAATTGTCGATTTCAGTCACACATCTAAATGTTCCGGAACAATTGAATTGAACACTTCAATTCAACCTGTTGACGTGCTTCAAATGTACAGTGGAAGGATGCATTATGAGCGTTAGAAAAAGTACATTTGAAAACCATCTACATTTAAAAATACCTGTTTATCAGCCCTTTAGTGATTTCAAGCTATGACAAAGTAAAGATCAAATGGAAAGATACATGCAACAAGGAAAGTGTCAGTAATAGGTCTATGGTAACTTCCAACCAATTTGCATCTGGTAATAAAACTGATGTTCTATATTAAGGCTGGGCACATAAAAAAATGGCGGAGCAAGTATAAGATTAAATTTTAATTCGAAGCAATTTTTCATAACACAAAAAGCACAAATTTAAAATAAATATATGAAAAAATCAAAAACAGCATTTCCTTTTCATTTGTGATTTAAAAGGGCATAAAAGTTGTATCAAAAAAGGTCTATTAAATAAGGAAAAGGTGGAAGATGCTTGAAATGAACCAGGTAATGTCAGACAAGAAAAGCCGTCTTTGCATAACAAAACGTAACATTGAAATATTTCCATCACATTTTTACGTATCTTTTCCCGGTTGATCATCATTTTAAAAAGTGATTCAAAAGAATATTTCATGGTTTACACGAAACGTATACGATCAGATATACTTACATAAAACCCTGCATGAAATATCGGACTTTCGTGAAATTTACTTGGTAGTGAATTGACTTCATACCGGACGCGGACTGCACAATTGATCTAAAAAGGATAAAAACACGAATGACAAATGTCCGTGATAATTTAATAGAATATTTTAATTTCTGAAAATGTATTATTCAGTGATTAATTCCATAGGTCTATGTAAATCAAACATTACCCTTTTCGGTTTAAAGGTATCGCAGTTTTCCTTAACTCCAAATATCGTTAAAAGATACCTTTAATAACAATGCTCCTAGAGTAAGGTATTCATACATGTTAAATGTTAATTTAGTATTAATTTCATTAAGTTCCTTATATCCATTATAGGACTTGGAAATGTGTCTTAAATATTTGACACTGAGGTAGATTGATATAGTTTCGTTAGAGCAAAAACTCTGTTAGCTTTGGATTTACTGTATGCTTCTCTTCTGGACAAATAAACAAAGGTTGAAGTTGTGTTGAAGAAGTTTAGTAAACCAAAGTTATGTGTTATTAAGGTATTAATAGCTTACATAAAACGTACCAAAAGTGTTAGAAAATCATTAGAACTGTTCATTTCATTTGTCACTAATCAGAGTGTTACTAGCCCATTTAGCAAGATATTGTATCACAGAAATATTATAGAAAATGATTTAGACTTTGCTTCTGCTGTATTATCTTGAACTTATATTAAAATTGGTTAAAGTTCATGTTTTAAATCATGATTTATTGTTGTTAGTTACATATAAAGTTTGTGTCAACTCGTTGAATCAGCTAAGTAATAACTTCGATCAGCCGAATATGAATAAGAATGTTCCCTCATCTTAGCATATCTTTAAGACGTGACGGATGATGGTTATTCTTATTATAGAGCCTAGGGCTCAAGAAGTAATAGTCTCTTCCCCACCCAGCTTGGTTTATGGTTGACTGTTGAGCAAAGCATGATCATTGCCGAACGGACTGAGAGGTTATACACTGGGTGTAAGGTCAAGGTTATTACATATAGTTTGTCTCTTGGAAAAGAGATTACAAGTAAACGCTGTACCAATCATAGGGAAGGAAAGCTAATAAAGTACATGTAATTACTTCTTCAGCCTCAGGCTCTATTCTGAGATTGACCCTCATCCTTCACAGCCTAGAGATATGCTTGAATGTGGAAACTTTATTTCGTGAACATAATAAAAATTTTAACTAATGTGTTGGGATGCCAACACAGAAGTCGCCCAAAATCCGCATGGATACTATTTCGTTCCACTCAGGACATTAAAATGTACCTACACATCAAATTTCATTAAAATCGGACAACGTTTAAAATTTGACCGGTTTTTTGCGGCCACCTTGAAACGCCAGGTGAAAATAAATTCCGAATTTGGATTTCCACTCGGAACACGTAAATCCACCTCCACACCAAATTTTGTTGCAATCGGAGCACGTTAAATATCATCGAGATCGCATAACGTTGAAAATTATACACGTTTTTGGCGGCCATTTTTAAACCCGACGTCGGAGAAAAAATTTAAAGGTAGCGTTTCACTCGAAATACTAACCTCTACCTCCATACCAAATTCGAAATCGGACCACGGAAAAATGTTTGCTATTTTTGGGTGTGTGTCGTCGAGTGCATGGCGGTCATTTTGAAATGGCGGCCATTATCAAAATTCTGACTATTGACTGCACCCCTCAATATGTCGATCTACAACTTTGCCAAGTTTCATTCTATTCTATAAAGGCGTCTTTGAGAAATGTGTCGGACAAGTTCATTGTCTAGGAGAAGTGGAAACCGAAATAATAATAAAAAAATAATAATAATAATAACTAGTGCTGATTGTGTTGGGATGCCAACACAGAATGTCTCCCAAACGAACCCCCATTGCCACTATAATCCCCATGGATAGTATTTCATTCAAATCAGTACTTTAAAATATGCCTAGAAATCAAATTTTGTTGAAATCGGACAAAGTTGACTTTTTCCTGCAGTAAAATGGCCGCCATTTTGAAACCGGAAGTCGGACAAAAATTTTTAAATAGTGGCACACTCAGGGTATCATTAGCTACCTATATACCAAATTTCGTCTAAATCGGATGACATTTAAATTTTTTACATTTTTAGGTGTTCGGATGGCGGCCATTTTGAAATGTCGGCCGCGTCAAATTTTTTTTTGCAAAAATGCTCGGGATAGTGAGCTGTTTCAGTATACCAATTTTCATTGAAATTGCTTTGGCAATTACTGAGATTTGACAACGGCCGTCATTTTTTTTCAACGGCGGCCATTTTGAAAGTCAAGAGCACAACTTCATAACATGAGCTTTCAGTTGGCCAAGTTTCATTTCGATCGGTTAAAAGATGAGCGAGAAAACGAGCGGACAACATTGCGAGGGGAAAAAGGAAAACATAAGAAATATGAAAATAATAATAATAATAATAAGAAACGGAGTAAAAACAATAAGTCGCCCGACACTTCGTGGTCGGCGACTTAACTAGTGCTGATTGTGTTGGGATGCCAACACAGAATGTCTCCCAAACGAACCCCCATTGCCACTATATTCTTGTGCATGTTGAAAACCCCCAAATAGACATGATATTCTTAGTTTGTGCATTAAAATATACCTACATATGAAATTTCGTTGCAATCGGACTAAGTTAACGTTTAGGGGGGGGGGGGGGGAGTGTGGTGAAACGGCTGCCATCACAAAATGGTGTCGTTCGCATCCAATTTTTTTTTTTGGCAAAAATGCTCAGGATAGTTAGCTGTATCAGTATACCAATTTTCATTGAAATTGCTTTGGCCATTACTGAGATCTGACAATGGCCGCCATTTTTGAAAACTTTAAAACGGCCGCCATTTTGAAACCGGAAGTTGGACAAAAATTTTTTAAAAAGTGGCACACTAAGGGTACCATAATATACCTGTGTACCAAATTTCGTCGAAATCGGATGACGTTTAAATTTTTGCATTTTTAGGGGGTGGTGTTCGGATGGCGGCCATTTTGAAAAGTCGTTCGCGTCCTTTTTTTTTTGGCAAAAATACTCAGGATAGTCAGCTGTATCAGTATACCAATTTTCATTGAAATTGCTCTGGCCATTACTTAGATCTGACAACGGCCGCCATTTTTTCAAACTTTAAAACGGCCGCCATTTTGAAACCGGAAGTCGGAAAAAATTTTTTTTTGGCAAAAATGCTCAGGATAGTTAGCTGTATCAGTATACCAATTTTCATTGAAATTGGTCTGGCCGTTACGGAGATCTGACAACGGCCGCCATTTTTAAAAACTTTGAAACGGCCGCCATTTTGAAACCGGAAGTCGGACAAAAATTTTGAAAATAGTGGCACACTCAGGGTGCCATAATCTACCGGTGTACCAAATTTCGTCGAAATCGGATGACATTTAAATTTTTGCATTTTTAGGGGGTGGTGTTCGGATGGCGGCCATTTTGAAATGTCGTTCGCGTCTATTTTTTTTTAGTAAAAATGCTCAGGATAGTTAGCTGTATCAGTACACCAATTTTCATTGAAATTGCTCTGGCCATTACTGAGATCTGACAATGATCGCAATTTTTTTTAATGGCGGCCATTTTGAAAATGGCGGCCATTTTGAAAATTTCAAAAATGGATTGCACAACTTTAGGTCACCCTTAACATGTTCCCAAAGTTTCATCTTGATTGGACATTGCGTCTCAGAGAAAATGTGCGGACAAGATTGAACGGAAAGAAAAAAGAAAGAAAGAAAGAAAGAAGAAGAATAATAACTAGAATTGCCATTGCGAGCAATAGCAGATGTCGCCCTGACATTTTTTTATGATTTCATGTGAATTCCAAAATCGATGATTCCATGTTGTTCCCCACATCAAATTATCTCTAGAAGTTGATTTTCATTGAATTCCGACAATGTTGTATTTTTTAACGTAACTCGGCAGCCATCTTAAAAATGGCCACCATTTTGAAATTTTTCGTAATATGAATTCCAAGATGTAATGGTGACGGTGCTTTGTGTAAAGTTTGATTGGAATCCATCAATGCATAGCAGAGAAATGGAGGCGACAAAAAACCTCCATTTCCCCATAGGCTTCTATGCAAATGTAACGTGGCGGCCATCTTGGAAAAGGTGGCCATTTTGGAATTTTTTGATATGTGAATTCCAAGATGTAATGATGATGGTGCTTTGTGTAAAGTTTGATTGGAATCCATCAATGCATAGCAGAGAAATGGAGGTGACAAAAAACCTCCATTTTCCCATAGGCTTCTATGCAAACGTAACGGTTGGGGCTGCGGCCACACGGTGTGAAATTTTTTTTCCAAACTTTCCTGTCTTCTTGAGGTTGATGAGGTCCAACTTCCTATAAAAAAACTTTGGAATATCTCAAACCATGGTGAAGCTATTGTAGAAAAATCATTTTCCCATAGGCCCCATGTTAAATCTATTTTTAGCCATGGCGGCCATCTTGTTTTTCCGTTCCGCCCCAAAATCATCTCAAACCTGTATCTCATTATGGTCTTCCATCATACCAAGTTTGGTCCTTCTGTGCTTCTAGGTTTCCGAAAAATTAAGGAAAATGCCCAAAATCACTCATGCATAACTTTCTGGTTTCCATGGAGATGGTTCCACATATCACCATTTTTAAAGTTGATTGCACAACTTCAGATAGTGGTTCTACTTTATGCCATGTGATGTTCTAATCCAATCAGCCATCTCTGAGTTATCAGCCGGACAAAAAGTGAGGAAGAATAATAATAATAATTAAAATTTACGTTTCGCGAAACGTGAAGTCTCCCAAACGAAGTTACTGATAGTCCTGTACAAAAAATAGCGCGTCATATAAAAATTCTGAGTTGACCATTGAACTCGACATACTAAATTTACTTTGGGAACCAATTTTCATTGAGTTCCGACAATGTTGAATTTTTGCCGATTTGGCGACTTTGGTGGCCATTTTTAAAAAAATGGCGGGTCGTATAAAAAATCTGAGTGTACCGTTGAACTCGGCATACCAAATTTACTTTTAGAACCTATTTTCGTTGAATTATGACAATGTTGAATTTTTGCCCATTTGGCAACTTTGGCGGCCATTTTACAAAAAATGGCGCGTCGTATAAAAATTCTGAGTTGACCATTCGACTCGGCATACCAAATTTACTGTTAAAACCCATTTTCGTTGAAATCCGACAAACTTGAATTTTTGGCGATTCGGCGGCCATTTTGAAAATGGCGGCCGGTTCGCGCGCGATTTTTTGCCAAAAATAAATCAAGACCACTATGCTGAACCTACATACCAAGTTTCATCGAAATCCATCTGGCGGTTCTCCGGAAACTGCATTTTGGCGGGAAAACTTAAATGGCGGCCATTTTGAAAGTGGCGGCCATCTTGGAAATTCCGAAAGATGATTGCACATCTAGCCAATAGGGTCTAACATCCTACCAAGTTTCAAATTGATCCCATTTACGGTTTCTGAGAAAAGTGTCGGAAATCTCTACGGAAAAACCAGAAGAAGAATAATAATAATTAAAATTTACGTTTCCCGAAACGTTGAAGTCGCCTCCCGTTCCGCACTTTTGACCGAGTAGAGGGAACTAAAAGTCAAGAGCACAACTTCATAACATGAGCTTTCAGTTGGCCAAGTTTCATTTCGATCGGTTAAAAGATGAGCGAGAAAACGAGCAAACTTTAAAACGGCCGCCATTTTGAAACCGGAAGTCGGACAAAAAATTTTTTTTGCAAAAATGCTCAGGATAGTTAGCTGTATCAGTATACCAATTTTCATTGAAATTGCTCTGGCCATAACTGAGATCTGACAACGGCCGCCATTTTGTAAAACTTTAAAACGGCCGCCATTTTGAAACCGGAAGTCGGACAAAAATTTTGAAAATAGTGGCACACTCAGGGTATCATAAGCTACCTGTATACCAAATTTCGTTTAAATCGGATGACATTTAAATTTTTACAATTTTAGGGGGGTGGTGTTCGGATGGCGGCCATTTTGAAATGTCGGCCGCGTCAAATTTTTTTTTGCAAAAATGCTCGGGATAGTTAGCTGTACCAGTATACCAATTTTCATTGAAATTGCTTTGGCAATTACTGAGATCTGACAACGGCCGTCATTTTTTTCAACGGCGGCCATTTTGAAAATGGCGGCCATTTTGAAAATTTCAAAAGTGGATTGCACAACTTCAGGTCACCCTTAACATGTTCCTAAAGTTTCATTTCGATCGGTTAAAAGATGAGCGAGAAAACGAGCGGACAACATTGCGAGGGGAAAACATAAGAAATATGAAAATAATAATAATAATAATAATAATAATAAGAAACGGAGTAAAAACAATAAGTCGCCCGACACTTCGTGGTCGGCGACTTAATAAGAAACGGAGTAAAAACAATAAGTCGCCCGACACTTCGTGGTCGGCGACTTAACTAGTGCTGATTGTGTTGGGATGCCAACACAGAATGTCTCCCAAACGAACCCCCATTGCCACTATAATCCTTATGGATAGTATTTCATTCAAATCAGTACATTAAAATATGCCTAGAAATCAAATTTTGTTGAAATTGGACAAAGTTGACTTTTTCCTGCAGTAAAATGGCCGCCATTTTGAAACCGGAAGTCGGACAAAAAATTTTTAAATAGTGGCACACTCAGGGTATCATAAGCTACCTGTATACTAAATTTCGTCTAAATCGGATGACGTTTAAATTTTTGCATTTTTAGGGGGGTGGTGTTCGGATGGCGGCCATTTTGAAATGTCGGTCGCGTCAAATTTTTTTTTGCAAAAATGCTCAGGATAGTTAGCTGTATCAGTATACCAATTTTCATTGAAATTGCTTTGGCAATTACTGAGATCTGACAACGGTAGTCATTTTTTTTCAACGGCGGCCATTTTGAAAATGGCGGCCATTTTGAAAATTTCAAAAGTGGATTGCACAACTTCAGGTCACCCTTAACATGTTCCCAAAGTTTCATCTTGATTGGACATTGCGTCTCTGAGAAAATGTGCGGACAAGATTGAACGGAAAGAAAAAAGAAAGAAGAAGAATAATAATAAGAAACCGGACAAAAACAATATGTCTCCCAAAACTTCGTTTGGGAGACATAATAATAAGAAACGGAGTAAAAACAATAAGTCGCCCGACACTTCGTGGTCGGCGACTTAATTAAAATTTACGTTTCCCGAAACGTTTAAGTCGCCTCCCGTTCCGCACTTTTGACCGAGTAGAGGGAACTAAAAGTCAAGAGCACAACTTCATAACATGAGCTTTCAGTTGGCCAAGTTTCATTTCGATCGGTTAAAAGATGAGCGAGAAAACGAGCAAACTTTAAAACGGCCGCCATTTTGAAACCGGAAGTCGGACAAAAAATTTTTTTTGCAAAAATGCTCAGGATAGTTAGCTGTATCAGTATACCAATTTTCATTGAAATTGCTCTGGCCATAACTGAGATAAGACAACGGCCGCCATTTTGTAAAACTTTAAAACGGCCGCCATTTTGAAACCGGAAGTCGGACAAAAATTTTGAAAATAGTGGCACACTCAGGGTATCACAAGCTACCTGTATACCAAATTTCGTCTAAATCGGATGACGTTTAAATTTTTACATTTTTAGGGGGGTGGTGTTCGGATGGCGGCCATTTTGAAATGTCGGCCGCGTCAAATTTTTTTTTGCAAAAATGCTTGTGATAGTTAGCTGTACCAGTATACCAATTTTCATTGAAATTGCTTTGGCCATAACTGAGATCTGACAACGGCCGCCATTTTGTAAAACTTTAAAACGGCCGCCATTTTGAAACCGGAAGTCGGACAAAACATTTTTAAATAGTGGCACACTTAGGGTATCATAAGCTACCTGTATACCAAATTTCGTCTAAATCGGATGACGTTTAAATTTTTACATTTTTAGGGGGGTGGTGTTCGGATGGCGGCCATTTTGAAATGTCGGCCGCGTCAAATTTTTTTTTGCAAAAATGCTCGGGATAGTTAGCTGTACCAGTATACCAATTTTCATTGAAATTGCTTTGGCAATTACTGAGATCTGACAACGGCCGTCATTTTTTTCAACGGCGGCCATTTTGAAAATGGCGGCCATTTTGAAAATTTCAAAAGTGGATTGCACAACTTCAGGTCACCCTTAACATGTTCCCAAAGTTTCATTTCGATCGGTTAAAAAATGAGCGAGAAAACGAGCGGACAACATTGCGAGGGGAAAACATAAGAAATATGAAAATAATAATAATAAGAAACGGAGTAAAAACAATAAGTCGCCCGACACTTCGTGGTCGGCGACTTAATAATAATAATAATAAGAAACGGAGTAAAAACAATAAGTCGCCCGACACTTCGTGGTCGGCGACTTAATAATTAAAATTTACGTTTCCCGAAACGTTGAAGTCGCCTCCCGTTCCGCACTTTTGACCGAGTAGAGGGAACTAAAAGTCAAGAGCACAACTTCATAACATGAGCTTTCAGTTGGCCAAGTTTCATTTCGATCGGTTAAAAGATGAGCGAGAAAACGAGCAAACTTTAAAACGGCCGCCATTTTGAAACCGGAAGTCGGACAAAAAATTTTTTTTGCAAAAATGCTCAGGATAGTTAGCTGTATCAGTATACCAATTTTCATTGAAATTGCTCTGGCCATAACTGAGATCTGACAACGGCCGCCATTTTGTAAAACTTTAAAACGGCCGCCATTTTGAAACCGGAAGTCGGACAAAACATTTTTAATAGTGGCACACTTAGGGTATCATAAGCTACCTGTATACCAAATTTCGTCTAAATCGGATGACGTTTAAATTTTTACATTTTTAGGGGGGTGGTGTTCGGATGGCGGCCATTTTGAAATGTCGGCCGCGTCAAATTTTTTTTTGCAAAAATGCTCGGGATAGTTAGCTGTACCAGTATACCAATTTTCATTGAAATTGCTTTGGCAATTACTGAGATCTGACAACGGCCGTCATTTTTTTCAACGGCGGCCATTTTGAAAATGGCGGCCATTTTGAAAATTTCAAAAGTGGATTGCACAACTTCAGGTCACCCTTAACATGTTCCTAAAGTTTCATTTCGATCGGTTAAAAGATGAGCGAGAAAACGAGCGGACAACATTGCGAGGGGAAAACATAAGAAATATGAAAATAATAATAATAATAATTAAAATTTACGTTTCCCGAAACGTTGAAGTCGCCTCCCGTTCCGCACTTTTGACCGAGTAGAGGGAACTAAAAGTCAAGAGCACAACTTCATAACATGAGCTTTCAGTTGGCCAAGTTTCATTTCGATCGGTTAAAAGATGAGCGAGAAAACGAGCAAACTTTAAAACGGCCGCCATTTTGAAACCGGAAGTCGGACAAAAAAATTTTTTTGCAAAAATGCTCAGGATAGTTAGCTGTATCAGTATACCAATTTTCATTGAAATTGCTCTGGCCATAACTGAGATAAGACAACGGCCGCCATTTTGTAAAACTTTAAAACGGCCGCCATTTTGAAACCGGAAGTCGGACAAAACATTTTTAATAGTGGCACACTTAGGGTATCATAAGCTACCTGTATACCAAATTTCGTCTAAATCGGATGACGTTTAAATTTTTACATTTTTAGGGGGGTGGTGTTCGGATGGCGGCCATTTTGAAATGTCGGCCGCGTCAAATTTTTTTTTGCAAAAATGCTCGGGATAGTTAGCTGTGTACCAGTATACCAATTTTCATTGAAATTGCTTTGGCAATTACTGAGATCTGACAACGGCCGTCATTTTTTTCAACGGCGGCCATTTTGAAAATGGCGGCCATTTTGAAAATTTCAAAAGTGGATTGCACAACTTCATGTCACCCTTAACATGTTCCTAAAGTTTCATTTCGATCGGTTAAAAGATGAGCGAGAAAACGAGCGGACAACATTGCGAGGGGAAAACATAAGAAATATGAAAATAATAATAATAATAATAATAAGAAACGGAGTAAAAACAATAAGTCGCCCGACACTTCGTGGTCGGCGACTTAATAATAAGAAACGGAGTAAAAACAATAAGTCGCCCGACACTTCGTGGTCGGCGACTTAATAAGAAACAGAGTAAAAACAATAAGTCTCCAAACTTCGTTTGGGAGACTTAATAAGAAACAGAGTAAAAACAATAAGTCTCCGAACTTCGTTTGGGAGACTTAATAATAATAATTAAAATTTACGTTTCGCGAAACGTGAAGTCTCCCAAACGAAGTTACTGATAGTCCTGTGCAGCCTGTGAATCACCTTATATTTGACTTTACAGGTTGCTATTAAAAAAATGGCGGGTCGTATAAAAAATCTGAGTGTACCGTTGAACTCGGCATACCAAATTTACTTTTAGAACCTATTTTCGTTGAATTATGACAATGTTGAATTTTTGCCCATTTGGCAACTTTGGCGGCCATTTTACAAAAAATGGCGCGTCGTATAAAAATTCTGAGTTGACCATTGGACTCGGCATACCAAATTTACTGTTAAAACCCATTTTCGTTGAAATCCGACAAACTTGAATTTTTGGCGATTCGGCGGCCATTTTGAAAATGGCGGCCGGTTCGCGCGCGATTTTTTGCCAAAAATAAATCAAGACCACTATGCTGAACCTACATACCAAGTTTCATCGAAATCCATCTGGCGGTTCTCCGGGAACTGCATTTTGGCGGGAAAACTTAAATGGCGGCCATTTTGAAAGTGGCGGCCATCTTGGAAATTCCGAAAGATGATTGCACATCTAGCCAATAGGGTCTAACATCCTACCAAGTTTCAAATTGATCCCATTTACGGTTTCTGAGAAAAGTGTCGGAAATCTCTACGGGGAAACCAGAAGAAGAATAATAATAATAATAATTAAAATTTACGTTTCGCGAAACGTGAAGTCTCCCAAACGAAGTTACTGATAGTCCTGTACAAAAAATAGCGCGTCATATAAAAATTCTGAGTTGACCATTGAACTCGACATACTAAATTTACTTTAGGAACCAATTTTCATTGAGTTCCGACAATGTTGAATTTTTGCCGATTTGGCGACTTTGGTGGCCATTTTTAAAAAAATGGCGGGTCGTATAAAAAATCTGAGTGTACCGTTGAACTCGGCATACCAAATTTACTTTTAGAACCTATTTTCGTTGAATTATGACAATGTTGAATTTTTGCCCATTTGGCAACTTTGGCGGCCATTTTACAAAAAATGGCGCGTCGTATAAAAATTCTGAGTTGACCATTGGACTCGGCATACCAAATTTACTGTTAAAACCCATTTTCGTTGAAATCCGACAAACTTGAATTTTGGCGATTCGGCGGCCATTTTGAAAATGGCGGCCGGTTCGCGCGCGATTTTTTGCCAAAAATAAATCAAGACCACTATGCTGAACCTACATACCAAGTTTCATCGAAATCCATCTGGCGGTTCTCCGGGAACTGCATTTTGGCGGGAAAACTTAAATGGCGGCCATTTTGAAAGTGGCGGCCATCTTGGAAATTCCGAAAGATGATTGCACATCTAGCCAATAGGGTCTAACATCCTACCAAGTTTCAAATTGATCCCATTTACGGTTTCTGAGAAAAGTGTCGGAAATCTCTACGGAAAAACCAGAAGAAGAATAATAATAATAATTAAAATTTACGTTTCCCGAAACGTTGAAGTCGCCTCCCGTTCCGCACTTTTGACCCAGTAGAGGGAACTAAAAGTCAAGAGCACAACTTCATAACATGAGCTTTCAGTTGGCCAAGTTTCATTTCGATCGGTTAAAAGATGAGCGAGAAAACGAGCAAACTTTAAAACGGCCGCCATTTTGAAACCGGAAGTCGGACAAAAAATTTTTTTTGCAAAAATGCTCAGGATAGTTAGCTGTATCAGTATACCAATTTTCATTGAAATTGCTCTGGCCATAACTGAGATCTGACAACGGCCGCCATTTTGTAAAACTTTAAAACGGCCGCCATTTTGAAACCGGAAGTCGGACAAAAATTTTGAAAATAGTGGCACACTCAGGGTATCATAAGCTACCTTTATACCAAATTTCGTTTAAATCGGATGACGTTTAAATTTTTACAGTTTTAGGGGGGTGGTGTTCGGATGGCGGCCATTTTGAAATGTCGGCCGCGTCAAATTTTTTTTTGCAAAAATGCCCGGGATAGGGAGCTGTATCAGTATACCAATTTTCATTGGAATTGCTTTGGCAATTACTGAGATCTGACAACGGCCGTCATTTTTTTTCAACGGCGGCCATTTTGAAAATTTCAAAAGTGGATTGCACAACTTCAGGTCACCCTTAACATATTCCCAAAGTTTCATTTCGATCGGTTAAAAGATGAGCGAGAAAACGAGCGGACAACATTGCGAGGGGAAAAAGGAAAACATAAGAAATATGAAAATAATAATAATAATAATTAAAATTTACGTTTCCCGAAACGTTGAAGTCGCCTCCCGTTCCGCACTTTTGACCGAGTAGAGGGAACTAAAAGTCAAGAGCACAACTTCATAACATGAGCTTTCAGTTGGCCAAGTTTCATTTCGATCGGTTAAAAGATGAGCGAGAAAACGAGCAAACTTTAAAACGGCCGCCATTTTGAAACCGGAAGTCGGACAAAAAATTTTTTTTGCAAAAATGCTCAGGATAGTTAGCTGTATCAGTATACCAATTTTCATTGAAATTGCTCTAGCCATAACTGAGATCTGACAACGGCCGCCATTTTGTAAAACTTTAAAACGGCCGCCATTTTGAAACCGGAAGTCGGACAAAAATTTTGAAAATAGTGGCACACTCAGGGTATCATAAGCTACCTGTATACCAAATTTCGTTTAAATCGGATGACGTTTAAATTTTTACAGTTTTAGGGGGGTGGTGTTCGGATGGCGGCCATTTTGAAATGTCGGCCGCGTCAAATTTTTTTTTGCAAAAATGCTCGGGATAGTTAGCTGTATCAGTATACCAATTTTCATTGAAATTGCTTCGGCAATTACTGAGATCTGACAACGGCCGTCATTTTTTTTCAACGGCGGCCATTTTGAAAATGGCGGCCATTTTGAAAATTTCAAAAGTGGATTGCACAACTTCAGGACACCCTTATTATGTTCCCAAAGTTTCATTTCGATCGGTTAAAAGATGAGCGAGAAAACGAGCGGACAACATTGCGAGGGGAAAAAGGAAAACATAAGAAATATGAAAATAATAATAATAATAATTAAAATTTACGTTTCCCGAAACGTTGAAGTCGCCTCCCGTTCCGCACTTTTGACCGAGTAGAGGGAACTAAAAGTCAAGAGCACAACTTCATAACATGAGCTTTCAGTTGGCCAAGTTTCATTTCGATCGGTTAAAAGATGAGCGAGAAAACGAGCAAACTTTAAAACGGCCGCCATTTTGAAACCGGAAGTCGGACAAAAAATTTTTTTTGCAAAAATGCTCAGGATAGTTAGCTGTATCAGTATACCAATTTTCATTGAAATTGCTCTAGCCATAACTGAGATCTGACAACGGCCGCCATTTTGTAAAACTTTAAAACGGCCGCCATTTTGAAACCGGAAGTCGGACAAAAATTTTGAAAATAGTGGCACACTCAGGGTATCATAAGCTACCTGTATACCAAATTTCGTTTAAATCGGATGACGTTTAAATTTTTACAGTTTTAGGGGGGTGGTGTTCGGATGGCGGCCATTTTGAAATGTCGGCCGCGTCAAATTTTTTTTTGCAAAAATGCTCGGGATAGTTAGCTGTATCAGTATACCAATTTTCATTGAAATTGCTTCGGCAATTACTGAGATCTGACAACGGCCGTCATTTTTTTTCAACGGCGGCCATTTTGAAAATGGCGGCCATTTTGAAAATTTCAAAAGTGGATTGCACAACTTCAGGACACCCTTATTATGTTCCCAAAGTTTCATTTCGATCGGTTAAAAGATGAGCGAGAAAACGAGCGGACAACATTGCGAGGGGAAAAAGGAAAACATAAGAAATATGAAAATAATAATAATAATAAGAAACGGAGTAAAAACAATAAGTCGCCCGACACTTCGTGGTCGGCGACTTAATTAAAATTTACGTTTCCCGAAACGTTGAAGTCGCCTCCCGTTCCGCACTTTTGACCGAGTAGAGGGAACTAAAAGTCAAGAGCACAACTTCATAACATGAGCTTTCAGTTGGCCAAGTTTCATTTCGATCGGTTAAAATATGAGCGAGAAAACGAGCAAACTTTAAAACGGCCGCCATTTTGAAACCGGAAGTCGGACAAAAAATTTTTTTTGCAAAAATGCTCAGGATAGTTAGCTGTATCAGTATACCAATTTTCATTGAAATTGCTCTGGCCATAACTGAGATCTGACAACGGCCGCCATTTTGTAAAACTTTAAAACGGCCGCCATTTTGAAACCGGAAGTCGGACAAAAATTTTGAAAATAGTGGCACACTCAGGGTATCATAAGCTACCTGTATACCAAATTTCGTCTAAATCGGATAACGTTTAAATTTTTACAGTTTTAGGGGGGTGGTGTTCGGATGGCGGCCATTTTGAAATGTCGGCCGCGTCAAATTTTTTTTTGCAAAAATGCTCGGGATAGTTAGCTGTACCAGTATACCAATTTTCATTGAAATTGCTTTGGCAATTACTGAGATCTGACAACGGACGTCATTTTTTTTCAACGGCGGCCATTTTGAAAATGGCGGCCATTTTGAAAATTTCAAAAGTGGATTGCACAACTTCAGGTCACCCTTATTATGTTCCCAAAGTTTCATTTCGATCGGTTAAAAGATGAGCGAGAAAACGAGCGGACAACATTGCGAGGGGAAAAAGGAAAACATAAGAAATATGAAAATAATAATAATTAAAATTTACGTTTCCCGAAACGTTGAAGTCGCCTCCCGTTCCGCACTTTTGACCGAGTAGAGGGAACTAAAAGTCAAGAGCACAACTTCATAACATGAGCTTTCAGTTGGCCAAGTTTCATTTCGATCGGTTAAAAGATGAGCGAGAAAACGAGCAAACTTTAAAACGGCCGCCATTTTGAAACCGGAAGTCGGACAAAAAATTTTTTTTGCAAAAATGCTCAGGATAGTCAGCTGTATCAGTATACCAATTTTCATTGAAATTGCTCTGGCCATAACTGAGATCTGACAACGGCCGCCATTTTGTAAAACTTTAAAACGGCCGCCATTTTGAAACCGGAAGTCGGACAAAACATTTTTAAATAGTGGCACACTTAGGGTATCATAAGCTACCTGTATACCAAATTTCGTCTAAATCGGATGACGTTTAAATTTTTACATTTTTAGGGGGGTGGTGTTCGGATGGCGGCCATTTTGAAATGTCGGCCGCGTCAAATTTTTTTTTGCAAAAATGCTCGGGATAGTTAGCTGTACCAGTATACCAATTTTCATTGAAATTGCTTTGGCAATTACTGAGATCTGACAACGGCCATCATTTTTTTCAACGGCGGCCATTTTGAAAATGGCGGCCATTTTGAAAATTTCAAAAGTGGATTGCACAACTTCAGGTCACCCTTAACATGTTCCCAAAGTTTCATTTCGATCGGTTAAAAGATGAGCGAGAAAACGAGCGGACAACATTGCGAGGGGAAAACATAAGAAATATGAAAATAATAATAATAATAATAATAATTAAAATTTACGTTTCCCGAAACGTTGAAGTCGCCTCCCGTTCCGCACTTTTGACCGAGTAGAGGGAACTAAAAGTCAAGAGCACAACTTCATAACATGAGCTTTCAGTTGGCCAAGTTTCATTTCGATCGGTTAAAAGATGAGCGAGAAAACGAGCAAACTTTAAAACGGCCGCCATTTTGAAACCGGAAGTCGGACAAAAATTTTTTTTTGCAAAAATGCTCAGGATAGTTAGCTGTATCAGTATACCAATTTTCATTGAAATTGCTCTGGCCATAACTGAGATCTGACAACGGCCGCCATTTTGTAAAACTTTAAAACGGCCGCCATTTTGAAACCGGAAGTCGGACAAAACATTTTTAAATAGTGGCACACTTAGGGTATCATAAGCTACCTGTATACCAAATTTCGTCTAAATCGGATGACGTTTAAATTTTTACATTTTTAGGGGGGTGGTGTTCAGATGGCGGCCATTTTGAAATGTCGGCCGCGTCAAATTTTTTTTTGCAAAAATGCTCGGGATAGTTAGCTGTACCAGTATACCAATTTTCATTGAAATTGCTTTGGCAATTACTGAGATCTGACAACGGCCGTCATTTTTTTCAACGGCGGCCATTTTGAAAATGGCGGCCATTTTGAAAATTTCAAAAGTGGATTGCACAACTTCAGGTCACCCTTAACATGTTCCCAAAGTTTCATTTCGATCGGTTAAAAGATGAGCGAGAAAACGAGCGGACAACATTGCGAGGGGAAAAAGGAAAACATAATAATAATAATAAGAAACGGAGTAAAAACAATAAGTCGCCCGACACTTCATGGTCGGCGACTTAATAAGAAACGGAGTAAAAACAATAAGTCGCCCGACACTTCGTGGTCGGCGACTTAATAATAAGAAACGGAGTAAAAACAATAAGTCGCCCGACACTTCGTGGTCGGCGACTTAACTAGAATTGCCATTGCGAGCAATAGCAGATGTCGCCCTGACATTTTTTTATGATTTCATGTCAAAATACCACAGGAAAATAGTTTTCTTTAAAATCAGACAATGTTGATAATTTCATATTGTTCGCCATGTCAAAATACCCGAAGTCAAAATGCATCAAATTCTGACATTTTCATTTAAACCGTAACGTGGCGGCCATCTTGGACAAAGTGGCCATTTTGCAATTTTTCGTCATGTGAATTCCAAAATCGATGATTCCATGTTGTTCCCCACATCAAATTATCTCTAGAAGTTGATTTTCATTGAATTCCGACAATGTTGTATTTTTTAACGTAACTCGGCAGCCATCTTAAAAATGGCCACCATTTTGAAATTTTTCGTAATATGAATTCCAAGATGTAATGGTGACGGTGCTTTGTGTAAAGTTTGATTGGAATCCATCAATGCATAGCAGAGAAATGGAGGCGACAAAAAACCTCCATTTCCCCATATGCTTCTATGCATATGTAACGTGGCGGCCATCTTGGAAAAGGTGGCCATTTTGGAATTTTTTGATATGTGAATTCCAAGATGTAATGATGATGGTGCTTTGTGTAAAGTTTGATTGGAATCCATCAATGCATAGCAGAGAAATGGAGGTGACAAAAAACCTCCATTTCCCCATAGGCTTCTATGCAAACGTAACGGTTGTGGCTGCGGCCACACGGTGTGAAATTTTTTTTTCAAACTTTCCTGTCTTCTTGAGGTTGATGAGGTCCAACTTCCTATAAAAAAACTTTGGAATATCTCAAACCATGGTGAAGCTATTGTAGAAAAATCATTTTCCCATAGGCCCCATGTTAAATCTATTTTTAGCCATGGCGGCCATCTTGTTTTTCCGTTCCGCCCCAAAATCATCTCAAACCTGTATCTCATTATGGTCTTCCATCATGCCGAGTTTGGTCCTTCTGTGCTTCTAGGTTTCCGAAAAATTAAGGAAAATGCCCAAAATCACTCATGCATAACTTTCTGGTTTCCATGGAGATGGTTCCACATATCACCATGTTTAAAGTTGATTGCACAACTTCAGATAGTGGTTCTACTTTATGCCATGTGATGTTCTAATCCAATCAGCCATCTCTGAGTTATCAGCCGGACAAAAAGTGAGGAATAATAATAATAATAATAATAGTGAAAAAGAAACAGTAGAATAACAATATGTCGCCCCGACAAAGTCTGGGGCGACATAATAAGAAACAGAGTAAAAACAATAAGTCTCCAAACTTCGTTTGGGAGACTTAATAATAAGAAACAGAGTAAAAACAATAAGTCTCCAAACTTCGTTTGGGAGACTTAATAATAGTGAAAAAGAAACAGTAGAATAACAATATGTCGCCCCGACAAAGTCTGGGGCGACATAATAAGAAACCGGACAAAAACAATATGTCTCCCAAAACTTCGTTTGGGAGACATAATAAGAAACCGGACAAAAACAATATGTCTCCCAAAACTTCGTTTGGGAGACATAATAATAATAATATTAATAATAAATATAGGATCTTACATTGGTACGAGTGGATTATCGGATTTCTCCAATCGAGATAGTTAAATTATGGAATTTTAAGTCCGAGCCATGGCGAACACTTAAAATTCCTTAATTTAACTATCGAGATTGGAGAAATTCGATAATTCAAGAGTACTAATGTAAGATTCTGTTTCTCTAATTTTAAAAAGTAGTAAATTTGCGAAACGAAGTACAAATTCTCCCAACCCCAATTTTACGTTCATGCCTTAATTACGCGGGTAAATGGAAGGTGTTTTGTTTATGACGTCATGAGTTCTTATTGTGACGTTATTATAATAATAATAATAAGTAACGGCGCAAAAACAATAAGTCGCCAAAATTTCGTTTTGGGCGACCTAATAAACAGGGATAATTTAATACATAGCCGAAACTGACTGGCACACACTTATTTTTTTAAGATAATAAATAAAATAAACTTGCTTGCATATTCATTCGGTAGGTCTCAACCCAGTGTTCTTCCGTCAAATCTGTTGTGTTGAAATCGATGAGTGGGACATGAGTGGGACATTTTTGAAAACTATTATATTGACTCCATTTATATACCAGTAAACATCATAAACATACATTCCATTTGAAACCTCTTCTAATTTACATCTAAATACCGGTATTAGACTAGGCGAAGGTTCAATAGTAGGAATCGGGTATGTTTCCCCTTCTATGAGAATAGATTGCATCATCGGGTATATTGTTTCATTTGGAAATGAATCTGAAAATAAACAATTCAAAATAAGACAAATTACTCGAATAATACTACACCATTTCAAACATTTCCAGTTTTCACAATACAACACAGTTGTAATTCACCAGAACGTCAACTTCCGGAGTTTTGAATATAACGTATAGTTTACTCTAAGAAGACATTAACGTCGATAGATGACGTAATAATGTTAAACAATGGGTCGTCATTAAGTTTACTTCCAGTTTTATGATTTATGTTTATATTATACTTTACATATTTCATTTCGAGTTCGTGTCTCACTGCTGACAGGATGCTCTCGACTTCAATCTTAACCGAAGGTTTGGTTTTGTGTTGTTATTTTTTTTGTATGTTTGTGTTGTTTTGTTTTTACTTTTTTTTTTGTTTTTTTTTGTTTTTGTTCTTGTGTTTTTTAGATATTTTTGATGTAGTTTCTTTCATAAAATAATAAAACTCATGGCGTTTATAAAAAAATCTGTTTCATGAAATTGTATGTGTTGTGGTGTGTATACACACGTAGTTACTAGTACCGTTACGCTAGTATATTCTATACGTTGGTTATTGGATGTACCAAGGTGGACTGGATCCCGGAATAAGGATACCGTTGTGCGTGACACTGTGTGTAGACAAGTGGAAAAGGATATCGTTTTTGGCGGATGTGAAGTGAGCAGACGAGTGACGACGATCTGTGTTGGTGAGTGTTTATGGTTTAAAGTCACTCTCGAGTTGACATTTGGTGTCATTGTTATTAATACTTGGCTAACACAACACTGGCGCTGCGAGCAGTTGTTCTTTTCGAACCGAGACTGCATTTTTGGCTTCGAAGTGTCACGGCAGACACGTGGTTTGTCATTTCAGTTGAAATTTGGTAAAAAATTTTGAATTATTGTTGCCGTTGTATAGGATCTGGTGATCGATTTTTACAGTGTGTTTGGTAATTTCGAGTAAAATTACCGTTTTTATTGGTTTTGTTTATCGGTCACATATTTGCCTTCGTCTATTCTAAATAAACCAGAGGTACCCTTGTGTTTACATGGTACAATTGTGTAGTAACATTTTGTTCAGTTACTTCATAATCGTTGTAAGTTAGGAAGGCTGATAGGTTGTTTTTATGATATTTTACATTGAGTGCATTGTAGAATATATACATAAAGTGAATGTGTAAAACACACGAATATTGCACTTAGGTTATAATGCCCTATGAGCTATTTGTGAAACTGCTGTGATCTTATCACACAATTTTTGTGATTGTAATTGCTATTATTGTTTTCGTGATATTTAGCATATGAAATTGTGAGTTTTTCAGGATGAATAAGATCCAGATAAACAACTGCCCAGTGGAATACTTTAGATTATTACCAGGGGTAGGCGAAAGGCTAGCAGAACAAATATTGTTACTCAGAGAAAAGTATGGCAATATTACATTGACAAATCTCACGGAGATTTCGAGACTCCGTATCACAGATAAATTACTGGACATGATAGACTTCACACCATTTGACCCAACAGAAGGTCAGTATGCACGGACTGAGTCCGCTTTTGACTTTACAAATTACTACATTCACGATGATGTTAATGTAGGCGCATCGGAAGATACTATTCAGAATATTGGCCACAACGACTATGAGTTATCTGACGAGTTTTTATTGGAGCCTGAAGAGTGTATTGATGAAAACTTAGAACAGTTAGAGTTACGCAAGCCATCTGATTACACTCGTGAGTTGGGTGACCACCAGTACTGCAAACAAGAGAAGTATCCTGCGGAGGCACATGTCAAAACCGAAGGTGCCTGGTTCTACAAACCTACTGTTGAAGTACTAACTCAAAATGTTGTACGTGATAACTCACGTCTGAAATACGATACTATAGTGCAGTCAGAGCGCCCTAGCCAATACTCTGATACTGCAAGGAGGAGACCAGTGCATGCACCAAGGCGCAAGGCACCCCCACATCTAGAGAGCCAATGAAAGATTGCAATGCACAAAAACTGGGTAGACTGCAAAATCCAGTTCTACCAATGCATACAACACCAAACCGTTATAGAGCGATAAGGGCTGTTTCAACACCCTATCCAGTCACAAGCAATTTGAATATGCATTTACCACAACAGACACCATGGCGAAATGACTTGGCTGCACCTCGCAAGAATTCAAGTCGGATAGACATGCCGAAAGGTTTGTCGTATGATGGAACAGGTAGCTGGCGAACATTTTACACTAAGTTCGAGAGGTGACCACCAGTACTGCAAACAAGAGAAGTATCCTGCGGAGGCACATGTCAAAACCGAAGGTGCCTGGTTCTACAAACCTACTGTTGAAGTACTAACTCAAAATGTTGTACGTGATAACTCACGTCTGAAATACGATACTATAGTGCAGTCAGAGCGCCCTAGCCAATACTCTGATACTGCAAGGAGGAGACCAGTGCATGCACCAAGGCGCAAGGCACCCCCACATCTAGAGAGCCAATGAAAGATTGCAATGCACAAAAACTGGGTAGACTGCAAAATCCAGTTCTACCAATGCATACAACACCAAACCGTTATAGAGCGATAAGGGCTGTTTCAACACCCTATCCAGTCACAAGCAATTTGAATATGCATTTACCACAACAGACACCATGGCGAAATGACTTGGCTGCACCTCGCAAGAATTCAAGTCGGATAGACATGCCGAAAGGTTTGTCGTATGATGGAACAGGTAGCTGGCGAACATTTTACACTAAGTTCGAGAGGTATGCAGATAATCTTTCGTGGAATTCTACGGAAAAGAAGGATCACCTTTGCTGGTGCCTTCAGGGGAAAGCAGGCGATTTCTTTACTAATCTGCTAGACAGAGACGAATCCATGGATTATTTCGAACTAATCCATAAATTAGAAAAACGATTCAATTATCAAGATTTGCCTGAGACATTAAAAGTTCAATTTGAGAACGCAAGGCAAGATCGACATGAAAAGATAGAAGACTGGGCAGACAGAGTCCTTATGATTGCCAGTAAAGCCTATAGGGAATTGCCCGACGATTACATGTACACCCAGGCAATATGGAAAATTTGCCAAGGCTGTGCAGATAAACAAGCTGGTCAGCATGCAGCGAGCATGAGACCCGTTTCAGTAGAGGCGGCAATAGATCACATTAAATGGTACCAACATACTCACAACTCAATCTATGTACAAATGCACAAACTCGGGGTCTTGTCCCGTATGATGAGAACAGCGACATTGACTACGAATCGACGTACACAGCTAAAGCAGCAGCAATGTCTAGGTCAGAACCCAAGTCAAATGACATGGATAAAAGGTTAGAAGGGTTAGTTGGATCAATGATAGACAAATTAACACAGAAAATAGATGCACTCCAGGTTGCACATAAATAGGAGCTTGAAACGCTGAAAAAAACAATTTTCAAAACAGCTCAAGGAAAACAAGGGGAGAGGCACATATCAAAGAGGACAGCGTGGAAATCCCACGGTAGGTAATTCCCAAGGGCCAGAATGCTATAATTGCCACAAAAGGGGGCATATCAGTCGTAACTGTCCTGCCAAGGTTGAAACCTTGCCAAAAGATAACAGGACCAATCTTTTAAACAGGAAAGGGTCGGACTAGGCGGCGCACCTCAGGCCCAGCCAATTGAAAGTCGCCAAAAATCTAGTGAAAAATATGTCCCTCCACCTTTACGTAAGGTACATCAATCTGTCAGTAATTAATCCAAGTCAGCCACAAAAACAGCAAGTATGCAAACTCAAACATCAGGAATTATGGAGAGTATTCCGTTGAATAATGCGAACAGTTCACTATTTAATGAGAGCCATTACTTTGACGTACCTGAACAAACGAGTTTTTCTCGTGATCCTGGCTCACAGAGTCCAAGCATGACTGATACAATCAATGTAAATTTAATTCCTGATCAACCAGAAGCCGATTTGGGAAAAACTATTACAATCCGACAGCTAGGGTCTGCGTCATTACTTCGTTTGCCTTTAAAAGTAATGGGCCAAGAAGTTGTTTCAGTAGTTGATACGGCGGCTGAAGTTACCATTATTTCCGATACAGTTTTTCAGTCTTTACCTGTTAGACCACCAATTAAGCGAAGAACAACAATGCACGCTGCAGGGCGTGGCATGAAAATGGACGCATTTGTTGTAGGTCCAGTGGAGTTGCATATAGGCACTAAAACCTATATAACAGACATATACGTAGCACCTATCGATGATAGCATGTTGTTAGGACTTGACTTTCTGGTCAAAGCTAGAGTTATTTTGGATTGTCGCAAACTAGTTTTTTTCGTGCATGGTGAGGCGTTACCTATGACACTAGGACACCCGTCTGTGAATAGTATGGGGAGAGTATCTAAGGTGACAGTCCAGGAGAAACTTGAGGTGCCACCCAATTCTGTAGTTCAGACAATTTGTGATTTGCAGGACAAGCAAAACTGGTCGCAATATGTTATTTAGCCCTCAGAATCAGATACTTGTTTTTTGATACCTCGTGGTTACTATGACTCGTTCACCGAACCTTGGATTAGTATTGTAAATGTGACTGATAAAGTGGTCAAATTGGCCAAGGGTACATGTATCGGCGAAGCATTAGAAGCTCAGCCCATAGATGCTGAAGACAGCGGGTGTATACCCGTAGTCGCCTCCATTTCTGGTACTGTCAACGACCAAAAACTGCCTGAACATTTACAACATCTTTACGATAAATCATGCACCCTGTTGTCTGAAGATCAGAAAGTTCAACTACATAACCTATTGAAAGAATTTTCGGATGTTTTTGCTAGAGATGAATTTGATCTTGGTACTTTTTCTGACATAGAACACGAAATTGATACTGGTGACGCAAGACCGATAACGCAACGCATGAGAGGTGTTCCCACATGCTTTGCCAATGAGGAAAAGGGTCATCTGGAAAAATTAGTGAAAGCAAACATCATAGAAGCCTCAAATTCTGAGTGGGCTTCAGCACCAGTTTTAGTCAGAAAACGTGATGGTTCTATTCGTTGGTGTATCGATTACCGGAAGTTGAACTCCGTCACCAGAAAAGATGTATACCCACTACCTTTGATCGACGAGTGTCTTGACACGTTAGCTGGAAACCGATGGTATTCCAAACTCGATGCAAATAGCGCCTATTATCAGGTCAAGGTTAAGGAGTCAGATAGAGCAAAGACCGCCTTTTTACAAAATACGACCTATTTCTATTTGTCCTTATGAGCTTCGGTCTCTGTAATGCACCGGGGACTTATGCCCGTGTGATGAATCTAGTATTACGAGGATTGACATGGAATATTGTCTTGACATTTCTCGACGACATTCTGGTCATGGGGAAATCGTTCGAGGATCACTTGAACAATCTGAGAGCTGTTTTTGAAAGGTTTCGCCAACATGGTCTGAAGCTGAAACCACCCAAGTGTGACCTTTTAAAACGAGAGGTGGAATTCTTGGGAAGAAAGGTAAGCCAGGATGGAATGGCAATAGGAGATGAATATGTAGAGGCAGTGCAAAAATGGCCAACACCCAAGACAACTCGCGAGGTCGAGCAATTCCTGGGATTCGCCAATTATCACCGGAATTTTATCCAACACTTTTCCGATATTGCCTATCCTCTTCACCAAATCACTGGTAAGAAACCGTTCAAATGGGAGGAATCTGAAGATACTGCGTTTAATAAGCTCAAGGAAGCGTTGGTTACAACACCAGTACTGGCCCTACCGAATGCATCAGATCCGTTTATACTTGATACGGATGCGTCTAATTGTGCAATAGGAGCGGAATTAATACAGGTACAAAATGGAGTAGAACGTACGGTTGCCTATTCCAGTTTTTCG
Source organism: Limnoperna fortunei (assembly GCA_944474755.1). Taxonomy (NCBI): domain Eukaryota; kingdom Metazoa; phylum Mollusca; class Bivalvia; order Mytilida; family Modiolidae; genus Limnoperna; species Limnoperna fortunei. The sequence goes on along the minus strand of OX104111.1, from coordinate 43,740,693 downwards.
TTGACTAGGGAGCAGGTTAATTATTGCACCACTAGGAAAGAGTTGCTGGCAGTTGTAAGGTTTACAAGACACTACCGCCATTATTTGTTTGGGCGGAAGTTCACTGTGCGGACTGATCATAGTAGTCTAATCTGGCTGCTTAACTTTAAAGAACCGCAAGGGCAGCTAGCACGCTGGCTCGAGGAGCTGAGCCAGTACAACATGGTTGTGCAGCACAGACCAGGGAAACAGCACATTAATGCTGATGCCCTATCCAGGTTAACACATGACGGATGTTCAAGGGATCGGCGAGAAGTAGGACACATGTTGCAAAATTATCTTCCTTGCGGTGCTTGTAACTATTGCACTCGTGCCCATTAAAATTGGTTGGGATTCCGAGAGGAAGTTGATGATATAATTCCATTGGTACTCGAGTCTACCAGGGAGGTTCTGACACTTAACAGCGATCGAGAGCAGTATTTGAGCAATGAGAAGTCGAGTAACGTGGAGTATGAAACAAGAATGCTGGTTAGTAAACCACCGTCAGGAAATGAGTTCCAAAATAACGCGGACTTCCACGTAGTGCAACATATTAAAAAACAGGATGAGTTAGTTGTACCTCCGGAACCGCATGTCAGTTCAATCGACATAGTTTGTACAATGAAAGAAATTTCTGTGAATTGTATGATCAATGACTCCCAAACTGAACATACTGTAGCGACAGTTTTAGAAGCAACATCGTATTCTGCAGAGCAGCTAAGAAATTTCCAGTCCAAGGACCCTGATTTAGAATTAATACTAATGTGGCTTACCACAAATGAGGAACCATCAGAGGCCACATTGTTTAGGTGCAGTCCACGTGCTAAAAAGTACTTTATTAATAAGGAATTGGTTTTCCTTGATAAAGACGGTGTATTGAGAAACCATCACAAAAGCACGAATGTAACTCGTTTAGTGGTTCCTAGGGACTTGATTAGAGAAGTGATGATTCTTAATCACGAAATACCTGTGGCAGGTCACCAAGGTATAACCAGGACGATTCTCAGAATAAAAGATAAGTATCATTGGTTTGGTATGATAAAGGAGATCACTGATTTCGTAAAAACATGTACTGTTTGTAATGTACACAAGAAACCAACGAGGAAAGCAAGGTGTCCTATGACACGATACGTCGCAGGAGCCCCCATGGAAAGGATTCACCTAGATTTCTTAGGTCCATTACCCGAGTCAAAATTTAGGAACTCGTATATTCTAGTAATGGTCGATCAATTTACGAAATGGGTGGAATGTATTCCGTTGCCTACACAAACAGCGGAAGTGACTGCTCGAGCAGCTATTAACGAGTTTTTCTCTCGTTTTGGTTTTCCATTCCAAATTATTAGCGACAAAGGTAGCAATTTTCAGAGTAAATTGTTCACGGCTGTATGTGAGATTCTACAGATACACAGAGCTCGGACAACACCATATAGACCGTCTGCAAACGGTCAGGTGGAACGTTTCAACAGAACCATAATGGACTGTGTACGATGCTATGTCTCAAAGCAACAAGACAATTGGGACGAACACCTAGCACACCTGGCGGGAGCAATACGTTCTTCCGTAAACCGCAGTACTGGCTACACACCCAATGCACTTATGCTAGGCAGAGAGGTGAATAACCCAGCTGATTTGTTATACGGACAACCAAGCTCCACGGATGCAGAGCCAAGCGATGAATATGTTGTACGCCTTCAGGACGCAATACCCATCGCTCACGAATCTGCCAGGGAAACATTGAAATCTGCCCAAAAGTCCATGAAAAGAGATTATGATGTAAGGGTTCTGGAGAAGACTTACAAGAAGGGGGATTTTGTCTACGTGTTGGACACGGCCCAAGTCAAAGGAAGGACCAAAAAGCTGGACCCACCATGGAAAGGTCCTGGGGTCATTTGTAAAAAATTGACTGCTTACCTTTATAAGGTAAAAACTGATACAGGGATACACGTGATGAATCACGACAGGTTGAAGCTTTGTACTTCAAGGGATATACCGCAGTGATTGGTCAGATTTAAGACGCGATTGATGGAGACGGATGATGAATCGTTACTGTCAGAAGACGGACAGTTGTACTGTCTCTGTAGAGGGCCTGGCGATGGATCCTTCATGATAAGGTGTGATTACTGTGAGGAGTGGTACCACGGAGCTTGTATCAATATGACCCCAGCACAAGCACGAAGATGTGGGAAGTATAAATGTCCCCCATGTCAGGTATCATCAGATTCCAAGTAAGTTCGTTATATGCCTAAAGTTCAATGTGTACAAATATTGTATCATGACTGTAGTAACCTACAGGAGATAGGTTCATTATGTTTATTACAAATCGTTTGTAAATTTTGATTATTGGAACTTTTCGAACACCGGAGCAGTGTAAAGAACAATTTATGTACGTTATCTGTATATCATGATACTGTGAAATTTACGACTTGATTCTATGTGATTTTCTGCATGAATTATGGACACTTTCATGGAGTGTACACTGTAACATCATTTGAGATATAACTCCTCTTTTTCGAAACAGGGGGGAGTGTGGTGTGTATACACACGTAGTACCGTTACGCAAGTATATTCTATACGTTGGTTATTGGATGTACCAAGGTGGACTGGATCCCGGAATAAGGATACCGTTGTGCGTGACACTGTGTGTAGACAAGTGGAAAAGGGTATCGTTTTTGGCGGGTGTGAAGTGAGCAGACGAGTGACGACGATCTGTGTTGGATATCGGCGATTCACCTGTTGTTTGTAAGTGTTTATGGTTTAGAGTCACTCTCGAGTTGACATTTGGTGTCATTGTTATTAATACTTGGCTAACACAACACTGTATACTAAGATACATTGTATACATGTAAGTATAATATATACAAAAATTCATGATACCGAGGGCCATATGGTGTTAAATGGACTAGGAGATATCTTGTCAATCGTCAGATTTTATCGAAAGAATGAATAAATATATCTTTGCCCGCGGGTTTGATACCCTTTTCTCATCAGAGTTCTTGCGAATTTAGAAATTTCTTCAGTATATTGTTAGACATTTTTGTATTCGCAACTGTGACGTCATTGTTTGTTTGTTATATATGCGGGATATAATTGTGCATTTCTAATAATAAATACATAATAATATATCTCAACCGTGGGCAAGACAGAGAAATATCACAAACAGGAAGTCACGAGATATTTCCATACCTCGGGGGAGAAAACCCAAAACTTGACCAATCACAGGACATAACATAATTCAATGACATAAGGCTGATTGCATGACAACTTAACGTCAAACAAACAATATGATATTTTAAAAATATGAACAAGTTTATAAACAATACATCTATTAGATAAACGGGATGGACTAATGGGCAATAAATTTGAAGAGAAAATGTGTAGAGTTAAGTTAAAATTGTTTCGTGTATTTTGTATAATTAGCGTTTGCAATGTGTATACATTTTTTTATGTTATCTCCGATTGTGTTAAGGGGCATGGTACACCTTGGTTCTTTTTAAAGGTGACAAACCAGAGGGCATCTCGAATCCACCACCCAGGCACGCCCTGTTGTAGTTCTGTGGTTTAATTATGAACGATGTTTAAACATAGCTAATACAATTCATAATCTTCAGACTTAATTTATCTTCTGATTAATATGTTGACGTAGAACACTCATATTGATTGGCCAGAGAAGCCAAGTGATATTGCTATACATTGAGGTTTTTCGTCGTTAATCAAAAATAAATGGTTATACAAAAATTACAGAAAAAAACTTGTATCAGTTGTCTCACATCTTTAATACATACCGCTGCACTCTGGATAAAACCCGGATTCAGAAGAAAGTCCGTTAGGACAACGTACAGGACCTGAACCTTTATTCAGTAGAAAAGAGAAAACCTTTAGGATATTTTATAGTTTCTTTTGTATTTTAAGACATAAGTTGTATTTAAAGACATACAAGTACACTTAATTTATATACCCTAACGTTGTATAATTATAATACGTTTACTTATGGGAATATTGGACTCACCAGTCTACTAATTTACACTTTATAACCGATTTACAAACAAAGAAATTTCTCCAAATGTAAATGGATTACCTAGAGCTACAACTAAACTCGAATATAAGTTTAACATTAAAGAAAAACTTAAACACTTGTTTTAGTAAAACAAAATTTATAGGTTTGTTACAGTCCATTATAAGTTAAGCAAAAATAAGTTTCGTCAGATAGGAAAGTCTTCAGAGCAACTTTTCAAATAATTCATCTGATGATATAAAGTCGATAAGCTTCGTACGCACTTGCAGCCTATTTTGTCCAATTTCAGAAAATAACTTCTTGGCCTTCATGTTTCAATAATTTTGTATCCATACTATCCTAAATATTATTCAAATTCAAAGTAAGTTTTACATTAGGTAGTCTTATAAACACTGTAATTATGATATGCTAACGACTACACTATCTACATATACAAATCTACATGAAAAATTTATTAGTCTTCAACGCACGATATAATTTTTCATAAGATAATAATGTTTCTTACTAAACATAAAAAAATTATTACCGAAACAATACGCTGAATTATTCATTGTTTCCCTTAGTTTATAGACCAAAAAGGATCCACAATGTTGAATGCTGATGTCGAAGAATTCGTGACAAACATTACTGACTGTCTCCATTCAAACGTTTGAAGTGACATTAGTATTGTTAAAAGTTGGCAGGGAACCTACAAAAAGCATAATTATGTCAAAACAGTAATCAGTTGCTAGGTTTCTTTGTAGTACCTATTCGGAAATTTCACATTTTGAGTTCCTAGATGATAGAAGTCAAAACTGAAAATCGGGTCATATCAGTTTCCTATTGTCAAGATTCGCGTTCTCTCAATTTGTACACGCATCTATCAAGTTCTAGAGTATAAATTTTGTTTTGTAATTCATACAAAAATCACTGTAATTAATAGTTGCTTTGCGATTTTCATGCATAATATTCAATCGCTAAAATTAAACTGTTCAATTAAAGAAAGCGCGTATAGTGATTTCACCTAGAATAAAAAAGAATATGATGATTTTTCGGTAAAAAAAAATCAAGAGTTACACTTGCATATTACAGGTGCAGTATAACGAAATACCTGCTAACTGCTAACCGATAAGCTGAAAGGAAATAATTAAGTATCACCTTAGTGGATTTTTAAAAATACATTTTAATGCGTGTACAAATCAGGTTTTAGTTTTTACCTCAGAGTCATAATTTCGCTCGTGCATGGATTTATGTCTGTGAAATTCCACACGTAATAATAAAAAAATGAAGTTTTCAACAGCTGAACTTTAAGAATCTATATATTTATTGTGCATTATGATTAATAAAATAAATAAGTTAATGAGATCGGGCAATTATTCCATTGATTTCGGATCTGGATTTTTATTCTAGAAGTTAAATATGCATGTTTAACATAAACGGTTTCAGATTTCTTGCACCAATTTATATATTTTGCAAAGCATGAAAGATATACTGGCCACTAAAAAATTAAACAAAATGTAGTTTATTATTAGATTAGCGATTCTCATATTTTAAGCTGTCCTGTTTGTTCTTTGAGATATTTTTCACTCTGATATAAAAATTGTTATGTAATAATCGATTTCTAGATTATGCCGTCTTATATTATTATTTTACATATACATGGAAACAAACCAGACATTTTTACACTTTCTATTGTTGAGTTTTTGATTTGTGTTTAGTGTCTGAATCCTGATTTCTCATCGTTCTTTGAGTATATGATAAGTGGTAAACAATAAAAAAGAAACATTAACGCTTTTTACCTATGACCTAATAGTTATTTCATTAAATAATTTTAAAACAATCTTAATATAATAGTGTTTATGCAAGACGTTAACAAAAAACTAACTCATGAAGGGTTATCACATTATAACGTGATAAGTATTGTCCTAATAAAAATAATTTTGGACAAATAAAACGTAATCTCGTAATTACGAAAAAAAGTCTTGTTATTACGAGTTTTTATCTCGTAATTACGAGATATTTTATTTCTGGGCCTATTAGCTTTCGTAGTTTGTGACGTCATGCTATCATAGAAACAGATTTGAAATAATTTTTTCAGTATCTTTTTTATTTTATCGTTACAGGCTATTGAATGTTGCCAGAAATAATAAGTTTTTGTATCCTTCGTTTGTTGTGTTCGCCTGGAACAACACTTAGACAAATGGCGCATCTGCCTTTCCTCATCCTCACAAGTCAGGGTTTCTGTGTCCGCGAAACCCTGACAAACTTAGCCAGGAAATTCACGGGCTAGAAGTCACTATTTTGATTGGTTACATCACACCTGAATGTAGCCAATCAAAAGCTCGCTTTCATTCACGACTTGGTTAGGGGATATTCTGATGTCTATTGTAATTAAACCAAACGGATGTGTTGCATAGACCATGTAAAAATCAGTGTATTTTGTACAGTAGTGTTAATAGTTTGTAAGTACTGCGTTATTTATTAGTTGCGTTACGTTTTCTTACCACTCAAGAATGAGTATAAGAATGACTACTGCCAAACACTTGCTTCTTTCAAGCAATTTTATTAGTTGATATTTTGGAGGTTTGACGTCATATGAAAATCTTCTAGCCCGGGAATATCATAGCTAAGTTTGTCAGAGTTTCGTGGACACATGTGGACAAAGAAATCCTGACTTGTGGGAATGGCCTTGCCTTTATGACCGAGAACTCACCTTGTTTTGGGTTACTATTTTTCCATCAGTATGCAATTTTTAACATGTTGTCAACCACTAGTATTCATTTAACCGACAAAAAAACATCACCACATATTTATTTTTTTTTGTATTACAACTAATGATTAATCAGTTTAGTTTCTTACAAAAAAAATAAATGAAACAGATTATTGCAAAGTAAATTTACTGAAACACGGAAGCAAAACCTAGAGAACAGCATATCTTGAAAATTTTATATTTGTGGCGGACATTGCAAGTGTAAGGAAACAAATAGTATCTTAAAAATTATATGTTTAAAACCAGTTTAACATTTTGAAAGATTTGCATAGCACAGATCATCATTCATTGTAACATTTCAATAAAAAAAAACATTGCAAGTTCTTAAAGAGTGACTAAAGATTGACGCTTTTTATCTTTCTATTCTATGATTACCGAGATAGGCTAGCCTCTCCAGTGCATAACGTTTTTTTTATTTTTTCTATAAGTTTCAGTAAGTTGTTATGCATACATAATTAAAAGTTTTTTTTATAACACCTTTACCATGCAGGATTAAATGAAATTACTAATAATAGACAGAAGTAACAGATTCATACTTTACCGTTTAGCAAAATTGGATTTTGCGTTCCACAGTGTAAGGGTCCAGGAGGATTTGTCGGCATTTCTTCTCCATTGGCACTAAGAACTCGATACCACGACTCCTCCAGTGTATTATCACTTAATGGGGAATCTATGTTAAGATCCATCAGATACCCTGTGGACCTTTTTTCTTCGTTTTGGATCGTAGAATAGTTGTTACTGCGTTTTATAATTTTAATATTTTGTAATTTTTACGACAAAAATATGAGGTTTAAATAGCTATGCGAACCAGCGGTTAGGGAGGTTTATCTGAATACGTTAAAAGAGAGATATACATGTAAGTAGTAACTTGTAGGGAATCGACAAAATGTTTCGTGCTATAATTTGCAGAATGACGAACTGTTGTTTCCTATGTCCATTACGGTTTTGGTGTTACTTCTAGTGCAAATGTGTCTTGACCTTTATCAATGTCGCTTCCACAGAAGAATGTAGAAGATCCTGGTCATCATGACATGTGTTAATGTATAAGTCTTAATTAATAATATAACGTGTTTCATTGGTCAACCAACATTTTTGACCCTTAAGGGTTTAGCATCTGCAGTTGTGGAATTTTAGTATTGTGCATTCCCTACTCCACTTGAAAGGTATTCTAAATGGAAATGAGAACGACAGTCATTATACGTGTAATGGGAAGAAAACAAAGTCTTCTATTTATAGGTGGAAAAAGAAAGACATTAGGAAAAATAAAGTCGTTTTAAGAGAAATTTGGGAACTACCGAAGTGATACAAAAATTGTCTTGTAGTCCAGGATATACTGGCTAATAAATACCTATACTAAAATAATGATCATAATATTCTTGTTGTTTATTATAACTAGTGCTTGCTTTGAACTTTCCTCCTACTGTTAAATGGCCACAGCTGGAATGGTAGGGTTTTAAAAAATAAGGCTTTTTCAGAGATATAGTAAATATAATTATCAGCATTGACGCAATAGTTCGAAACCATGTTGAAACGTAAACAGAAGCTGTTCACAAGTATCACATTAGATAAATAAAATCACCGTGTAAACGAATTCAATTCAAATGAAAATAAACAACGGTGAACAAAAATCTATCTTGTACCATTTCTGTCAATTGTATTAAAGTTGAATCTATAATGTCGTATTATTTACTAACCTGACTGACAAGTATGAAGATAATCAGGACAGCAGTCTTTAGCGGTCATACAGTATTCATCGCAGAAACAACCACCAACTCTGCAAGAACTGTCTTGTCCGGGGCAGCATTTTATGCCAGATTGTTTACCACAATAGACTCCAGCTTCCGATCTTCTATTTCTCGACAGTTTTCTGTTTATCTGTAGACGACCTGGATCAATAATATAAATTCTATCTTAACTAAATAAATTAATTTATTATTTCAAATTGATGCAAACGCTTCAAAATAAAATGATAACGTTAGAACACGTAATAACAAAATTATATAATGAATATTCGCTTGTAAAACAAATAGTTTATCTACTAGTTTTGTTTACAAAAAAGCTTTGCAAATACAAATACTTAGCTCTTGGAAGGGAATCTACATTATGAAATGCAACTCTAATTTCAAAAAAAGAAATTTACCGAAACAATATTGTCAAAGTGTTAAAAAATTTGCATAATTTTTTGTGGCAATTTCATCAAACGACTGGCATTTCAAAGGGAGTTAATTCTTTTTGCAGATTTAGTTGTTCACTTATGTGACGGATAGTTTATTCATTTAGCTATTATAAATGGCATCACATTCTTTTTGTTTTTCCAATCAATATATGTTGTATGACTTTTTTTAACTCAAGAACAAGTAATTTGTCATACAGAGTTAGAAATTAAAGATATTAGCGATAGGGGACGGACAAAACTCACGTACATCATCCCTTTCGTTCAATTCAGCATTGGCGGACAAAATATCTCCCGATACATTTCCAAGGCGGAGAAAATCCCTCCCGTTTTATTTCTATGGCGGAGAGAATCCATCAAACTTTATCTTTTCAAGTACAAACACGTGGAAACTAAAAATTAACATATTAAAGAATTCACTTGATTAATTAAATTGGTTAAAACTAAAATATTCGCTCTCGTTTTTTCATGAAACAGACAACGGAATTACAGTCCCTATAACGTAGATGTTAACAAAACGCACGATGCACGAACGATGTACGAAAGACGAACGGAGGATATACGAACGTTGTACGCACGATATACGAACGATGCATGAAACGATATACGATATCCGACGGAAACGGTGAGACGGCGTTTATCGTTTTGATAGATCGTTTCGTCTATCGTATGGTATATCGTATCGTGCAACGTTTCATTTATCGCATTGTATATCGTATGGTACATCGTTTCCTATACCGTCAATGCATGGTTAAATGATTATTCTTGGTATAAATGGTTTATTTTTCAGTATTTTACTTCAGTATTAAAGGTATTTATAGTACTAGTTTTCCTAGATGCATAATAATTTAAAAGGTACTTAAGGTATCCGACCCATAATTGAAGTCACCGTTTAATTTTAGTTTTAGACCAAGAAATGCAAATTTATTTACTCAATATATTACTAATTAATGATAAAAAGTAAATATGTTGTTTTACTTTGAGTCAATGTTAACAGTTTTGAGGAAAAAAGTAAGTTGCTCAAATAGTAGTTCCGATGTTTGCCGAACATTACCGAGGTCTGCTCCATTGACAAACAATGGACATCCGGGACACCAAATATGATCACGTGGTCAATTATGGGTCGGATACCTTAATTGATAACGGAGCACAATCATTTGCGTAAATTTTAGCATTTATATATAACGCTGTGTATTTTGTTATGGAACTTTATTGATCGATAACATTACTGTGACCTCTGGTTTAAATAAATGAAAATAAATAACCCAAACCTTATCTACATTTCTTGATAAAAGCGTTTACAGTCATACGATTGTAAAAGCCGACAAAGTTAAACAATTCTGTCTATATGTTTTAACAGCAAAAACTCCTATACATTTCACCAAGTTCCTACCTTAATTAAATGCGCCAGTCATTTACAAATAGTAACATTGTTGCGGTTAAAAAAAACAACTATCATTTAACTTTTTCTGTTGCCGTATGTGTACCTGAAAATTGCCTACATTGTGCAGAGGGTAAATTGATTCAACATAAATCTTAGTTCCCTATCATTTAATGTGTAATCTGTTTATATGTACGCTTTAAATCTTTACACAGGACGACACAGAGAATCACCGACCTTGACAAGTTTGAATATTGCTTCACAGCACTTTAATGTTACAGAACATAAATGCAATTTGTTTTTGTTTTTTTTTGAATGGTGTTTTAACGCCTTTTTCAGCACTTTTTCAGCTATTTCATGGCGTCCAGTTTTTATTGAGGGAGGAAGCCGAAGAACCCCGACCTGCGGTAGGAAAACTGGCAATCCTTGTCTATTCAGATTGGAGTCGAGTACACCCTGCCTGCAGTGAGAATCGAAACCGTTCATTAGACAGTTCAAAATCAAATATTACATATAAAAAAGGTATAAAATCACTTTGAAATAGGATGTAACTCCTTTGATCATTCAGGTTTTATCTCGGCGGAGCTACATTACTGTAGCAATTGCACCCAATTGTCGCGGTTACTGTTTTTGTATCTGTAGCATCTGCTATAAATATTTTATTCATAATTTATCAATGAATTTATTTAATTAAAAAAAAACGGTATCATATCTTCTGTTCAGTATACTTTTTTTATTACTTGCATCATTTAAGTGCATATATAGACTACACATAAATGGCCATGTTCCCTAGGACAATGTCGGTTAAACAGCCCATGAGATAGCTGGTGTTCTTTTCTAATAAACCAAATCGACTTTAAATAAAACTTTATTGTGTGTTCCGATGTATTTATTTATTTATTTATTTATTTATTTATTTATTTATTTATTTATTTATTTATTTATTTATTTATTTATTTATTTATTTATTTATTTCAACTCAATTGCAGTTTATATATTATGTATAAAAAATCAGATCTTGTTTAATGCAATATTGTATAAACGCATAGGAACTTTTTTACATCAATGATTCAAAGTTATTTAAAAACTATTAATGCACAGTTATTATCCTTAGAGCAGAAAGATGTTATTTAATATTGCCGTTTACTAAACGTAAATAACGATGCACATGTTAAATCAAATTGCCCAAGCACTTTACGATGTACTCTAATATAACAGAACAACAATATGGGGAGCGACAACACAAACGATAAACCATGGGACGTACGATAAACCAAACAATATATGCTAATATAAACGGGAAACTATACAATGAACGATAGAACAAACGATCCACAATACGATGCACTCTGGAGAAAACGGTACCATATACGCACGATGTACGAACGATGTACTGTATGTACAAACGATACACGCACGATAAAGTCTTTAACTTATACGTTCCAGGGACTGTAATTAACTGACATGGCATGCTCTTTTCGTGTTTTTCATTGTTAGCGAAAGATTCTGATTGTTGTGTTCAAAAAGGGATTAAAAATTAATGATGCGAACACATTTTAAAAGTGGCATTAATCAAATTCAGGGATTTTTGTGCGCTTTTCCAAATTAACCGGGGTCGGGGGTGATTATGACCGCTTTGGAAATAATAAAGGAGGAATTTTTGCCCGCCTATACTTAATTGCACTGAAGTGACATTGTCCGGGATGGACTCTGCCCCCTCCAACAGTACTACTTGAATTTTTTTGTATTGAAATCGACATCCATGGAAAGTGAATAATTAAGATTTATGACAAAATGAAAGATTTTATTTGTCTATTTCGAACTTCTCCTTCCTTGACGGTAATGGTCTCTCATCGACTTGCAATTTACAATCCCGGAGTACATGTACATATATCGCTGTAACTTGCGCCCATATTTTTCCAATAGCGTATGGTACTTTCTACTTTAATCTGAGAATATAAGTGCATAAAATATTTGGAACATACTTGTCTTTTAGCATGATAGAATCTTAGCATTACCAGCTGTATGAGGAGTTATACTATCAGAAGGTTGATAGTGATGACACGAGTAAAACTGATACTTCAATATTTTGGTAATCATTAATATTTTATTATGTTATATATACAATACGAGTCATTAACTGTATCTTACTTACAGCGAAGGGACCTGTTACAGGACGAGTAATGTAAATGATTTGTGGAATGGTCCTACGTATTTTTTCGACATGGAATTCATTACCACGTGGTTTATGAGTTTCATTGCGCGGAAAATAAAAAAGTGTAACGATGTCATATTACGTGTACACAACAGGAAAAAAGAAATGGAACTTGTTCATCTTGTTTGTAAGTGGTGCAATGAATTTTCAAAGAAAATTATAGCCATATGGACAATATTAAATTGTCTAAAATAGCAGAAACCATGGAAAGTGAACATTATGTTTTTCCGGAAATTGGAAAAATGTCTGCAAGTAAAACTGTCCAACAATATCTTACACCTTGATATTTAGATTTTACAATTAAAGACAGTGACGCAAATTCTATCAAAGTGGAACCTGATTCATAATATTTAATTCATCGAGTTCCTTGAACCTATTTTAGACGAGGAATTTAAAATTATTGAAATTTAGCACTTTGTCATCACAAAAAGTAATTAGAATGTGAAGGTATTTGACAAACTCGAACTTTCTGGAAATTTAACCCATGGAAGCCGAAACTGCTTGTATGTAAAATTACAGAGATTCATTTTGAGGCTAGAAATCAAGTTTGAACTTAATATTCCTCTAAAAAGTTTTACTTATCGCATAATGGATTGTTCAATTGATGCAGAGGGTGAAGCAATTGTTATTAAATAGAAGGGATGTCAAACTCCAACTCCACAAACCGCCGAAAAGTATATCTAATTAAAGTACCTATAACTTCAAAGACAACTAAGAAAAACCATTCCACAAGTAATCTTATATTTTTGACTTGCAATATTAAGGAGTGACACATGTTACCTGTAATTATCTTTCATTTATTTGACATTATTGTATTTATAGTAAAACAAAATACGTTGAATATTTTAGATTTTCCTGTACAAGTATCCTGTTTAAGTATGTTTCTTAAGTTGGAGTAAGAACTTTGACACACATATATTTACAATTTAAAAATCATTCTATGTTAGATCATTCTAATATGACGTCCTGCTTTAGCTATGTAACCAAAGCCGTGTCAAAATTCCCATAAGTTTAGTTCGCACATGCGTAAGTTGTTCGTTTTGTTTAAATGTAAAAACTGAATTAAAAATGCAGTTTGTTATGTGTTATCCATAATATCGTAATTGTTAATAATGCAGTATATTTTTAGTCTGAATTCTGAGATTTATATGATTTAAACTACCCGATACATTATTTTTGTTAACAATTCTACATTCGAATTAATATGACGTCACAATTAGAATTCCGACGTCATATTACGCTCAACATAAAATTACACAAACTGCAATTTCGTTAAGATTTCTCAATATTTTTGTTTAAATGGCACGTGATATTAAATAAACTGACGAGAATATATGTTTATGTCAATTTTATTTGCTTTAACATTCTGTTTTGGGATATATATAAAATATTCGTACAATGTCAGAAAATATAAAATTTATTTGTACGAGCCTTAGAAACGTTGTTTATGACGTCTTTAGTTCTTTTTATGACGTTATTATTTGCCGAGAACCGTATTTTCACAAGAAATATTTTTTCCACATCTGTCAAGCGGTTTGGTTTGAATATAACGCAAAAAATAGAGAACTTAATATCTAGTTGTCATCACAGTTTATATCCCAGTAGACGTTTATGTCATGGCCCTTTTCCGTAAGTTGAAGTAAACATGGTAAACGAATGATCATATGCCCTGGTGGTAAGTGAATTTCAGATTTGGGAGATCACCTGTGTTTCTTTGTTTTGGCACTGGCATCACGATTGTTATGGTGCTTTATTGCTACATTGACAACACTCTAATGCTGGCAGTACAAAACGGGTCCTATCTCATTTAATTTGAAAACTTAATATAACAAACGCAAACGTCGCAAAGACAGGGACGTAATGGATACGTAATAAATACATGGCAAAAAGTAACGGAACGTTGCAAAACATACCTAAAGGTACATCGAACGTAGGAGAAACGTAGTAAAACTTGTTCATACATTTTGTACGATGGAATTGCTCATGTACTACACATGACTACGCTTTTCTACGTTTCATTTACCTATGAACAAGTTTCTTCTACGTTTCTTTAGGTTAAGCTGCGTTCTTATACGAGTTTGTACTACCTTCATCCTCTGCCAAAAGGGGGACGAATCGTTCTTGTATTTGAATCGAACTTCATCTTCGAATGTTGTTGAATTATTTATTAGCGAGAGGTAGACGAAGGAAAGCTAGATCTGCATGTTTCAATCAGAGAATGGATTAGATGACGATCTCAGTTTGGCATATTTAAACAACTCCTGGAGGAACTTCTACTTGAACATGGACATTATTTAAAATCTCTCAGAGTTGGCATAGCAATGTTTCGTGAACTAGGGGACAGGCTCACTTCGAGATTACAGAAGAATAACTAATGGCTTAGAAAGGCAAATCCAGTTGGGCTAAAGTTTATATTACTCTACGCCATATTGTCACGTGGGTAGTTACCACTAGATTAATTACTCTTTCATTGTACCTCATAATACCATTTCACAAATTGTAGTCGATGTTTGCAATGCTGCTATGGCGAAGTATAGGAAGACCGAAGAAAAGCCTATTGTTGCGGATTTATTTAGTCTTAGATGGTAGTTTCATCATGGCGCATTAGATGGTCATAAGATGTCTTGTAGGTGGAATACTCGGGCTTTCTTTCTTTCGTTTTCCTTAGATTGTTTGACGTGGACAATAAGTTTATTTGTGGCAACATTGGTGCACCAGGTGCCTGTTCCGACGCTCAAATCGGAACCATACTTTGCGCTTAAAATCTGGTTGATGAAATCGTTTTCGCGGAAAAACATGGACGGGTTTTACCAACAGGCTATCCATATCCTGATGGATGATAAAAATCACTTTCGCAATTCTAGCAAACCGTTTCAAATGCCTACTGAGTACAATGATGCAAACGCTTACAATATTCGAATGTGTGTGTCTCCACACCATTATGCATATTAGGTATGCAGGTGATCAGAATGCATTACTGGACCACCATCAAGTAGTTCCAGGTGCCTAGTGGGATGAGGCTATTATAGAAGGTATCCAAGTTATGGCGGTAAATTTTAGAGCAAAGGTGCAAAAGAGCAAACACTCTGTTTGAAGCATTATTTTTCCTAACCAACAGGGAGTGTGCTGTTGCAGGACAGTTGCTTCAGTAATGTTCAGTAATGTTACATATTAGTTTTGATTAAAATATTATAAAATAACTCCATACCCGTTTGTTTTCGTCTGTTTGATATGACAAACATCTATATATTGAATAACGTTTTCATAAATGATACTGGACAACAAAAGCTCGTATAACACGCAGACAAGCGTGATGAAACGTAATCGTAGTAATAACATAGCAGCAACGTACTAAAACGTAGCAAACCCTAGTTAAACGCACATACTACGAGTCGAAACATATAATTATCTGCTAACGGTCGGTTTGTTCTTACCATCATAGAACGTAGAACAAAGATACCGCAAACCCAGTATTCAAAGAAACTGGACATTTTCGGAAAAAAATTAGTTATCTGATCTGAAACGTAGTAACACGAATCCCTTGAAACGTGACAATATGACTAAATCTTAAACTGTTGGAACCAGGATTTCTACATCTTATTGATTTGAAACCAATTTCTACTGCCTACCAAATGGGTTTACAATATTTTATACATGTATTGGTTTATTTATGTTTGTATACGTTTTGCGTTTTTTTGTGCAGAAATATGTTTAAAACAATCACTATGTCTATCTTTATAATTTTTAATATCTGTTACCAATTTTACCTTAGTAGTCTTTGAAATCAAGTTATTATACTTAATTAACAAATTCTGTATTTATAAATAAACTTGCCACAATTTGTTTTATTCGTCCTTTAAAACTTATCGCATAGTTCTTGGAACTATTTAGTGAGGATTAGTAGGTATTTGCTTTGGGACTTAACGATCACTTTCGATTACGATGACTTATATAACACAAACATTAAATAATTAAAAAAACATTATTTTTTGATTGTCATTTATCATGTATTTTCTGTAATAAATAAATGTGATATTTGCTCATATTTGCCAATATTATTCAATCTTATAAATGAATTAATTAGAATATCTTGTTAAAAGTTTGATACATTTGCTTGAAATGGCGTAAAACATGTTCAAACAAAATGTATTTGATGTTGTGTTATTTTGTATGTTTACTTTCTTCGAAAATGTACATTGTGAGAAAAAAATCTAGTGTTAATATGAAAAAATACTATTGTCTAATTTTAAACATTATACATAAATCAATCAAACCAGCTACTTATTTAATAATAATATTTGATGATGTTTTCAAACGGATTTATAATGCCAACAAATCGTTGCTACAAAATTATTGATTTATAACAATACATTTTGCCTGTGACGCATGCATTAAAATAAAACTGACTACAATATGATAGGAGTGGCTATAGATTAATTATAAAACCAGGAAGTTTGGAACGACTCCAATTTTTTGTGAACCATTGTAACTTACATCTAATTTTGAAATTTATTACATAATGGTATGGATATGCATAACTTATAAACATCAATATTTAGTGCATCCACTTACAGTAATATATTGTTAAAACTAAATTTATGTTGTTAAAACAATCATTTAATGCAACAAAATAACGTTCACAACGTTTTATTGTTCAACACTATTTAAACAAAGATAAATTTCATGGTTGACTTTATCGCTGATTTTTACCATAAAACTATTTTAATAGGTTTGTCTTTCTATGTTTGAAATTTGCTCAGTCCATTAAAAAAGAAATTAAGAGAGGAGCAGGAAACGTTTACCCTTATGGCTAACCTGGTGTTATTGTTCGTATTTTCTTGTGTACATATGTGGTTGTCATTTGATATTGTAAATTGTTAATTCCTACTAAAACATGTAAATAATTTAAACATTTAAAAAATTAAATAAGTTGTAATAACAAGTACAAATACCTTGTTTACATTTCCATGTAAGTAAACACATAAACAATTGTTGAAATCATCAATGTAATAAATGAACCAAATTTCGTTTGATTTAAAAGAAAAATAAATTTGTTTCATACTTGCAGCTATCGAATATCAGCAATACTTTTAAATAAAGGATTTTCTCGAAGGGTTGATAAAAAACTAGTTTTATACGATTATTCGTTATTCTAATCAACCATTCTAAGTTGTTGTTTTAATGATCTTTAATGTAATGCTTTATCTTAAATTTAACTGTAGAACGCTAAGTTTGTAATCTTGGTTACTTATTTAAGTTTGAGAATTTTTAATCACTGACAGATGACTGTACCGGGTTTAGTGGTTACACGGACATCCTACTTATCTCCACTAGATACCAAAAAATACATAAATGTCCATACAGCCGGAGTGTCCATCCACTAAAATATTTCTTTCCCAAAAAATGTACATCTATTCTAACAACTGTCCAAAATAGCTGAATGATGTACTGTGAAACTAGCAACTCGAAAAGTGCTGAATATCAGGTGCACTTTTTCACAATTTTATGATATCATTTTTACGTTCAATCAAATTTAACTTTTTTGGAATGTTTGCAACAGTTGCAAATCCTTCGATTGGTCTCCTCTATACACTGATATTTGTTATATTCAACTAAATACTCATTGCAGAAATAGACAACATTTGAATACTATCATTAGTTCTATGTTTAAATAAAAGTACATAGTCAAATTCTAGATTGGACGTGTTTTCCAACAAACAGTTTGTATTATTATGAATACAAATTAAGAAAGAAAAAGGATATTACTTTAATTTCAGAATGATGACATATCGTAGAAACATTCACGTTTTGTATTTTTATGGATCACATTTTCCATTGACTAAAAAAAAATAAAGACCATATAGTCAGTTTTTCTTGCACCCTTTTCTTAGATGTTTCGTGTTTATTGTTAGTTGTATAAAAAATAGCAAAAAAAAACCGACCGCACAATGAGAGGCAAAAGTCAAGGGACAATTACAAATCTGGATATAGTCAAACATATACAACGAAAAAAAAACCAAAGACACAAAAACAGAACTTGAGTAAATCGAACCCAATAAAAAACCTATTGGCGAACTCGAGTGCTACGGGCGAGTAAGCAGAGCCTGCCTCTAATAAGACACCCGTCGAGTAACTCATTGCATGTCTAGAAACAAGACAAATACAGGAATACAAAGACTACCTATGACTCAGCGAAAATACGAGATCGTATTTGAAAGATCGATTTCCCATAACGAACAATTAAGTAATGGTGACGACCATTAAACTTCTGGAGAGATAACATCAACCCAGGTACAACAAACCCTTGTAGTTTAGTAGTCAACAGAAGTGAGTGGTCTATAATAACGTTTAGGTTGTGAAATGTACTCGCTGGAGCTGCTGGAATGTTGCTATCGATGTAGTGTTTTGTATTATTCGGCAGGCATTCTAAGAACTCGGTCTTGTAAGAGTACAAAACAGTTCGTCGAAGAGAAGAGCACAATAAGTACCCAACAAATAAGGCCCCTAACATTATTATTTTATCTGCAGTGTTTAATAAATGAATTAGGCATGCAGAGTTCACTTGGCATCATACGTACACATTCACTACGCTTCCAAAGATCAAAAGATCTTCTTAAATATAACAAATCGGTGTTGGCATCCTGTGGTCTCTAAATCAAAGTTGAAGATTGTGATCTCCCATTCTTGTATTGAATAATAAAAACTTCATAAAAATCCACACAAAAATCGTTTTTTATAGCAGGATCGTCCTAGTGTACAATCCTCCAAAACACTATCGCAACTCCTGAACACTAATTTAACAACAAACTGTACTTTAAAAATACAGCGACACTTTCTACGCCAGGAGTGGCATAAATGAAATGTTGATATTAAAAAATTCAAAAGACCTGATTGACATCTTGAGGTCTGTATGTGTTTCTCAACGTAACAGCATTAAAACGTCAGATTTTTCGACACTCTACACGGCCTTCCCTTAAAACCTGGTGTAAATATGTTATTCAATGCTGTTTTTCCAAGAAAAACGGAATGAGACGATATAAATAATTGGTAATTAGCAATGAAAGAACTTACTTCGTCACCAATGACTCCAAATCAAATAATAAATATACCGAAGTCCAAATCTATCAAATGTTAGATTTTCTGATTAACAACATATTTTTCATGTTTGGAGGACATGTTTTCAACAGACTTTTGGTATCCCAATGGGTATGTTGTATATCTTGCATGCCTATTGCTTAGTTTGGTTGTATGTTTTCGGTTATTTTGAAATTCTTTGATTTTGTTCCTTTGATTACGTCACCGTATCATCTGATTGTTTTGAAAACATTTAAAGACCTATTCTCTCTTTCGTTTATTGTTTGTATATTATTCTAATATGGCGTCCTTCAAACGCTTTGAGAACACATTAGGGCTCTAATAAGCATAGAGCATGCTGTGACGTCACAATTAGAATTCCGACGTCATATACGCTCAAACTGAAAAATTTCAAACTGGAACAATGCGATTTTGTTAAGATTTCTCAATATTTTTGCTTAAAAGGTACGAATATTCAATAAATATATGTTTATGTCAATAATATTTGCTTTAACATACTGTTTTAAGAGATATCTCGTTAGTTTAAAAAATATATATCACCACTGAAAGCGTCCTCAGAGCCGCTTCGAAATTTTAAAACATTTGTTAGACATATTAGAATCGAAATAGATTATTGCAAGTGGGCTCTATGCGAATTAGAACATGGTCCGACCTTATATTTGTCAATATTTTATACCGAGCAATAGCGAGGTATAAAATGAAGACAAATATAAGGTCGGACCATGTTTTAATTCGCATAGAGCCCGCTCTTCTTAATTAGATTATTGTTCCGAATATCGATAAACTACTTATTGCTTAATGAACGATAATTCTTTCTGACTATACAACTTATAATTGAGGATTTATAAGCATTATGACAAACAAGACAAACAATAAGATGGATTACTCTTACCACAAAATGTGTAAATTACACACACAAATGGCCAAATGACGATACTCTTCATTTTATTCGATTATAATCGAGACAACATTCCTAGTATATCTTATTTAACACAATATTTAGGTGTATACCTCGTGACACCCCAATTACCTTAATGTTTATCTTGGTATAGATATGACAATCAAGGAAAAGGCCATTGCGCATTTTATTTCACAATTGGTTGTTTCTTGTGTAATGTACTAGAGCTAAATTAACTCTTTGCTTCGGACGTTCCACATTTCCTAAGATAAATTATTTGCTATGGCGTAATCTCTTTCTACCAGCCCACCTAAGTTAATATCCTAACTTTTGGTGGGGTATTGCTTAATTTTAGTCTTCTTTATTGCTCTTGTTGATAGTTATGCTTTTTGGTTTGTTAAACCACGAATATTTCAGGTCTGCATTCTTTCAGTGATTTCATTGATAGAGAATGTTTGCTTGTAGAAAGTAGGGGTTCCTGACAGTAATTGATGCCATGCCTACATATGATATTTGTATGATATTTATAGTGAATTGGTTGATCGTTGCGAGCATCTGTCATATAGATGGTGACGGATATTCTTAAAGCATTGAAGAAACTGACTGGTCTCTCCACTCGTATTAACCTGGTTCTCTGGTGCAATATTTTTCACTTACGCAAGCTTCACTTTCAAATATAACCCCAGGTCACCACCAGTTTACTACCCAGTTTGATTGGTTGTTTAAACCGCCATGTTTTAACTAACTTTTCGCGCGTTGGAAATTTCTGTCAGAATAAAGTTGAAAAAAAGTAGCTACTTGCTTCTTGTTTTCCAGCTTTCGAGTTAAACTGACCATTCCGTTAGAGTTATTTCCACAATCAAAACATAAATCTATCAAATCATTCTTTTGATAAACTGTATTTTTATTTGAATTTGATTACCGGATGCCGGAAGTTACATCATAATGCTTTGTATCGGAATTACGTCAGTTACAGTTATTACTGACGTTAATTTTGAGGCATTCCGAATGCTGCAAACCGGTCAAAATTCTGACCGGATTCATTGCTGGTGACCTGACTGTATATTCGAACCGGAAGTCCGCTTACGGTATTGAGAATATTTAGTCAGGATCCCAGACTACACTCGTATGTGAACTCTCATCGGTTTTTACTATACCCGACACAACGGTTGTCACCAGTGTAGCAATAAGATCATCGTTGCGTAGCACCTGATATCATCCCTATGTTCAGAGACGTTCGTGTTGTTTATTTGTTGATGGGCTTCGTGGACTAGTGGTTAAGGTAGTTCATTAATGGCGTGTCAACACTACAATTGCGTGTTCAAGTCATGATGCAGCTTAAAATTGCAAAGAGTGGCAATAAACCACATTCTAATACTAGTAAAAAAATGTTTGTTTATTGTGTGTTTTGACTGTTTGTTGTTTGTAGTGTTCTTGAGTGTTTGAACATGCATCGTTATCTTTTCAATTACTACCTCATTATTTCTTCACGTATATATTGTGTGTTTTTATTGATGAGGGGAAATGAATGAAATGGAAATAAGGAATGAAGTGGATGTCTCTGCTGTTGACTACATATGTTCGAAATGTAGTAAAAACAACAAATGAAATAAAAATAAAAAATACAATTCATTTTTACTACGCCTGAAACGTGACCTTTAAATCTATATGACATTGTCTCAAATAAATAAGTTTTAGTCATAAACAAGGAAGTTTGGCAAGACTTGTATATTAGAATGTCACAATCGCCTCATAAAACTTTTGTAACTTACTTACGAACTTCTAGAATTTGAAGGAAAAACGATTCATTCTGTTATATTTTAGCTGGAAAATTTGACGCGTTTTTTGCGGCCATTTTGATACGCACGGTCGAAAAATATTTGAATGTAGAGTTCTACTCGGGACACTTACATCTACCTCCACACCAAATGTTATTGCAATTGGGCATGTTAAATTTCTTCGACATTGGATACACGTTTTTTGCCGCCATTTTGAAACGCGAACGTCGGAAATTTTTTTTTCAAGGTAGTGTTTCAAATGAAATACTAAAATCTACCTCCACACCAAATTTCGTTGAAATCGGACCACGGGAAAATTTTTGCTACTTTTGAGTGTGTGTAGTAAAGTGGCGGCCATTATCAAAACTCTGCACCCATCCATATGTCGACCTAAAATTATGCCAAGTTTCATTTGACTCTATTCAGGCGTCTCTGAGAAATGTGTCGGAAAAGTTCACGATCTAGAAAAATTGGAAACCGAAATAATAATTAAATTTTTTTGTGTTGGGATGCCAATACACAAGTCGCTATAAATCTACACGGATGGCATTTCATTCAAATCAGTACATTAAAATATGCGTACAACAGATTTTTTTTCGAAAAATGATGAGGATATTCAACTGTATCAGTGTACTAATGTTCTTTTTCAAGCCATCTCGAGATCTGAGAAATGTACTTTTATTTTCAACGGCGACCATTTTAAAAATGGCGGCCATCTTGAACATTTAAAAAGTTGCTTGCACCCATTTGAGTGATCCTCCATATCCTCACATACTATCAAATTGACCGGTCAAAGCGTTTTCATGTAATCCTCCGGACCAGTTCATGTCCTAGAAATGGAATAATAATAATAATTAAAAATTAAAATTTACGTTTCGCGAAACGTGAAGTCTCCCAAACGAAGTTACTGATAGTCCTGTGCAGCCTGTGAATCACCTTATATATATATCGCCATAACAAATTTACTTTAAGAACCCAATTTCATTGAATTCCAACGTTGTTGATTTTTTGCCGATTTGGCAACTTCGGCGGCCATTTTACAAAAAATAGCGCGTCATATAAAAATTCTGAGTTGACCATTGAACTCGACATACTAAATTTACTTTAGGAACCAATTTTCATTGAGTTCCGACAATGTTGAATTTTTGCCGATTTGGCGACTTTGGTGGCCATTTTTAAAAAAATGGCGGGTCGTATAAAAAATCTGAGTGTACCGTTGAACTCGGCATACCAAATTTACTTTTAGAACCTATTTTCGTTGAATTATGACAATGTTGAATTTTTGCCCATTTGGCAACTTTGGCGGCCATTTTACAAAAAATGGCGCGTCGTATAAAAATTCTGAGTTGACCATTGGACTCGGCATACCAAATTTACTGTTAAAACCCATTTTCGTTGAAATCCGACAAACTTGAATTTTTGGCGATTCGGCGGCCATTTTGAAAATGGCGGCCGGTTCGCGCGCGATTTTTTGCCAAAAATAAATCAAGACCACTATGCTGAACCTACATACCAAGTTTCATCGAAATCCATCTGGCGGTTCTCCGGGAACTGCATTTTGGCGGGAAAACTTAAATGGCGGCCATTTTGAAAGTGGCGGCCATCTTGGAAATTCCGAAAGATGATTGCACATCTAGCCAATAGGGTCTAACATCCTACCAAGTTTCAAATTGATCCCATTTACGGTTTCTGAGAAAAGTGTCGGAAATCTCTACGGGGAAACCAGAAGAAGAATAATAATTAAAAATAATGTGTTGGGATGCCAACACAGAAGTCGCCCAAAATCCCCATGGATTGTATTGCGTTCCACTCAGGACATTGAAATGAACCTACATATCAAATTTCATTAAAATCGGACAACGTTTAAAATTTCACCCGTTTTTGGCCGCCATTTTGGAAACCACGGTCGAGAAAAAATTTCGAATGTAGAGTTCCACTCGGGACACTTAAATCTACCTCCACACCAAATTTCATTGCAATCGGAGCACGTTAAATGTCATCGAGATCGCATAACGTTGAAAATTATACACGTTTTTGGTGGCCATTTTGAAACCGGAAGTCCGAGAAAAAATTTAAAGGTAGCGTTTCACTCGAAATACTAAAATCTACCTCCATACCAAATTTCGTTGAATTCGGACCACGGGAAAATTTTTGCCATTTTTGGGTGGGTGTCGTCAAGTGGCGGCCATTTTGAAATGGCGGCCATTATCAAAATTCTGACTATTGACTGCACCCCTCCATATGCCCATCTACAAGTGTGCCAAGTTTCATTTGATTCTATTAAGGCGTCTCTGAGAAACGTGTCGGACAAGTTCACGATCCGGAAAAAGGAGAAACCGGAATAATAATAATAATAATTAAAAATAATGTGTTGGGATGCCAACACAGAAGTCGCCCAAAATCCCCATGGATTGTATTGCGTTCCACTCAGGACATTGAAATGAACCTACATATCAAATTTCATTAAAATCGGACAACGTTTAAAATTTCACCCGTTTTTGGCCGCCATTTTGGAAACCACGGTCGAGAAAAAATTTCGAATGTAGAGTTCCACTCGGGACACTTAAATCTACCTCCACACCAAATTTCATTGCAATCGGAGCACGTTAAATGTCATCGAGATCGCATAACGTTGAAAATTATACACGTTTTTGGTGGCCATTTTGAAACCGGAAGTCCGAGAAAAAATTTAAAGGTAGCGTTTCACTCGAAATACTAAAATCTACCTCCATACCAAATTTCGTTGAATTCGGACCACGGGAAAATTTTTGCCATTTTTGGGTGGGTGTCGTCAAGTGGCGGCCATTTTGAAATGGCGGCCATTATCAAAATTCTGACTATTGACTGCACCCCTCCATATGCCCATCTACAAGTGTGCCAAGTTTCATTTGATTCTATTAAGGCGTCTCTGAGAAACGTGTCGGACAAGTTCACGATCCGGAAAAAGGAGAAACCGGAATAATAATAATAATAATTAAAAATAATGTGTTGGGATGCCAACACAGAAGTCGCCCAAAATCCCCATGGATTGTATTGCGTTCCACTCAGGACATTGAAATGAACCTACATATCAAATTTCATTAAAATCGGACAACGTTTAAAATTTCACCCGTTTTTGGCCGCCATTTTGGAAACCACGGTCGAGAAAAAATTTCGAATGTAGAGTTCCACTCGGGACACTTAAATCTACCTCCACACCAAATTTCATTGCAATCGGAGCACGTTAAATGTCATCGAGATCGCATAACGTTGAAAATTATACACGTTTTTGGTGGCCATTTTGAAACCGGAAGTCCGAGAAAAAATTTAAAGGTAGCGTTTCACTCGAAATACTAAAATCTACCTCCATACCAAATTTCGTTGAATTCGGACCACGGGAAAATTTTTGCCATTTTTGGGTGGGTGTCGTCAAGTGGCGGCCATTTTGAAATGGCGGCCATTATCAAAATTCTGACTATTGACTGCACCCCTCCATATGCCCATCTACAAGTGTGCCAAGTTTCATTTGATTCTATTAAGGCGTCTCTGAGAAACGTGTCGGACAAGTTCACGATCCGGAAAAAGGAGAAACCGGAATAATAATAATAATAATTAAAAATAATGTGTTGGGATGCCAACACAGAAGTCGCCCAAAATCCCCATGGATTGTATTGCGTTCCACTCAGGACATTGAAATGAACCTACATATCAAATTTCATTAAAATCGGACAACGTTTAAAATTTCACCCGTTTTTGGCCGCCATTTTGGAAACCACGGTCGAGAAAAAATTTCGAATGTAGAGTTCCACTCGGGACACTTAAATCTACCTCCACACCAAATTTCATTGCAATCGGAGCACGTTAAATGTCATCGAGATCGCATAACGTTGAAAATTATACACGTTTTTGGTGGCCATTTTGAAACCGGAAGTCCGAGAAAAAATTTAAAGGTAGCGTTTCACTCGAAATACTAAAATCTACCTCCATACCAAATTTCGTTGAATTCGGACCACGGGAAAATTTTTGCCATTTTTGGGTGGGTGTCGTCAAGTGGCGGCCATTTTGAAATGGCGGCCATTATCAAAATTCTGACTACAGACTGCACCCCTCCATATGCCCATCTACAAGTGTGCCAAGTTTCATTTGATTCTATTAAGGCGTCTCTGAGAAACGTGTCGGACAAGTTCACGATCCGGAAAAAGGAGAAACCGGAATAATAATAATAATAATTAAAATTTACGTTTCCCGAAACGTTGAAGTCGCCTCCCGTTCCGCACTTTTGACCGAGTAGAGGGAACTAAAAGTCAAGAGCACAACTTCATAACATGAGCTTTCAGTTGGCCAAGTTTCATTTCGATCGGTTAAAAGATGAGCGAGAAAACGAGCAAACTTTAAAACGGCCGCCATTTTGAAACCGGAAGTCGGACAAAAATTTTTTTTTGCAAAAATGCTCAGGATAGTTAGCTGTATCAGTATACCAATTTTCATTGAAATTGCTCTGGCCATAACTGAGATCTGACAACGGCCGCCATTTTGTAAAACTTTAAAACGGCCGCCATTTTGAAACCGGAAGTCGGACAAAAATTTTGAAAATAGTGGCACACTCAGGGTATCATAAGCTACCTGTATACAAAATTTCGTTTAAATCGGATGACGTTTAAATTTTTACAGTTTTAGGGGGTGGTGTTCGGATGGCGGCCATTTTGAAATGTCGGCCGCGTCAAATTTTTTTTTGCAAAAATGCTCGGGATAGGGAGCTGTATCAGTATACCAATTTTCATTGAAATTGCTTTGGCAATTACTGAGATCTGACAACGGCCGTCATTTTTTTTCAACGGCGGCGATTTTGAAAATGGCGGCCATTTTGAAAATTTCAAAAGTAGATTGCACAACTTCAGGTCACCCTTATTATGTTCCCAAAGTTTCATTTCGATCGGTTAAAAGATGAGCGAGAAAACGAGCGGACAACATTGCGAGGGGAAAAAGGAAAACATAAGAAATATGAAAATAATAATAATTAAAATTTACGTTTCCCGAAACGTTGAAGTCGGCTCCCGTTCCGCACTTTTGACCGAGTAGAGGGAACTAAAAGTCAAGAGCACAACTTCATAACATGAGCTTTCAGTTGGCCAAGTTTCATTTCGATCGGTTAAAAGATGAGCGAGAAAACGAGCAAACTTTAAAACGGCCGCCATTTTGAAACCGGAAGTCGGACAAAAAAATTTTTTTGCAAAAATGCTCAGGATAGTTAGCTGTATCAGTATACCAATTTTCATTGAAATTGCTCTGGCCATAACTGAGATCTGACAACGGCCGCCATTTTGTAAAACTTTAAAACGGCCGCCATTTTGAAACCGGAAGTCGGACAAAACATTTCTAAATAGTGGCACACTTAGGGTATCATAAGCTACCTGTATACCAAATTTCGTCTAAATCGGATGACGTTTAAATTTTTACATTTTTAGGGGGCGGCCATTTTGAAATGTCGGCCGCGTCAAATTTTTTTTTGCAAAAATGCTCGGGATAGTTAGCTGTACCAGTATACCAATTTTCATTGAAATTGCTTTGGCAATTACTGAGATCTGACAACGGCCGTCATTTTTTTCAACGGCGGCCATTTTGAAAATGGCGGCCATTTTGAAAATTTCAAAAGTGGATTGCACAACTTCAGGTCACCCTTAACATGTTCCCAAAGTTTCATTTCGATCGGTTAAAAGATGAGCGAGAAAACGAGCGGACAACATTGCGAGGGGAAAACATAAGAAATATGAAAATAATAATAATAAGAAACGGAGTAAAAACAATAAGTCGCCCGACACTTCGTGGTCGGCGACTTAATAATAATTAAAATTTACGTTTCCCGAAACGTTGAAGTCGCCTCCCGTTCCGCACTTTTGACCGAGTAGAGGGAACTAAATGTCAAGAGCACAACTTCATAACATGAGCTTTCAGTTGGCCAAGTTTCATTTCGATCGGTTAAAAGATGAGCGAGAAAACGAGCAAACTTTAAAACGGCCGCCATTTTGAAACCGGAAGTCGGACAAAAAATTTTTTTTGCAAAAATGCTCAGGATAGTTAGCTGTATCAGTATACCAATTTTCATTGAAATTGCTCTGGCCATAACTGAGATAAGACAACGGCCGCCATTTTGTAAAACTTTAAAACGGCCGCCATTTTGAAACCGGAAGTCGGACAAAAATTTTGAAAATAGTGGCACACTCAGGGTATCACAAGCTATCTGTATACCAAATTTCGTCTAAATCGGATGACGTTTAAATTTTTACATTTTTAGGGGGTGGTGTTCGGATGGCGGCCATTTTGAAATGTCGGCCGCGTCAAATTTTTTTTTTGCAAAAATGCTCGTGATAGTTAGCTGTACCAGTATACCAATTTTCATTGAAATTGCTTTGGCAATTACTGAGATCTGACAACGGCCGTCATTTTTTTTCAACGGCGGCCATTTTAAAAATGGCGGCCATTTTGAAAATTTCAAAAGTGGATTGCACAACTTCAGGTCACCCTTAACATGTTCCCAAAGTTTCATTTCGATCGGTTAAAAGATGAGCGAGAAAACGAGCGGACAACATTGCGAGGGGAAAACATAAGAAATATGAAAATAATAATAATAATTAAAATTTACGTTTCCCGAAACGTTGAAGTCGCCTCCCGTTCCGCACTTTTGACCGAGTAGAGGGAACTAAAAGTCAAGAGCACAACTTCATAACATGAGCTTTCAGTTGGCCAAGTTTCATTTCGATCGGTTAAAAGATGAGCGAGAAAACGAGCAAACTTTAAAACGGCCGCCATTTTGAAACCGGAAGTCGGACAAAAAATTTTTTTTGCAAAAATGCTCAGGATAGTTAGCTGTATCAGTATACCAATTTTCATTGAAATTGCTCTGGCCATAACTGAGATCTGACAACGGCCGCCATTTTGTAAAACTTTAAAACGGCCGCCATTTTGAAACCGGAAGTCGGACAAAACATTTTTAAACAGTGGCACACTTAGGGTATCATAAGCTACCTGTATACCAAATTTCGTCTAAATTGGATGACGTTTAAATTTTTACATTTTTAGGGGGGTGGTGTTCGGATGGCGGCCATTTTGAAATGTCGGCCGCGTCAAATTTTTTTTTGCAAAAATGCTCGGGATAGTTAGCTGTACCAGTATACCAATTTTCATTGAAATTGCTTTGGCAATTACTGAGATCTGACAACGGCCATCATTTTTTTCAACGGCGGCCATTTTGAAAATGGCGGCCATTTTGAAAATTTCAAAAGTGGATTGCACAACTTCAGGTCACCCTTAACATGTTCCCAAAGTTTCATTTCGATCGGTTAAAAGATGAGCGAGAAAACGAGCGGACAACATTGCGAGGGGAAAACATAAGAAATATGAAAATAATAATAATAATAAGAAACGGAGTAAAAACAATAAGTCGCCCGACACTTCGTGGTCGGCGACTTAATAATTAAAATTTACGTTTCCCGAAACGTTGAAGTCGCCTCCCGTTGATCCCATGGATAGTATTTCATTCAAATCAGTACATTAAAATATGCCTAGAAATCAAATTTTGTTGAAATCGGACAAAGTTGACTTTTTCCTGCAGTAAAATGGCCGCCATTTTGAAACCGGAAGTCGGACAAAACATTTTTAAATAGTGGCACACTTAGGGTATCATAAGCTACCTGTATACCAAATTTCGTCTAAATCGGATGACGTTTAAATTTTTACATTTTTAGGGGGGTGGTGTTCGGATGGCGGCCATTTTGAAATGTCGGCCGCGTCAAATTTTTTTTTGCAAAAATGCTCGGCATAGTTAGCTGTACCAGTATACCAATTTTCATTGAAATTGCTTTGGCAATTACTGAGATCTGACAACGGCCGTCATTTTTTTCAACGGCGGCCATTTTGAAAATGGCGGCCATTTTGAAAATTTCAAAAGTGGATTGCACAACTTCAGGTCACCCTTAACATGTTCCCAAAGTTTCATTTCGATCGGTTAAAAGATGAGCGAGAAAACGAGCGGACAACATTGCGAGGGGAAAACATAAGAAATATGAAAATAATAATAATAATAATAATAATTAAAATTTACGTTTCCCGAAACGTTGAAGTCGCCTCCCGTTCCGCACTTTTGACCGAGTAGAGGGAACTAAAAGTCAAGAGCACAACTTCATAACATGAGCTTTCAGTTGGCCAAGTTTCATTTCGATCGGTTAAAAGATGAGCGAGAAAACGAGCAAACTTTAAAACGGCCGCCATTTTGAAACCGGAAGTCGGACAAAAAATTTTTTTTGCAAAAATGCTCAGGATAGTTAGCTGTATCAGTATACCAATTTTCATTGAAATTGCTCTGGCCATAACTGAGATCTGACAACGGCCGCCATTTTGTAAAACTTTAAAACGGCCGCCATTTTGAAACCGGAAGTCGGACAAAACATTTTTAAATAGTGGCACACTTAGGGTATCATAAGCTACCTGTATACCAAATTTCGTCTAAATCGGATGACGTTTAAATTTTTACATTTTTAGGGGGTGGTGTTCGGATGGCGGCCATTTTGAAATGTCGGCCGCGTCAAATTTTTTTTTGCAAAAATGCTCGGGATAGTTAGCTGTACCAGTATACCAATTTTCAATGAAATTGCTTTGGCAATTACTGAGATCGGACAACGGCCGTAATTTTTTTCAACGGCGGCCATTTTGAAAATGGCGGCCATTTTGAAAATTTCAAAAGTGGATTGCACAACTTCAAGTCACCCTTAACATGTTCCCAAAGTTTCATTTCGATCGGTTAAAAGATGAGCGAGAAAACGAGCGGACAACATTGCGAGGGGAAAACATAAGAAATATGAAAATAATAATAATAAGAAACGGAGTAAAAACAATAAGTCGCCCGACACTTCGTGGTCGGCGACTTAATAAGAAACGGAGTAAAAACAATAAGTCGCCCGACACTTCGTGGTCGGCGACTTAATTAAAATTTACGTTTCCCGAAACGTTGAAGTCGCCTCCCGTTCCGCACTTTTGACCGAGTAGAGGGAACTAAAAGTCAAGAGCACAACTTCATAACATGAGCTTTCAGTTGGCCAAGTTTCATTTCGATCGGTTAAAAGATGAGCGAGAAAACGAGCAAACTTTAAAACGGCCGCCATTTTGAAACCGGAAGTCGGACAAAAATTTTTTTTTGCAAAAATGCTCAGGATAGTTAGCTGTATCAGTATACCAATTTTCATTGAAATTGCTCTGGCCATAACTGAGATCTGACAACGGCCGCCATTTTGTAAAACTTTAAAACGGCCGCCATTTTGAAACCGGAAGTCGGACAAAACATTTTTAAATAGTGGCACACTTAGGGTATCATAAGCTACCTGTATACCAAATTTCGTCTAAATCGGATGACGTTTAAATTTTTACATTTTTAGGGGGGTGGTGTTCGGATGGCGGCCATTTTGAAATGTCGGCCGCGTCAAATTTTTTTTTGCAAAAATGCTCGGGATAGTTAGCTGTACCAGTATACCAATTTTCATTGAAATTGCTTTGGCAATTACTGAGATCTGACAACGGCCGTCATTTTTTTCAACGGCGGCCATTTTGAAAATGGCGGCCATTTTGAAAATTTCAAAAGTGGATTGCACAACTTCAGGTCACCCTTAACATGTTCCCAAAGTTTCATTTCGATCGGTTAAAAGATGAGCGAGAAAACGAGCGGACAACATTGCGAGGGGAAAACATAAGAAATATGAAAATAATAATAATAATTTTAAAATTTACGTTTCCCGAAACGTTGAAGTCGCCTCCCGTTCCGCACTTTTGACCGAGTAGAGGGAACTAAAAGTCAAGAGCACAACTTCATAACATGAGCTTTCAGTTGGCCAAGTTTCATTTCGATCGGTTAAAAGATGAGCGAGAAAACGAGCAAACTTTAAAACGGCCGCCATTTTGAAACCGGAAGTCGGACAAAAAATTTTTTTTGCAAAAATGCTCAGGATAGTTAGCTGTATCAGTATACCAATTTTCATTGAAATTGCTCTGGCCATAACTGAGATCTGACAACGGCCGCCATTTTGTAAAACTTTAAAACGGCCGCCATTTTGAAACCGGAAGTCGGACAAAACATTTTTAAATAGTGGCACACTTAGGGTATCATAAGCTACCTGTATACCAAATTTCGTCTAAATCGGATGACGTTTAAATTTTTACATTTTTAGGGGGGTGGTGTTCGGATGGCGGCCATTTTGAAATGTCGGCCGCGTCAAATTTTTTTTTGCAAAAATGCTCGGGATAGTTAGCTGTACCAGTATACCAATTTTCATTGAAATTGCTTTGGCAATTACTGAGATCTGACAACGGCCGTCATTTTTTTCAACGGCGGCCATTTTGAAAATTTCAAAAGTGGATTGCACAACTTCAGGTCACCCTTAACATGTTCCCAAAGTTTCATTTCGATCGGTTAAAAGATGAGCGAGAAAACGAGCGGACAACATTGCGAGGGGAAAACATAAGAAATATGAAAATAATAATAACTAGTGCTGATTGTGTTGGGATGCCAACACAGAATGTCTCCCAAACGAACCCCCATTGCCACTATAATCCCCATGGATAGTATTTCATTCAAATCAGTACATTAAAATATGCCTATAGAAATCAAATTTTGTTGAAATCGGACAAAGTTGACTTTTTCCTGCAATAAAATGGCCGCCATTTTAAAACCGGAAGTCGGACAAAAATTTTTTAAATAGTGACACACTCAGGGTATCATAAGCTACCTGTATACCAAATTTCGTCTAAATCGGATGACGTTTAAATTTTTACATTTTTAGGGGGGTGGTGTTCGGATGGCGGCCATTTTGAAATGTCGGCCGCGTCAAATTTTTTTTTGCAAAAATGCTCGGGATAGTGAGCTGTATCAGTATACCAATTTTCATTGAAATTGCTTTGGCAATTACTGAGATCTGACAACGGCCGTCATTTTGTTTCAAAGGCGGCCATTTTGAAAATGGCGGCCATTTTGAAAATTTCAAAAGTGGATTGCACAACTTCAGGTCACCCTTAACATGTTCCCAAAGTTTCATCTTGATTGGACCTAGAAATCAAATTTTGTTGAAATCGGACAAAGTTGACTTTTTCCTGCAGTAAAATGGCCGCCATTTTGAAACCGGAAGTCGGACAAAAAATTTTTAAATAGTGGCACACTCAGGGTATCATAAGCTACCTGTATACCAAATTTCGTCTAAATCGGATGACGTTTAAATTTTTGCATTTTTAGGGGGGTGGTGTTCGGATGGCGGCCATTTTGAAATGTCGGTCGCGTCAAATTTTTTTTTGCCAAAATGCTTAGGATAGTTAGCTGTATCAGTATACCAATTTTCATTGAAATTGCTTTGGCAATTACTTAGATCTGACAACGGCCGTCATTTTTTTTCAACGGCGGCCATTTTGAAAATGGCGGCCATTTTGAAAATTTCAAAAGTGGATTGCACAACTTCAGGTCACCCTAAGCATGTTCCCAAAGTTTCATCTTGATTGGACATTGCGTCTTTGAGAAAATGTGCGGACAAGATTGAACGGAAAGAAAAAAGAAAGAAGAAGAATAATAATTAAAATTTACGTTTCCCGAAACGTTGAAGTCGCCTCCCGTTCCGCACTTTTGACCGAGTAGAGGGAACTAAAAGTCAAGAGCACAACTTCATAACATGAGCTTTCAGTTGGCCAAGTTTCATTTCGATCGGTTAAAAGATGAGCGAGAAAACGAGCAAACTTTAAAACGGCCGCCATTTTGAAACCGGAAGTCGGACAAAAATTTTTTTTTGCAAAAATGCTCAGGATAGTTAGCTGTATCAGTATACCAATTTTCATTGAAATTGCTCTGGCCATAACTGAGATCTGACAACGGCCGCCATTTTGTAAAACTTTAAAACGGCCGCCATTTTGAAACCGGAAGTCGGACAAAAATTTTGAAAATAGTGGCACACTCAGGGTATCATAAGCTACCTGTATACCAAATTTCGTCTAAATCGGATGACGTTTAAATTTTTACATTTTTAGGGGGGTGGTGTTCGGATGGCGGCCATTTTGAAATGTCGGCCGCGTCAAATTTTTTTTTGCAAAAATGCTCGGGATAGTTAGCTGTACCAGTATACCAATTTTCAATGAAATTGCTTTGGCAATTACTGAGATCGGACAACGGCCGTAATTTTTTTCAACGGCGGCCATTTTGAAAATGGCGGCCATTTTGAAAATTTCAAAAGTGGATTGCACAACTTCAAGTCACCCTTAACATGTTCCCAAAGTTTCATTTCGATCGGTTAAAAGATGAGCGAGAAAACGAGCGGACAACATTGCGAGGGGAAAACATAAGAAATATGAAAATAATAATAATAAGAAACGGAGTAAAAACAATAAGTCGCCCGACACTTCGTGGTCGGCGACTTAATAAGAAACGGAGTAAAAACAATAAGTCGCCCGACACTTCGTGGTCGGCGACTTAATTAAAATTTACGTTTCCCGAAACGTTGAAGTCGCCTCCCGTTCCGCACTTTTGACCGAGTAGAGGGAACTAAAAGTCAAGAGCACAACTTCATAACATGAGCTTTCAGTTGGCCAAGTTTCATTTCGATCGGTTAAAAGATGAGCGAGAAAACGAGCAAACTTTAAAACGGCCGCCATTTTGAAACCGGAAGTCGGACAAAAATTTTTTTTTGCAAAAATGCTCAGGATAGTTAGCTGTATCAGTATACCAATTTTCATTGAAATTGCTCTGGCCATAACTGAGATCTGACAACGGCCGCCATTTTGTAAAACTTTAAAACGGCCGCCATTTTGAAACCGGAAGTCGGACAAAACATTTTTAAATAGTGGCACACTTAGGGTATCATAAGCTACCTGTATACCAAATTTCGTCTAAATCGGATGACGTTTAAATTTTTACATTTTTAGGGGGGTGGTGTTCGGATGGCGGCCATTTTGAAATGTCGGCCGCGTCAAATTTTTTTTTGCAAAAATGCTCGGGATAGTTAGCTGTACCAGTATACCAATTTTCATTGAAATTGCTTTGGCAATTACTGAGATCTGACAACGGCCGTCATTTTTTTCAACGGCGGCCATTTTGAAAATGGCGGCCATTTTGAAAATTTCAAAAGTGGATTGCACAACTTCAGGTCACCCTTAACATGTTCCCAAAGTTTCATTTCGATCGGTTAAAAGATGAGCGAGAAAACGAGCGGACAACATTGCGAGGGGAAAACATAAGAAATATGAAAATAATAATAATAATTTTAAAATTTACGTTTCCCGAAACGTTGAAGTCGCCTCCCGTTCCGCACTTTTGACCGAGTAGAGGGAACTAAAAGTCAAGAGCACAACTTCATAACATGAGCTTTCAGTTGGCCAAGTTTCATTTCGATCGGTTAAAAGATGAGCGAGAAAACGAGCAAACTTTAAAACGGCCGCCATTTTGAAACCGGAAGTCGGACAAAAAATTTTTTTTGCAAAAATGCTCAGGATAGTTAGCTGTATCAGTATACCAATTTTCATTGAAATTGCTCTGGCCATAACTGAGATCTGACAACGGCCGCCATTTTGTAAAACTTTAAAACGGCCGCCATTTTGAAACCGGAAGTCGGACAAAACATTTTTAAATAGTGGCACACTTAGGGTATCATAAGCTACCTGTATACCAAATTTCGTCTAAATCGGATGACGTTTAAATTTTTACATTTTTAGGGGGGTGGTGTTCGGATGGCGGCCATTTTGAAATGTCGGCCGCGTCAAATTTTTTTTTGCAAAAATGCTCGGGATAGTTAGCTGTACCAGTATACCAATTTTCATTGAAATTGCTTTGGCAATTACTGAGATCTGACAACGGCCGTCATTTTTTTCAACGGCGGCCATTTTGAAAATTTCAAAAGTGGATTGCACAACTTCAGGTCACCCTTAACATGTTCCCAAAGTTTCATTTCGATCGGTTAAAAGATGAGCGAGAAAACGAGCGGACAACATTGCGAGGGGAAAACATAAGAAATATGAAAATAATAATAACTAGTGCTGATTGTGTTGGGATGCCAACACAGAATGTCTCCCAAACGAACCCCCATTGCCACTATAATCCCCATGGATAGTATTTCATTCAAATCAGTACATTAAAATATGCCTATAGAAATCAAATTTTGTTGAAATCGGACAAAGTTGACTTTTTCCTGCAATAAAATGGCCGCCATTTTAAAACCGGAAGTCGGACAAAAATTTTTTAAATAGTGACACACTCAGGGTATCATAAGCTACCTGTATACCAAATTTCGTCTAAATCGGATGACGTTTAAATTTTTACATTTTTAGGGGGGTGGTGTTCGGATGGCGGCCATTTTGAAATGTCGGCCGCGTCAAATTTTTTTTTGCAAAAATGCTCGGGATAGTGAGCTGTATCAGTATACCAATTTTCATTGAAATTGCTTTGGCAATTACTGAGATCTGACAACGGCCGTCATTTTGTTTCAAAGGCGGCCATTTTGAAAATGGCGGCCATTTTGAAAATTTCAAAAGTGGATTGCACAACTTCAGGTCACCCTTAACATGTTCCCAAGTTTCATCTTGATTGGACCTAGAAATCAAATTTTGTTGAAATCGGACAAAGTTGACTTTTTCCTGCAGTAAAATGGCCGCCATTTTGAAACCGGAAGTCGGACAAAAAATTTTTAAATAGTGGCACACTCAGGGTATCATAAGCTACCTGTATACCAAATTTCGTCTAAATCGGATGACGTTTAAATTTTTGCATTTTTAGGGGGGTGGTGTTCGGATGGCGGCCATTTTGAAATGTCGGTCGCGTCAAATTTTTTTTTGCCAAAATGCTTAGGATAGTTAGCTGTATCAGTATACCAATTTTCATTGAAATTGCTTTGGCAATTACTTAGATCTGACAACGGCCGTCATTTTTTTTCAACGGCGGCCATTTTGAAAATGGCGGCCATTTTGAAAATTTCAAAAGTGGATTGCACAACTTCAGGTCACCCTAAGCATGTTCCCAAAGTTTCATCTTGATTGGACATTGCGTCTTTGAGAAAATGTGCGGACAAGATTGAACGGAAAGAAAAAAGAAAGAAGAAGAATAATAATTAAAATTTACGTTTCCCGAAACGTTGAAGTCGCCTCCCGTTCCGCACTTTTGACCGAGTAGAGGGAACTAAAAGTCAAGAGCACAACTTCATAACATGAGCTTTCAGTTGGCCAAGTTTCATTTCGATCGGTTAAAAGATGAGCGAGAAAACGAGCAAACTTTAAAACGGCCGCCATTTTGAAACCGGAAGTCGGACAAAAATTTTTTTTTGCAAAAATGCTCAGGATAGTTAGCTGTATCAGTATACCAATTTTCATTGAAATTGCTCTGGCCATAACTGAGATCTGACAACGGCCGCCATTTTGTAAAACTTTAAAACGGCCGCCATTTTGAAACCGGAAGTCGGACAAAAATTTTGAAAATAGTGGCACACTCAGGGTATCATAAGCTACCTGTATACCAAATTTCGTCTAAATCGGATGACGTTTAAATTTTTACATTTTTAGGGGGGTGGTGTTCGGATGGCGGCCATTTTGAAATGTCGGCCGCGTCAAATTTTTTTTTGCAAAAATGCTCGGGATAGTTAGCTGTACCAGTATACCAATTTTCATTGAAATTGCTTTGGCAATTACTGAGATCTGACAACGGCCGTCATTTTTTTCAACGGCGGCCATTTTGAAAATGGCGGCCATTTTTAAAATTTCAAAAGTGGATTGCACAACTTCAGGTCACCCTTAACATGTTCCCAAAGTTTCATTTCGATCGGTTAAAAGATGAGCGAGAAAACGAGCGGACAACATTGCGAGGGGAAAACATAAGAAATATGAAAATAATAATAATAATTTTAAAATTTACGTTTCCCGAAACGTTGAAGTCGCCTCCCGTTCCGCACTTTTGACCGAGTAGAGGGAACTAAAAGTCAAGAGCACAACTTCATAACATGAGCTTTCAGTTGGCCAAGTTTCATTTCGATCGGTTAAAAGATGAGCGAGAAAACGAGCAAACTTTAAAACGGCCGCCATTTTGAAACCGGAAGTCGGACAAAAAATTTTTTTTGCAAAAATGCTCAGGATAGTTAGCTGTATCAGTATACCAATTTTCATTGAAATTGCTCTGGCCATAACTGAGATCTGACAACGGCCGCCATTTTGTAAAACTTTAAAACGGCCGCCATTTTGAAACCGGAAGTCGGACAAAAATTTTGAAAATAGTGGCACACTCAGGGTATCATAAGCTACCTGTATACCAAATTTCGTCTAAATCGGATGACGTTTAAATTTTTACAGTTTTAGGGGGGTGGTGTTCGGATGGCGGCCATTTTGAAATGTCGGCCGCGTCAAATTTTTTTTTGCAAGAATGCTCGGGATAGGGAGCTATATCAGTATACCAATTTTCATTGAAATTGCTTTGGCAATTACTGAGATCTGACAACGGCCGTCATTTTTTTTCAACGGCGGCCATTTTAAAAATGGCGGCCATTTTGAAAATTTCAAAAGTGGATTGCACAACTTCAGGTCACCCTTATTATGTTCCCAAAGTTTCATTTCGATCGGTTGAAAGATGAGCGAGAAAACGAGCGGACAACATTGCGAGGGGAAAAAGGAAAACATAAGAAATATGAAAATAATAATAATAATAATAATAAGAAACGGAGTAAAAACAATAAGTCGCCCGACACTTCGTGGTCGGCGACTTAATAATAATAATAATAAGAAACGGAGTAAAAACAATAAGTCGCCCGACACTTCGTGGTCGGCGACTTAATAAGAAACCGGACAAAAACAATATGTCTCCCAAAACTTCGTTTGGGAGACATAATAAGAAACGGAGTAAAAACAATAAGTCGCCCGACACTTCGTGGTCGGCGACTTAATAATAAGAAACGGAGTAAAAACAATAAGTCGCCCGACACTTCGTGGTCGGCGACTTAATTAAAATTTACGTTTCCCGAAACGTTGAAGTCGCCTCCCGTTCCGCACTTTTGACCGAGTAGAGGGAACTAAAAGTCAAGAGCACAACTTCATAACATGAGCTTTCAGTTGGCCAAGTTTCATTTCGATCGGTTAAAAGATGAGCGAGAAAACGAGCAAACTTTAAAACGGCCGCCATTTTGAAACCGGAAGTCGGACAAAAAATTTTTTTTGCAA
Organism: Limnoperna fortunei; assembly: GCA_944474755.1. Lineage (NCBI taxonomy): Eukaryota > Metazoa > Mollusca > Bivalvia > Mytilida > Modiolidae > Limnoperna > Limnoperna fortunei. Next base: position 43,701,193 of record OX104111.1, on the reverse strand, counting down.
AAATGCTCAGGATAGTTAGCTGTATCAGTATACCAATTTTCATTGAAATTGCTCTGGCCATAACTGAGATCTGACAACGGCCGCCATTTTGTAAAACTTTAAAACGGCCGCCATTTTGAAACCGGAAGTCGGACAAAAATTTTCAAAATAGTGGCACACTCAGGGTATCATAAGCTACCTGTATACCAAATTTCGTTTAAATCGGATGACGTTTAAATTTTTACAGTTTTAGGGGGGTGGTGTTCGGATGGCGGCCATTTTGAAATGTCGGCCGCGTCAAATTTTTTTTTGCAAAAATGCTCGGGATAGGGAGCTGTATCAGTATACCAATTTTCATTGAAATTGCTTTGGCAATTACTGAGATCTGACAACGGCCGTCATTTTTTTTCAACGGCGGCCATTTTGAAAATGGCGGCCATTTTGAAAATTTCAAAAGTGGATTGCACAACTTCAGGTCACCCTTATTATGTTCCCAAAGTTTCATTTCGATCGGTTAAAAGATGAGCGAGAAAACGAGCGGACAACATTGCGAGGGGAAAAAGGAAAACATAAGAAGTATGAAAATAATAATAATAATAATTAAAATTTACGTTTCCCGAAACGTTGAAGTCGCTCCCCGTTCCGCACTTTTGACCGAGTAGAGGGAACTAAAAGTCAAGAGCACAACTTCATAACATGAGCTTTCAGTTGGCCAAGTTTCATTTCGATCGGTTAAAAGATGAGCGAGAAAACGAGCAAACTTTAAAACGGCCGCCATTTTGAAACCGGAAGTCGGACAAAAAATGTTTTTTGCAAAAATGCTCAGGATAGTTAGCTGTATCAGTATACCAATTTTCATTGAAATTGCTCTGGCCATAACTGAGATCTGACAACGGCCGCCATTTTGTAAAACTTTAAAACGGCCGCCATTTTGAAACCGGAAGTCGGACAAAACATTTTTAAATAGTGGCACACTTAGGGTATCATAAGCTACCTGTATACCAAATTTCGTCTAAATCGGATGACGTTTAAATTTTTACATTTTTAGGGGGGTGGTGTTCGGATGGCGGCCATTTTGAAATGTCGGCCGCGTCAAATTTTTTTTTGCAAAAATGCTCGGGATAGTTAGCTGTACCAGTATACCAATTTTCATTGAAATTGCTTTGGCAATTACTGAGATCTGACAACGGCCGTCATTTTTTTCAACGGCGGCCATTTTGAAAATGGCGGCCACTTTGAAAATTTCAAAAGTGGATTGCACAACTTCAGGTCACCCTTAACATGTTCCCAAAGTTTCATTTCGATCGGTTAAAAGATGAGCGAGAAAACGAGCGGACAACATTGCGAGGGGAAAACATAAGAAATATGAAAATAATAATAATAATTAAAATTTACGTTTCACGAAACGTTGAAGTCGCCTCCCGTTCCGCACTTTTGAAAGTCAAGAGCACAACTTCATAACATGAGCTTTCAGTTGGCCAAGTTTCATTTCGATCGGTTAAAAGATGAGCGAGAAAACGAGCAAACTTTAAAACGGCCGCCATTTTGAAACCGGAAGTCGGACAAAAAATTTTTTTTGCAAAAATGCTCAGGATAGTTAGCTGTATCAGTATACCAATTTTCATTGAAATTGCTCTGGCCATAACTGAGATCTGACAACGGCCGCCATTTTGTAAAACTTTAAAACGGCCGCCATTTTGAAACCGGAAGTCGGACAAAACATTTTTAAATAGTGGCACACTTAGGGTATCATAAGCTACCTGTATACCAAATTTCGTCTAAATCGGATGACGTTTAAATTTTTACATTTTTAGGGGGGTGGTGTTCGGATGGCGGCCATTTTGAAATGTCGGCCGCGTCAAATTTTTTTTTGCAAAAATGCTCGGGATAGTTAGCTGTACCAGTATACCAATTTTCATTGAAATTGCTTTGGCAATTACTGAGATCTGACAACGGCCGTCATTTTTTTCAACGGCGGCCATTTTGAAAATGGCGGCCATTTTGAAAATTTCAAAAGTGGATTGCACAACTTCAGGTCACCCTTAACATGTTCCCAGAGTTTCATTTCGATCAGTTAAAAGATGAGCGAGAAAACGAGCGGACAACATTGCGAGGGGAAAACATAAGAAATATGAAAATAATAATAATAATAATAAGAAACGGAGTAAAAACAATAAGTCGCCCGACACTTCGTGGTCGGCGACTTAATAATAAGAAACGGAGTAAAAACAATAAGTCGCCCGACACTTCGTGGTCGGCGACTTAATTAAAATTTACGTTTCCCGAAACGTTGAAGTCGCCTCCCGTTCCGCACTTTTGACCGAGTAGAGGGAACTAAAAGTCAAGAGCACAACTTCATAACATGAGCTTTCAGTTGGCCAAGTTTCATTTCGATCGGTTAAAAGATGAGCGAGAAAACGAGCAAACTTTAAAACGGCCGCCATTTTGAAACCGGAAGTCGGACAACAAATTTTTTTTGCAAAAATGCTCAGGATAGTTAGCTGTATCAGTATACCAATTTTCATTGAAATTGCTCTGGCCATAACTGAGATCTGACAACGGCCGCCATTTTGTAAAACTTTAAAACGGCCGCCATTTTGAAACCGGAAGTCGGACAAAACATTTTTAATAGTGGCACACTTAGGGTATCATAAGCTACCTGTATACCAAATTTGGTCTAAATCGGATGACATTTAAATTTTTACATTTTTAGGGGGGTGGTGTTCGGATGGCGGCCATTTTGAAATGTCGGCCGCGTCAAATTTTTTTTTGCAAAAATGCTCGGGATAGTTAGCTGTACCAGTATACCAATTTTCATTGAAATTGCTTTGGCAATTACTGAGATCTGACAACGGCCGTCATTTTTTTCAACGGCGGCCATTTTGAAAATGGCGGCCATTTTGAAAATTTCAAAAGTGGATTGCACAACTTCAGGTCACCCTCAACATGTTCCTAAAGTTTCATTTCGATCGGTTAAAAGATGAGCGAGAAAACGAGCGGACAACATTGCGAGGGGAAAACATAAGAAATATGAAAATAATAATAATAATAATAATAATTAAAATTTACGTTTCCCGAAACGTTGAAGTCGCCTCCCGTTCCGCACTTTTGACCGAGTAGAGGGAACTAAAAGTCAAGAGCACAACTTCATAACATGAGCTTTCAGTTGGCCAAGTTTCATTTCGATCGGTTAAAAGATGAGCGAGAAAACGAGCAAACTTTAAAACGGCCGCAATTTTGAAACCGGAAGTCGGACAAAAAATTTTTTTTGCAAAAATGCTCAGGATAGTTAGCTGTATCAGTATACCAATTTTCATTGAAATTGCTCTGGCCATAACTGAGATCTGACAACGGCCGCCATTTTGTAAAACTTTAAAACGGCCGCCATTTTGAAACCGGAAGTCGGACAAAACATTTTTAAATAGTGGCACACTTAGGGTATCATAAGCTACCTGTATACCAAATTTCGTCTAAATCGGATGACGTTTAAATTTTTACATTTTTAGGGGGGTGGTGTTCGGATGGCGGCCATTTTGTAATGTCGGCCGCGTCAAATTTTTTTTTGCAAAAATGCTCGGGATAGTTAGCTGTACCAGTATACCAATTTTCATTGAAATTGCTTTGGCAATTACTGAGATCTGACAACGGCCGTCATTTTTTTCAACGGCGGCCATTTTGAAAATGGCGGCCATTTTGAAAATTTCAAAAGTGGATTGCACAACTTCAGGTCACCCTTGTTATGTTCCCAAAGTTTCATTTCGATCGGTTAAAAGATGAGCGAGAAAACGAGCGGACAACATTGCGAGGGGAAAAAGGAAAACATAAGAAATATGAAAATAATAATAATAATAATTAAAATTTACGTTTCCCGAAACGTTGAAGTCGCCTCCCGTTCCGCACTTTTGACCGAGTAGAGGGAACTAAAAGTCAAGAGCACAACTTCATAACATGAGCTTTCAGTTGGCCAAGTTTCATTTCGATCGGTTAAAAGATGAGCGAGAAAACGAGCAAACTTTAAAACGGCCGCCATTTTGAAACCGGAAGTCGGACAAAAAATTTTTTTTGCAAAAATGCTCAGGATAGTTAGCTGTATCAGTATACCAATTTTCATTGAAATTGCTCTGGCCATAACTGAGATCTGACAACGGCCGCCATTTTGTAAAACTTTAAAACGGCCGCCATTTTGAAACCGGAAGTCGGACAAAACATTTTTAAATAGTGGCACACTTAGGGTATCATAAGCTACCTGTATACCAAATTTCGTCTAAATCGGATGACGTTTAAATTTTTACATTTTTAGGGGGGTGGTGTTCGGATGGCGGCCATTTTGAAATGTCGGCCGCGTCAAATTATTTTTTGCAAAAATGCTCGGGATAGTTAGCTGTACCAGTATACCAATTTTCATTGAAATTGCTTTGGCAATTACTGAGATCTGACAACGGCCGTCATTTTTTTCAACGGCGGCCATTTTGAAAATGGCGGCCATTTTGAAAATTTCAAAAGTGGATTGCACAACTTCAGGTCACCCTTAACATGTTCCCAAAGTTTCATTTCGATCGGTTAAAAGATGAGCGAGAAAACGAGCGGACAACATTGCGAGGGGAAAACATAAGAAATATGAAAATAATAATAATAAGAAACGGAGTAAAAACAATAAGTCGCCCGACACTTCGTGGTCGGCGACTTAACAAGTGCTGATTGTGATTGCAAGCAAGTCACAAAAAAATCCCCTCCCGTGCCCACTTTTGTCACAATTCGGACAACTTTTCAATTTTCGCACTTTGGCGGCCATTTTGAATATGGCGGCCATCTTGGACTTTGGCAGCCATCTTGGATTTGTTCGACATGTTGTTCGTAATATCAATATTGACCTAAATGCCAATTTTTGTTGAAATCAGACAACTTTTCAATATTCGCACTTTGGCAGCCATTTTGAATATGACAGCCATCTTGGATTTGTTCGAAAGTGTCGCCATGTTGTTCGTAATATCAATATTGACCTAAATGCCAATTTTCGTTGAAATCGGACTTTTCAATTTTCGCACTTTGGCGGCCATTTTGAATATGGCGGCCATCTTGGACTTTGGCGGCCATCTTGGATTTGTTCAAACATGTCACCATGTTGTTCGTAATATCAATATTCACCTAAATGCCAATTTTCGTTGAAATCGGACAACTTTTCAATTTTCGCACTTTGGAGGCCATTTTGAATATGGCGGCCATCTTGGACTTTGGCGGTCATCTTTGATTTGTTCGAACATGTCACCATGTTGTTCGTAATATCAATATTGACCTAAATGCCAATTTTCGTTGAAATCGGACAACTTTTCAATTTTCGCACTTTGGCGGCCATTTTGAATATGGTGGCCATCTTGGATTTTTCGGAAAATGGTCCCATATTGTCCGGGACCTTAATATTGACCTATAAACCTATTTTGGTTCATATCCATATTGTTTGTGATTTTTTATGATTAATTTTGTATTTTTTTCAAATTCAAAATGGCCGCCAATCCAAGATGGCCGCCATTTTCAAAATTTCGAAATCGGAAACAACATTTCCTAGTGGTGACCTATCTTTCTGGTAAGTTTCATTGACCTATGTCTTTTCGTCTTCGAGAAATCCTACGGACAAAGTTAGGTCCGGAAGAAGAAGAATAATAATAATAATAAGAAACGGTGCAAAAACAATAAATCCCCGACACTTCGTGGTCGGGGATTTAATAATAAGAAACGGAGTAAAAACAATAAGTCGCCCGACACTTCGTGGTCGGCGACTTAATAATAATAAGAAACGGAGTAAAAACAATAAGTCGCCCGACACTTCGTGGTCGGCGACTTAATAATTAAAATTTACGTTTCCCGAAACGTTGAAGTCGCCTCCCGTTCCGCACTTTTGACCGAGTAGAGGGAACTAAAAGTCAAGAGCACAACTTCATAACATGAGCTTTCAGTTGGCCAAGTTTCATTTCGATCGCTTAAAAGATGAGCGAGAAAACGAGCAAACTTTAAAACGGCCGCCATTTTGAAACCGGAAGTCGGACAAAAAATTTTTTTTGCAAAAATGCTCAGGATAGTTAGCTGTATCAGTATACCAATTTTCATTGAAATTGCTCTGGCCATAACTGAGATCTGACAACGGCCGCCATTTTGTAAAACTTTAAAACGGCCGCCATTTTGAAACCGGAAGTCGGACAAAACATTTTTAAATAGTGGCACACTTAGGGTATCATAAGCTACCTGTATACCAAATTTCGTCTAAATCGGATGACGTTTAAATTTTTACATTTTTAGGGGGGTGGTGTTCGGATGGCGGCCATTTTGAAATGTCGGCCGCGTCAAATTTTTTTTTGCAAAAATGCTCGGGATAGTTAGCTGTACCAGTATACCAATTTTCATTGAAATTGCTTTGGCAATTACTGAGATCTGACAACGGCCGTCATTTTTTTCAACGGCGGCCATTTTGAAAATGGCGGCCATTTTGAAAATTTCAAAAGTGGATTGCACAACTTCAGGTCACCCTTAACATGTTCCCAAAGTTTCATTTCGATCGGTTAAAAGATGAGCGAGAAAACGAGCGGACAACATTGCGAGGGGAAAACATAAGAAATATGAAAATAATAATAACAAGTGCTGATTGTGATTGCAAGCAAGTCACAAAAAAATCCCCTCCCGTGCCCACTTTTGTCACAATTCGGACAACTTTTCAATTTTCGCACTTTGGCGGCCATTTTGAATATGGCGGCCATCTTGGACTTTGGCAGCCATCTTGGATTTGTTCGACATGTTGTTCGTAATATCAATATTGACCTAAATGCCAATTTTTGTTGAAATCAGACAACTTTTCAATATTCGCACTTTGGCAGCCATTTTGAATATGACAGCCATCTTGGATTTGTTCGAAAGTGTCGCCATGTTGTTCGTAATATCAATATTGACCTAAATGCCAATTTTCGTTGAAATCGGACAACTTTTCAATTTTCGCACTTTGGCGGCCATCTTGGACTTTGGCGGCCATCTTGGATTTGTTCAAACATGTCACCATGTTGTTCGTAATATCAATATTCACCTAAATGCCAATTTTCGTTGAAATCGGACAACTTTTCAATTTTCGCACTTTGGCGGCCATTTTGAATATGGTGGCCATCTTGGATTATTCGGAAAATGATCCCATATTGTCCGGGACCTTAATATTGACCTATAAACCTATTTTGGTTCATATCCATATTGTTTGTGATTTTTTATGATTAATTTTGTATTTTTTTCAAATTCAAAATGGCCGCCAATCCAAGATGGCCGCCATTTTCAAAATTTCGAAATCGGAAACAACATTTCCTAGTGGTGACCTATCTTTCTGGTAAGTTTCATTGACCTATGTCTTTTCGTCTTCGAGAAATCCTACGGACAAAGTTAGGTCCAGAAGAAGAAGAAGAAGAAGAAGAAGAAGAAGAAGAAGAAGAAGAAGAAGAAGAAGAAGAAGAAGAAGAAGAAGAAGAAGAAGAATAATAATAATAATAAGAAACGGTGCAAAAACAATAAATCCCCGACACTTCGTGGTCGGGGATTTAATAAGAAACGGAGTAAAAACAATAAGTCGCCCGACACTTCTTGGTCGGCGACTTAATTAAAATTTACGTTTCACGAAACGTTGAAGTCGCCTCCCGTTCCGCACTTTTGACCGAGTAGAGGGAACTTTGCAGTTATAAGCTTTAAAAATGTTAAAACATGCGATAGATAAAAAACTGTGAAAAAAACGTCGAAAAACTAGTTTTTTGAAAATGGCGGGAAAACTATCATACCGCACCGAAAATTTTTTTGATAGAATTGAAGGGCATCACTTACTCTACAACCGTACCAAATTTCAAAACTTTTCATCGAGCGGTTTTCCCGATATAAGCGATGTCCTAAATTATGACCCTTCAACTTTGAATGGCAACTGTGTCGCGTGCGGGGGGTATCGGTGAAAACGAAAAGTCAAGAGCACAACTTCATAACATGAGCTTTCAGTTGGCCAAGTTTCATTTCAATCGGTTAAAAGATGAGCGAGAAAACGAGCGGACAACATTGCGAGGGGAAAAAGGAAAACATAAGAAATATGAAAATAATAATAATAATAATAAGAAACGGAGTAAAAACAATAAGTCGCCCGACACTTCGTGGTCGGCGACTTAATAATAAGAAACGGAGTAAAAACAATAAGTCGCCCGACACTTCGTGGTCGGCGACTTAATAATAAGAAACGGAGTAAAAACAATAAGTCGCCCGACACTTCGTGGTCGGCGACTTAATAATTAAAATTTACGTTTCCCGAAACGTTGAAGTCGCCTCCCGTTCCGCACTTTTGACCGAGTAGAGGGAACTAAAAGTCAAGAGCACAACTTCATAACATGAGCTTTCAGTTGGCCAAGTTTCATTTCGATCGGTTAAAAGATGAGCGAGAAAACGAGCAAACTTTAAAACGGCCGCCATTTTGAAACCGGAAGTCGGACAAAAATTTTTTTTTGGAAAAATGCTCAGGATAGTTAGCTGTATCAGTATACCAATTTTCATTGAAATTGCTCCGGCCATAACTGAGATCTGACAACGGCCGCCATTTTGTAAAACTTTAAAACGGCCGCCATTTTGAAACCGGAAGTCGGACAAAACATTTTTAAATAGTGGCACACTTAGGGTATCATAAGCTACCTGTATACCAAATTTCGTCTAAATCGGATGACGTTTAAATTTTTACATTTTTAGGGGGGTGGTGTTCGGATGGCGGCCATTTTGAAATGTCGGCCGCGTCAAATTTTTTTTTTGCAAAAATGCTCGGGATAGTTAGCTGTACAAGTATACCAATTTTCATTGAAATTGCTTTGGCAATTACTGAGATCTGACAACGGCCGTCATTTTTTTCAACGGCGGCCATTTTGAAAATGGCGGCCATTTTGAAAATTTCAAAAGTGGATTGCACAACTTCAGGTCACCCTTAACATGTTCCCAAAGTTTCATTTCGATCGGTTAAAAGATGAGCGAGAAAACGAGCGGACAACATTGCGAGGGGAAAACATAAGAAATATGAAAATAATAATAATAATTAAAATTTACGTTTCCCGAAACGTTGAAGTCGCCTCCCGTTCCGCACTTTTGACCGAGTAGAGGGAACTAAAAGTCAAGAGCACAACTTCATAACATGAGCTTTCAGTTGGCCAAGTTTCATTTCGATCGGTTAAAAGATGAGCGAGAAAACGAGCAAACTTTAAAACGGCCGCCATTTTGAAACCGGAAGTCGGACAAAAAATTTTTTCTGCAAAAATGCTCAGGATAGTTACCTGTATCAGTATACCAATTTTCATTGAAATTGCTCTCAACGGCCGCCATTTTGTAAAACTTTAAAACGGCCGCCATTTTGAAACCGGAAGTCGGACAAAAATTTTGAAAATAGTGGCACACTCAGGGTATCATAAGCTACCTGTATACCAAATTTCGTTTAAATCGGATGACGTTTAAATTTTTACAGTTTTAGGGGGGTGGTGTTCGGATGGCGGCCATTTTGAAATGTCGGCCGCGTCAAATTTTTTTTTGCAAAAATGCTCGGGATAGGGAGCTGTATCAGTATACCAATTTTCATTGAAATTGCTTCGGCAATTACTGAGATCTGACAACGGCCGTCATTTTTTTTCAACGGCGGCCATTTTGAAAATGGCGGCCATTTTGAAAATTTCAAAAGTGGATTGCACAACTTCAGGTCACCCTTATTATGTTCCCAAAGTTTCATTTCGATCGGTTAAAAGATGAGCGAGAAAACGAGCGGACAACATTGCGAGGGGAAAAAGGAAAACATAAGAAATATGAAAATAATAATAATAATAAGAAACGGAGTAAAAACAATAAGTCGCCCGACACTTCGTGGTCGGCGACTTAATAATTAAAATTTACGTTTCGCGAAACGTGAAGTCTCCCAAACGAAGTTACTGATAGTCCTGTACAAAAAATAGCGCGTCATATAAAAATTCTGAGTTGACCATTGAACTCGACATACTAAATTTACTTTAGGTACCAATTTTCATTGAGTTCCGACAATGTTGAATTTTTGCCGATTTGGCGACTTTGGTGGCCATTTTCTAAAAAATGGCGGGTCGTATAAAAAATCTGAGTGTACCGTTGAACTCGGCATACCAAATTTACTTTTAGAACCTATTTTCGTTGAATTATGACAATGTTGAATTTTTGCCCATTTGGCAACTTTGGTGGCCATTTTACAAAAAATGGCGCGTCGTATAAAAATTCTGAGTTGACCATTCGACTCGGCATACCAAATTTACTGTTAAAACCCATTTTCGTTGAAATCCGACAAACTTGAATTTTTGGCGATTCGGCGGCCATTTTGAAAATGGCGGCCGGTTCGCGCGCGATTTTTTGCCAAAAATAAATCAAGACCACTATGCTGAACCTACATACCAAGTTTCATCGAAATCCATCTGGCGGTTCTCCGGGAACTGCATTTTGGCGGGAAAACTTAAATGGCGGCCATTTTGAAAGTGGCAGCCATCTTGGAAATTCCGAAAGATGATTGCACATCTAGCCAATAGGGTCTAACATCCTACCAAGTTTCAAATTGATCCCATTTACGGTTTCTGAGAAAAGTGTCGGAAATCTCTACGGAAAAACCAGAAGAAGAATAATAATAATAATAAGAAACAGAGTAAAAACAATAAGTCTCCAAACTTCGTTTGGGAGACTTAATAATAAGAAACGGAGTAAAAACAATAAGTCGCCCGACACTTCGTGGTCGGCGACTTAATAAGAAACGGAGTAAAAACAGTAAGTCGCCCGACACTTCGTGGTCGGCGACTTAATTAAAATTTACGTTTCCCGAAACGTTGAAGTCGCCTCCCGTTCCGCACTTTTGACCGAGTAGAGGGAACTAAAAGTCAAGAGCACAACTTCATAACATGAGCTTTCAGTTGGCCAAGTTTCATTTCGATCGGTTAAAAGATGAGCGAGAAAACGAGCAAACTTTAAAAAGGCCGCCATTTTGAAACCGGAAGTCGGACAAAAAATTTTTTTTGCAAAAATGCTCAGGATAGTTAGCTGTATCAGTATACCAATTTTCATTGAAATTGCTCTGGCCATAACTGAGATCTGACAACGGCCGCCATTTTGTAAAACTTTAAAACGGCCGCCATTTTGAAACCGGAAGTCGGACAAAAATTTTGAAAATAGTGGCACACTCAGGGTATCATAAGCTACCTGTATACCAAATTTCGTTTAAATCGGATGACGTTTAAATTTTTACAGTTTTAGGGGGGTGGTGTTCGGATGGCGGCCATTTTGAAATGTCGGCCGCGTCAAATTTTTTTTTGCAAAAATGCTCGGGATAGGGAGCTGTATCAGTATACCAATTTTCATTGAAATTGCTTTGGCAATTACTGAGATCTGACAACGGCCGTCATTTTTTTTCAACGGCGGCCATTTTGAAAATTTCAAAAGTGGATTGCACAACTTCAGGTCACCCTTATTATGTTCCCAAAGTTTCATTTCGATCGGTTAAAAGATGAGCGAGAAAACGAGCGGACAACATTGCGAGGGGAAAAAGGAAAACATAAGAAATATGAAAATAATAATAATAAGAAACGGAGTAAAAACAATAAGTCGCCCGACACTTCGTGGTCGGCGACTTAATTAAAATTTACGTTTCGCGAAACGTGAAGTCTCCCAAACGAAGTTACTGATAGTCCTGTGCAGCCTGTGAATCACCTTATATTTGACTTTACAGGTTGCTATTCACCTAGATTTCAAATTCTAATAAAATTACTTTAAGAACCCAATTTCATTGAATTCCAACGTTGTTGATTTTTTGCCGATTTGGCAACTTCGGCGGCCATTTTACAAAAAATAGCGCGTCATAAAAAAATTCTGAGTTGACCATTGAACTCGACATACTAAATTTACTTTAGGAACCAATTTTCATTGAGTTCCGACAATGTTGAATTTTTGCCGATTTGGCGACTTTGGTGGCCATTTTTAAAAAAATGGCGGGTCGTATAAAAAATCTGAGTGTACCGTTGAACTCGGCATACCAAATTTACTTTTAGAACCTATTTTCGTTTAATTATGACAATGTTGAATTTTTGCCCATTTGGCAACTTTGGCGGCCATTTTACAAAAAATGGCGCGTCGTATAAAAATTCTGAGTTGACCATTGGACTCGGCATACCAAATTTACTGTTAAAACCCATTTTCGTTAAAATCCGACACACTTGAATTTTTGGCGATTCGGCGGCCATTTTGAAAATGGCGGCCGGTTCGCGCGCGATTTTTTGCCAAAAATAAATCAAGACCACTATGCTGAACCTACATACCAAGTTTCATCGAAATCCATCTGGCGGTTCTCCGGGAACTGCATTTTGGCGGGAAAACTTAAATGGCGGCCATTTTGAAAGTGGCGGCCATCTTGGAAATTCCGAAAGATGATTGCACATCTAGCCAATAGGGTCTAACATCCTACCAAGTTTCAAATTGATCCCATTTACGGTTTCTGAGAAAAGTGTCGGAAATCTCTACGGGGAAACCAGAAGAATAATAATAATAATAATAAGAAACAGAGTAAAAACAATAAGTCTCCAAACTTCGTTTGGGAGACTTAAAAACTTCGTTTGGGAGACTTAATAAGAAACGGAGTAAAAACAATAAGTCGCCCGACACTTCGTGGTCGGCGACTTAATAATAATAATAAGAAACGGTGCAAAAACAATAAGTCGCCAAAACTTCGTTTTGGGCGACTTAATAATAATTAAAAATTACGTTTCGCGAAACGTGAAGTCTCCCAAACGAAGTTACTGATAGTCCTGTACAAAAAATAGCGCGTCATATAAAAATTCTGAGTTGACCATTGAACTCGACATACTAAATTTACTTTAGGAACCAATTTTCATTGAGTTCCGACAATGTTGAATTTTTGCCGATTTGGCGACTTTGGTGGCCATTTTTAAAAAAATGGCGGGTCGTATAAAAAATCTGAGTGTACCGTTGAACTCGGCATACCAAATTTACTTTTAGAACCTATTTTCGTTGAATTATGACAATGTTGAATTTTTGCCCATTTGGCAACTTTGGCGGCCATTTTACAAAAAATGGCGCGTCGTATAAAAATTCTGAGTTGACCATTGGACTCGGCATACCAAATTTACTGTTAAAACCCATTTTCGTTGAAATCCGACAAACTTGAATTTTTGGCGATTCGGCGGCCATTTTGAAAATGGCGGCCGGTTCGCGCGCGATTTTTTGCCAAAAATAAATCAAGAACACTATGCTGAACCTACATACCAAGTTTCATCGAAATCCATCTGGCGGTTCTCCGGGAACTGCATTTTGGCGGGAAAACTTAAATGGCGGCCATTTTTAAAGTGGCGGCCATCTTGGAAATTCCGAAAGATGATTGCACATCTAGCCAATAGGGTCTAACATCCTACCAAGTTTCAAATTGATCCCATTTACGGTTTCTGAGAAAAGTGTCGGAAATCTCTACGGAAAAACCAGAAGAAGAATAATAATAATAATTAAAATTTACGTTTCCCGAAACGTTGAAGTCGCCTCCCGTTCCGCACTTTTGACCGAGTAGAGGGAACTAAAAGTCAAGAGCACAACTTCATAACATGAGCTTTCAGTTGGCCAAGTTTCATTTCGATCGGTTAAAAGATGAGCGAGAAAACGAGCAAACTTTAAAACGGCCGCCATTTTGAAACCGGAAGTCGGACAAAAAATTTTTTTTGCAAAAATGCTCAGGATAGTTAGCTGTATCAGTATACCAATTTTCATTGAAATTGCTCTGGTCATAACTGAGATCTGACAACGGCCGCCTTTTGTAAAACTTTAAAACGGCCGCCATTTTGAAACCGGAAGTCGGACAAAACATTTTTAAATAGTGGCACACTTAGGGTATCATAAGCTACCTGTATACCAAATTTCGTCTAAGTCGGATGACTTTCAAATTTTTACATTTTTAGGGGGGTGGTGTTTGGATGGCGGCCATTTTGAAATGTCGGCCGCGTCAAATTTTTTTTTGCAAAAATGCTCGGGATAGTTAGCTGTACCAGTATACCAATTTTCATTGAAATTGCTTTGGCAATTACTGAGATCTGACAACGGCCGTCATTTTTTTCAACGGCGGCCATTTTGAAAATGGCGGCCATTTTGAAAATTTCAAAAGTGGATTGCACAACTTCAGGTCACCCTTAACATGTTCCCAAAGTTTCATTTCGATCGGTTAAAAGATGAGCGAGAAAACGAGCGGACAACATTGCGAGGGGAAAACATAAGAAATATGAAAATAATAATAACTAGTGCTGATTGTGTTGGGATGCCAACACAGAATGTCTCCCAAACGAACCCCCATTGCCACTATAATCCTTATGGATAGTATTTCATTCAAATCAGTACATTAAAATATGCCTAGAAATCAAATTTTGTTGAAATAGGACAAAGTTGACTTTTTCCTGCAGTAAAATGGCCGCCATTTTGAAACCGGAAGTCAGACAAAAATTTGTAAATAGTGGCACACTCAGGGTATCATAAGCTACCTGTATACCAAATTTCGTCTAAATCGGATGACGTTTAAATTTTTGCATTTTTAGGGGGGTGGTGTTCGGATGGCGGCCATTTTGAAATGTCGGTCGCGTCAAATTTTTTTTTGCAAAGATGCTCAGGATAGTTAGCTGTATCAGTATACCAATTTTCATTGAAATTGCTTTGGCAATTACTGAGATCTGACAACGGCCTTCATTTTTTTTCAACGGCGGCCATTTTGAAAATGGCGGCCATTTTGAAAATTTCAAAAGTGGATTGCACAACTTCAGGTCACCCTTAACATGTTCCCAAAGTTTCATCTTGATTGGACCTAGAAATCAAATTTTGTTGAAATCGGACAAAGTTGACTTTTTCCTGCCGTAAAATGGCCGCCATTTTGAAACCGGAAGTCGGAGAAAAAAATTTTAAATAGTGGCACACTCAGGGTATCATAAGCTACCTGTATACCAAATTTCGTCTAAATCGGATGACGTTTAAATTTTTTCATTTTTAGGGGGGTGGTGTTCGGATGGCGGCCATTTTGAAATGTCGGTCGCGTCAAATTTTTTTTTGCAAAAATGCTCAGCATAGTTAGCTGTATCAGTATACTAATTTTCATTGAAATTGCTTTGGCAATTACTGAGATCTGACAACGGCCGTCATTTTTTTCAATGGCGGCCATTTTGAAAATGGCGGCCATTTTGAAAATTTCAAAAGTGGATTGCACAACTTCAGGTCACCCTTAACATGTTCCCAAAGTTTCATCTTGATTGGACATTGCATCTCTGAGAAAATGTGCGGACAAGATTGAACGGAAAGAAAAAAGAAAGAAGAAGAATAATAATAAGAAACCGGACAAAAACAATATGTCTCCCAAAACTTCGTTTGGGAGACATAATAAGAAACGGAGTAAAAACAATAAGTCGCCCGACACTTCGTGGTCGGCGACTTAATAAGAAACAGAGTAAAAACAATAAGTCTCCAAACTTCGTTTGGGAGACTTAATAAGAAACAGAGTAAAAACAATAAGTCTCCAAACTTCGTTTGGGAGACTTAATGATTATGATCTTATGGATCATAAGTGGCTCGCAAACGACAACCATGGAACACTCAAGTTCTGCCATCCATTCCCAGCAACTTTATCTGACAGGGAAGCAAATTTAATTTACCAAAAAGATGACCCACTCGACTTGGGAAATTATAGGCCAATTTCTCTATTAAACACTGATTACAAAAGTTTATCTTATACTCTAGCTACCAGGATAAAAAAGTACTAGACAAACTTATTCATTCCGATCAGACAAGTTATATAAAAAACAGATTCATTGGTTTTAATTTAAGGCAAATACAAGACATTATCGACTATGCGGACAAGTTAAATATAGAAGGAGCCATATTATTTATAGACTTTTCAAAAGCATTTGATACACTAGACCGGGATTTTATGTTTCAAACTCTAACTCATTTTGGATTTAATGATGGCTTTGTCAAATGGATAAAAACTTTATATACTGATATAAAAACTCGCATAACAAATAACGGTTGGATTTCTGCCCCAATATGCATAAAGAGAGGGATAAAACAAGGATGCCCGTGCTCATCACTTATTTTCGTCATAGCCGTAGAAATAATGGCCTGCAGATTAAGAAACAATAATGATATAAAAGGTATAGAAATTAAAATAAACGATATAACCCATTGTTTAAAAATTTCACAATTAGCGGATGACACAACACTTTTCCTAAAAGCAAAAAAAGATATCGAAAATGCTCTAAATGAAATTGAAATATTTGGAACTTTTTCTGGATTAAAATTAAATACAAACAAGACAGAAGGATAGTGGATAGGGAAACAAAAACATTGCAGAGATAAAGTAAGTAATATAAAATTTACGGATAAACCTGTAAAAGTCCTAGGACTATATGTGGGAATAAATAAAACTGAATGTTGTAATCTAAATTGGAATTCAAAAATAAAAAAAGCATTAAAAATGATGAAATCTTGGGAAAAAAGAAACCTAACAATATTAGGAAAGATACTTGTTGTAAAAGCTTTAATACTTCCCATGTTTACTTTTGTAGCTAACGTTAATATATTTAACACAGAATACATAAATAAATTAGAGAGTGTATTATATGGATTATTTGGAATCATAAAAAAGATAAGGTTAAAAGAAACACGCTTATTGCAAATTACGAAGAAGGGGGGTTAAAAATGATTGACATTAGAAGCTACTTTAAATCTCTGCAAATTAAGTGGGTATTTAGATTAATTACTTCGAACGATGAAAACTGGATAGTTATTCTACGTTTCTTTTTAAATAAATTCGGCGAAAATTATCTCATCTTTAAAATGAATTTAGATACCACACAACTGAAGAGAATTAACATAATAAGTAAAATTCCTAGTTTTTATCTAGAAATTGTTAAAAGTTGGATTGAAATAGGAGGTGGAAATACGAAACATCCACAAACTTTTAGAGATATCAGGAAAGAAATTATTTGGGGAAATAGACATATAAAAATAGATAATAGACCATTTATTCTCAGACACTGGATAGACAGTGGCATTTTCTATATAAACGACCTTCTTGATAGTAATGGAAAATTAACACAAGACAATATCTACAACAAATTAAAATGTAAAGCAAATTGGATTGCTGAGTTTTCTATTGTTAAAAAAACATTACCAAACGAATGGTTAAAGGCAATCCACTCCGATCATTCAGCAAAAACTCAGATAAATATAAACCGTAATCAAATAATAATCAATAATAGAATGGTTGAACCGCAATCACTTGAAAGTAAATTTATTTACACACTGTTACTGAAAAACTGAAAAAACATCGGTATTGAAAAATGGACTAGACTATATAATTTGAAACCCTCCGAAATAAATAAAGCTCTAAATTTTATTCACAAAAAAATCTATATTAATAAAATAAAAGCATTCCGATAGAAATTAATTAGTAATATCTTGCCTAATCAACAGCACTTATATAAATGGAAATTAATAAAATCTCCACTGTGCACAACATGCGACGATATTGATAATTACGACCATTTTTTCCTGAAATGCAAAAGACTCAACTCATTTTGGTATGAAATTATTAATATTTTGGCTAGCTTTGGAATCTCGAAAGAAATAAATGTCAATCACCTAATAATCGGATACAAAATAAGCGATACGGAATATGATTATCTAAATCATATCCTTACCCTGATAAGTTTTTCAGTTTATAAATCGTTTTACGTATCCAAAAACCTAAGTAAAACGATTGACGTCTTCAAAATATTTATTTGCGAATTTAAGACATATTTTTACATAATGTTACAGAACAATACAAACTTACCTAAAATTATCAGACATTTCCAAAATTATCTTGAACATCCAGCCAGATAAAAATAATATAAACAAAATATATCTTGCACATATTGAAAAAAAACTTTTTCTCTAGTTCCAATAATTTTCAAGATAATGAGGCAAAAATGTCAAAAATAATCAATTTCGATAATTAAAGGGCAATAACTCCAATAAGGAGCCATCATACAACTTCAACCCAATGGAGTGTTTCGTAAAGTTTTGATGCAGATGAAGGCATGTCTCTTCGGTTTTCCTGTATCTGTTACAGTTTTTTAAATATAAGCAAAAAACTGTATTTAACCCCCCTCCGTCCTATTTTTAGCCATGGTGGCCATGTTGGTTAATCTGCAGCCATGGTTGGTGCAAACTTGGTTGAGGACATATGACGGATGATGTGTACAAAGTTTCAAAGCAGTACTTTCAGTTGTTTCAGAGGAGAAGATTTTAAAAAAATCAATTAAAACCGATTAAAAAAAACAGTTAAAGGGGAATAACTCTTAAACGGTTAATCAGACAATCTTGACCCTTAAGTCATTTTTGTGGGCCTTATAAAGCATTTAGCAATGCTAACTTTTTCTCTAGTTCTAATAATTTTCAAGATGTTGATGCAAAAATGGCAAAAATCATCAATTTTGACAATTAAAGGGCAATAACTCCTACAAGGAGTCATCATACAACTTTGACCCAATGAGGTCTCTTCGGTGTTCCTGTATCTGTTATAGTTTTTGAACTATAAGCGAAAAACTGTATTTTGACCCCCCTGTTCTATTTTTAGCCATGGCGGCCATGTTGGTTAGTCTGAGGCCATAATTTGTGCAAACTTGGTAGAGGACATTTTACTAATGATGTGTGCAAAGTTTCAAAGCAATCCCTGCAGTGGTTTTGGAGGAGAAGATTTTTGAAGAAAAATTAACGACGACGACGACGACGAGGGATGCCAAGTGATGGCAATAGATATAGATATATATTCGTGATAGAAATTTAAATTATTAAACATTCATTCATAACTTGTGATTCAGATCTGATGTGTAACATGTATATTGATAAAAATAACAGATAATAGTGACTTGCAAGTTTTCCGAACTTCCGGATTTGTGAATAGTTTTAATATCTTGTCCTATAACTCGATCAAAATTACGAATATATGTAATTTAATATTGTAGATATATATATATATATATATATATATATATTTTACCTTTATATAGAGTAAATGTACATTCTAGTTTGTGTTTAAATTAAACTTATTTCTCCTTTGCCTTTATTTTTCTGTTTTAGCTGTTATATTTCCAATATTCAAGTTTCCAAGTTTAAAATTTTTTTTATCAAATATTTTTTAAAATCCACATCGGTTTCACGCGGAAGTAGAAAGTATGTACAAATACATAATGTACAATTAATTATTGTTATTAGAAATTTGCGAGCCTTCATTTATGAACAACTAGGCATCGAACAATATATAGAATTTGGCAATATTCATATATTCGGGAGAAAATCTAGCGATAGACCTCGACCAATTGTCGCAAGGTTCTTGTATCATAAGGACTTGCGTATGGTTCTAGATCAAGCAAAGTGGCTGAAGAATACTCCTTGGGGTATTCATGAGCAATTCCCTAAAGCTGTTGAAGACAGACGGAAAAAACTTTATCCGGTATTCAAACAGTCTAAGCGAGACGTAAAAAATGTCGTACTAATACGAGACAAACTTTTCATAAACGGAACACAGTATATTCCACAGGATCGTGTACCCGCATTACGAGAAACTACTGACGTTGCTCCAAATGGATACCGTGACACTCTCCTTCGCACTCCCAAGGAATCAGGCAGGCCATACCAGACACCCCGCCAATCAGACAATTCTCTTCTGAGTCAATCAGACTATGTGTACTAGGAGAGCCATTGGGGCCACCCTGCTAGGTATACAGATTGTACTTTTTATGAACCTGATTTTAAATATAGTAAATTTTTTATTTGTAGATATAATAAGTGTGTATGTGTTCATGAATTTTCTTATGTTCTTGAGTATGACTGATGGTATTCTGATGAGTATTTTGGTTATTTTAAAGGTTCTTTAAAGAGTGAAAATGAAAATAACGAAAGCTATGAAGAATTTAGTAACAATTCCGTTAGCACTAATTTACATATATCAGAATCTTTAGGAAGAAAAAAAGTATTATTTTTGGAACCAGGAAAAAACCTAAAGATTGCTTGTCTAAATTGTTGTGGTATAAAAACCAGAATTCAATATCCAGAATTTCAGAGTTTTATTGAACAAAATGATATTGTTTGTTTTGTCGAAACTAAAACTGACGATATAGATATTATAGATCTTCCAAATTATATGTTTAAAATGAAAAATAGAAAGAAAGTTACAAATAAACGTTCAGGTGGAATAATTGTAGGCTACAGAAATTGCTTAGATAAACATATTGAATTCTTTAAAACAGAAAGTCAGTATGTTCTTTGGTTTAAAGTAAGCGAAAAATTGGTTAATACAAATGAGCCTATTATCTTTGGTGTTGTATATATACCACCGGAACATACACGATACTCGTCTGAAGAGGCTTTTGCTGAATTAGAACGAGAATATTTATTTGTTTTAAACCAGACCAAGTACGTCTGTATCGTTGGTGATCTTAATGCTAGGACGTCAAATGAAAAGGATTTCGTAGATTTAAAGGAAAACATTCATGTTAACGAACCTTTCCTGGAATATGTTGATAATTACATTGAATTGTTACAAAATCTTGAGTGCCCACTTATTAGGAAAACTATGGATAAATAAAAAAACAGGTATGGAAATATTCTGTTAAATTTTTGTAAAGGTAATAGCATGTTCCTTGTTAACGGAAAAATTGGGAAAGACAAATTGATAGGAAATTTTACCTGTAAAAATGTTAGTGTTGTCGATTATTGCATAAGTAGTCCTCATCTTCTTAAATTTATTTTGGATTTTGAAATTTTAGAGTGCAGTAAGCTATTATCAGATGTGCATTCACCATAATTAATAACATTGCGGACCGATACATACCCTGATGAATTTAATAAAAGCGATAAAAATAATAAGGTCGAATGCGTTAAAATAAAACCTTGGAATTGTGAAAAAGTTCAAGATTTTTACAACTATGTTTTTGAACCAAAGATTTCTCATCTTAAAGAAAAGTTAATAGACGCTTTCGAAAACATCGCTGTCCTCGATACTGAAAAAGTTGAGTCGCTAGAAATGACTTAGGTAATATCTTTATTGACTCGGCCACCAACACGTTTGGCACGTATAAAGTAAGCCATTTTAATAACAATCAAACTTCCAATAGCCCAAAGAGTGATAAGCATTGGTTTGATGAAGGGTGCAAGTCTGCAAGGCAAAACTTTCGTAAGAAAAAGAGAAAATTCAAATCCTATAATACTGAAACAAATCGTTTAGAAATGAATAATGCAGAAAAAGCTTACAAAAAGAAAATGAACGAAAAATACATTAACTACTGCAACCAGCTAGCGGCAGATTTACAAACTGCGTCAAAAGAAAATCCAAAAAAATGCTGGGAAATTTTAAATGGAAATAAGAAGAAAAAGCAACCAAACATTGACATAAATTTATTGTTTGACTTTTTTAAAAACTTAAATATAAATGATAAAGAGTAAGATGAAAGCTTAGCATATGATATGCCTGAAAAACTTAACGACAACATAAATGGATATATTTCTCGTGATGAAATTTATAGATGCACAAAGAATCTTAAAAATAATAAAGCCCGTGGCGAAGACGATATCATAAATGAATATATCAAGTCTACAGCTAACCACTTTATAGATATTTATGAAAAACTTTTTAACATTATATTCGACTCCGGTATACTGCCAAATAGCTGGTTGATAGGAATAACTAAGCCTATTTACAAAAATAAGGGGGACTCTAACAATCCAAAGAACTATAGACCAATAACTATTGTCAGTTGTTTGGGAAAATTATTCACAGCCATACTAAACACCAGACTGAACGAATTTTCGATTTGTACACTATTCCAAATTTTGAAATATCAAAAGAAAAAACTTTATTGTGCTTTTATAGATTTGGAAAAGGCGTTTGACAGAGTTTGGCGCGATGGATTATTCTATAAGCTATTACTTAATCCAAATAGATGGGAAAATGTACAGAGTTCTTTTTAATATGTATTCTAATATTAAATCTTGTATATCATACAATAACCAGATAACTGATTTCTTCGTTTGTGAAATGGGTGTAAGACAAGTTGAAAATCTCTCCCCTTTCCTTTTTTCAATTTTTATAAATGACTTGGAAGAATTTATGCTGTCAAAAGAGGTAAATGGTGTTACAACTGTAAATGAAAATATTGAAACTGAACTTGGCATATATCTTAAACTATTTCTGTTACTATATGCCGATGATACCGCTCTAATGTCGGAGTCTGCTGAAGATCTACAGTTACAAATTAATGCCTTTGGAGAATTTTGTGACAATTGGAAATTGAAAGTAAATATTGACAAAACAAAAGTCATGGTCTTTGGCTTGGGGAAAATTAAAACAACTTTAAAATTTTTCTACAAAACGGACGAAATAGAAATAATTGACGAATTTAACTATTTGGGCGTTAACCTAACAAAAACACTAAATTTCAATATTACTAAAAAACATCTCGCAGATAAAGCGCTTAGAGCAATGTATGAACTACTGAAATTAGGTAGACTTCACAAATTATCTGTACACATTCATCTAGACTTATTCAATAAGATGGTAAAACCTATTTTGCTCTATGGTTGTGAAATCTGGGGATTCGGGAGGAATGATGTTCTGGAGAGAATTCATTTAAAATTTTGTAAAATACTTTTAAATCTCAAATCTACCACACCAACTTATATGGTGTATGGAGAACTTGGTAGATATCCCTTAGATATTGATATAAAAGTACGAGTTATCTCATTCTGGGGTAGACTAATTGTAGGAAAACAGAGTAAATATTCCAATATATTGTCATCTTTTACAAATTCAGCGAAGAACTTATATCGATAACTACTATACAAAGAGACTTAGTACTTTTAAATTTTCTGAACTTATGTCTAATACAAGTCCTTCGCTGTTACGAAAATTAGTTAAATTCATTAAGATAATAAATGACAAGGTCAGTGCTCCTGGCTTTCCTTTTGCTCTGCCCTAAATCTTTCTGTATATAGTGTAAATACTGTACATGTTTTGTTTCGTTTTATTTGCTTTGTCTTTCTCTGTACCAATGTAATATTGGCTGTTTGAGAATAAAGATATATGCAAGATAGAAAGAGCAAAACTCAACGTATATATCGTTTTTGTTTAGTTCTCAGAATTTTAAGCCAATTATAGGATCTACATGGACTTCGGTGGCCAAGAACTAAGCTATGCTGTTGATTATCGGTGACATTTTAAAAGTGTACCGGTACCATACTGTGAGTGTTCACATAGCTGCCCAGTGCGTCCCCATGTGGGGGATAGGGAATGCCTCGTCTCGTTGGGGGTCGTCAAGTCATAATACTTAAAGCCTGACCGCAGAAGACCGTGGGAAACGTGTTTGAAGGTTCGTTCGTTGTAGCCGCTACAAATGGCTCCATTTTCCGCACCTATCCATACCCCATACTTCAATGAGAGTCAAAATGTGTGCCCTTTGGTCCATCTTTTTCGAATTTATTTATTGTTTGTTTACGTTTTCTAGTCCAGAACATAGTTGAAATACTGTATGCTGGACGTAAAGCAAACAGCAAATCAAAGTGTAAATTAAGAAAAAACCTTGCAGTTCAATGTTGTTTGTTTGTTTGTGTATTTTGTTTTGATTTTATTTGTTTAAAACTATTTTGTGTTTTCTTTTTCTGTATAATTCAATGTCCTATTTTGTTAAGTGTAAATTAATATTTTGCAAGCGCGTCTATTTAGTTGTATTAAAACATTGAAATTTAAATGAACTCAAGTTGTGCCTTGACATTACATCGTCACACTAGGAAGTTGTGATTTAAAGTACACATTTTATTCAACACAATTGTGTTATTTCTTTAATATTTATTTAGCTTTGTAAATTCATAAGGTTTAAATAGTGTTTAGTTATATTAATGGACGTTTTACTGTTTATGCTGGACTAAAATGAAAGGCCTCGTCATTTGGATTTCTTCGTGTGTTGTTTGCCTTTTCTGTATTGAAGGTAAGAATAAATTTAACCAGTTATTTAATAAGAAGAATTCTCGTATCATAATACTTGTAAAATAAAAAGAAAGAATGTCCACATTCCAGGAATAAACCCTTTATGTTCAATATTAATTAAGAAATCAATTATACAAAATTAAGGTTTTTATTGAATATCGTATTTTACATGTAACTAACATAACATTTTCAATGTACATGAATCCAGAGCGTTTCTATTCTGCATGTACAACATGAACAGCAGGTGTGCTGAACCCGAGTAAAATAGCAGTAATTTGAGCATTCTTTAAAATAGGTGTGCGTTTAGGCCATTTCAATTTATAAGTATGAGCACAAAACAGGGCTCCAATAATTTCTGTCCCTATAGAGCCTTCCCAAATTAAATAGCTTGTTATATGTAAACCTAGACTGGAAATGTATACGGTGTGTATACTCAAACGTCCAATTAAGAAACGGTGATTAGGAGGCCCATTAAAGATTTTTACCTTTAATTTACCTGTAAAATAATTCATATTTTGCGAGTAGATGTTTTTGGGAACAAACCATGTATGACATACAAAGGATTTATAAAACAATTTTTTGTAACCTTTAAGATGGAAAAGAATGTAAAAATAATTAAAAATATACAGATATAGCCTTAATAAAACAATTGCGTTTCAGTAATTTTTATTATTTATTTTACGATATGGATGAAAGATACTTGTCAACTTGCTGCATATTTAGCATAGATTTTGAGGGTTTTCTCCTCAACTCTGTAGATGTAACCTGTGGTGTCCCCATTTTTAATTGCTTACAATTGAACGTTTAACTTGGCATTTGCCATGTTGAATTGTGGTTCAAAGTTGTATGTTACTACCAATTTATAGTCTATCCAAGGTATATGGAAGGTATCATCTAGATTGCCGATTCCCGAATTTCCGAATCCCATATTGCCGAATCCAGTTAGCCGATTCCCAAATTGCCGACAAAGGTTAACATATATGTTTGTTAATATATCGATTTCATGAAATTCGTTAAGTTAATCGTAATTTTGCAGATTCCAAGTGCGAATGTGTTTTTACAGTTCGAGTTAAATTCGACAGTTTATTGTATTTATGTTGTTTTGGACGATTTGTTTTTCTACGACAGTCTATCCTCTAGTATTTTTATTTTCTCGTGACGTTGCAATTTAAAATAAATATAATGACCTGATCACCACTAACTTATTAATTTACGTACATTGAAATAATAAACACATTAATTAGTAAAATTTGTAATGATTTGTGATTTACTTATTATTAATAAATTTATCATTGATCCAACAATTGTGCAACCTGGAATAATTTAAGCTAATTGTTACATGTATTATATATTACTGAACTTTGTGTTTAATTTTTACAGTTTACATAAGGTGTAATATATTTCTATACATTTTCTCTTGAACAAACTTCTAGTTATTAACAAAAAAATATCTTAAAAAAAGCAATTGCCAAATTGTTGAAGAAAAAATATTGGTGAACACCAGCAGGCATGATGAACATAAAAACTTAAGAGTAGATGACTGAATATCCACTATTCATTTTAATAGAACATTGGCTATAAAGGGGAGAAGAAGACCTCCCCCCACCCCGCGAGAATGTCAAGTTACATATTCCTAATACACTGATCGAGTTACCTCCAGTTCAATTTTTCCGTTTTTGTCTCGCCTGCGACGAAAGTCGCTGGAGGCGAGACATATGTATGGGAATCCGGCGGCGGCGGCGGCGGCGGCGGCGGCGGCGGCGTAAACACTTGACATCTTGCTTCATATCTTTGTAAGCCCAAGCCCTAGGTCCATCAAATTTGGTCCAGAGGTAGCTTATGATGAGTACTTGCCAGTCAGTCACCTGTCACCTGACCTTGACCTCAATTTCACGGTCCAGCGACTACGTTAAAGTTTTAGGGTTACGACAGTTCCTCTGTAACTACGCATGGTAGGATGACAATATTTGGTGTATAGGTTGCTGATGACTAGTACATGACTGTCTGGTAGGTGTCACCTGACCTTGACCTCAATTTCACGGTCCAGCGACTACGTTAAAGTTTTTGGGTTACGACAGTTCCTCTGTAACTACGCATGGTAGGATGACAATATTTGGTGTATAGGTTGCTGATGACTAGTACATGACTGTCTGGTAGGTGTCACCTGACCTTGACCTCAATTTCACGGTCCAGCGACTACGTTAAAGTTTTTGGGTTACGACAGTTCCTCTGTAACTACGCATGGTAGGATGACAATATTTGGTGTATAGGTTGCTGATGACTAGTACATGACTGTCTGGTAGGTGTCACCTGACCTTGACCTCAATTTCACGGTCCAGCGACTACGTTAAAGTTTTTGGGTTACGACAGTTCCTCTGTAACTACGCATGGTAGGATGACAATATTTGGTGTATAGGTTGCTGATGACTAGTACATGACTGTCTGGTAGGTGTCACCTGACCTTGACCTCAATTTCACAGTCCAGCGACTACGTTAAAGTTTTTGGGTTACGACAGTTCCTCTGTAACTACACATGGTAGGATGACAATATTTGGTGTATAGGTTGCTGATGACTAGTACATGACTGTCTGGTAGTTGTCACCTGACCTTGACCTCAATTTCACGGTCCAGCGACTACGTTAAAGTTTTTGGGTTACGATAGTTTCTCTGTAACTACGCATGGTAGGATGACAATATTTGGTATATAGGTTGCTGATGAATAGTACATGACTGTCTGGTAGGTTCCACCTGACCTTGACCTCAATTTCACGGTCCAGCAACTACGTTAAAGTTTTTGGGTTCCGGCGGTTCCCCTGTAACTATGCAGGGTATGGTGACAATATTTTGTATACAGGCCGCTGCTGATATTAAATGCTATTTACGTAATGCTTATGACGAAATTTATTTTCGTTACTGATGCGGAATACAGGCGAGACGTTTTTCTGTGTCCACACTTGTTTTGTTTATTTTTGGTTTTTTGTTTAACTGTATGTTTTGTTTTTGTTTTTTGTTTAACTGTATGTTTTGTATTTCTATGCGTTTTCTGATTCGCTAGGAATGCTAAAATGGAATTTATAAAAAAAACAAGAATAATTGTTGAAATTTTGTCACGGGACTTTAAATTACCGAGATAGGTTTATACTTTCTTTTCCGGGGAGACCGTCGTCGTATATGGACGTATATTGGTTGGTGATACTTTCTTTCCTGCGGAGACCGTCGTCGTATATGGACATATATTGGTCGATGCACGATCGTGAATAATAATATTATTAAAAGACGATGCGAATGAGTGTAATAGGAGCATGTTGAAGATTATTTGACTTCTTTGCCTATTGATTTTAAAGAAGTTTTCATTCCATAGTGAGCACACGTGGTCCGAGTAGACGATAAACGAAAATTCACGTCGAAAATTTTTGCTAGTTTCGTACCGTATCAATTTAAAAAATGCACAGTGGAATGGTAGTCTTTTCTGACGACATTGAATTACTCGCGTAAACGTCTCA
This sequence comes from Limnoperna fortunei, assembly GCA_944474755.1. NCBI lineage: Eukaryota > Metazoa > Mollusca > Bivalvia > Mytilida > Modiolidae > Limnoperna > Limnoperna fortunei. The sequence continues at coordinate 43,673,626 of OX104111.1, read as the reverse complement.
ACAAGTCAGAGGGGTCAGAATATTTATATTTTTGCGTAAGACTCATTCGCTCACTTCATTCGTTCACGACGACAATTTGTTTTCGTTTCTGGCCATATTTCGCACCAAATCAAATGGATAATGATTCCATATGGGTCAAATTCCCGTAAATTATTTTACATGTAACATACAAGTGATATAAACACTTTAAAACTTTAACGGACCCCTTAATCCCCATTTCTTAATTAGATGTTTATTTTGCGAAACAATGGCATTCTTTCAAATGTCTGGATGAATAATGTTTTTCAGTTATAATTTACTAAAACATGTTTACCTATACGAGCCATTTCTTTACCATATTTTGAGGACGACATGTTTGGCTGTCTTAGTGACTTTAAATGATCGAATTACAATCCCTGACCCGCAACGTCTTGACAAAGCTTTTCTAATTAAGTTTGATCTTAAGGCGTTCTTACTATCTAAAACAATGTAGACTATAATATAGTAAAGTGCTCTCGACAAACGTGTAATTTTGTATGTCTTATTTGTGAAGACCGCTACCGCTCGTACATAACAATGAAGACAGGGACTATCATATTTAAGGTCTTTCCCACTTCCAGTGGGAAGACCTTCTTGCTTTTGCTTTGATTATTAAGGTCTTTCCCACCTCCAGTTTTTTTTTTGTTTTCCGTCAACTTCAAAACCAAACAGTTTAAAAAGTACGCGACATTAAATTTTGGTCTTTCGCGACACAAGTTTTGGGCACTGAAAGTCTATTCGGAATTCACCCTGTGAAATCGAAACCTTTTTCTTTCCGGAGTTATCTGCCCAAACACCGAAAACCTTGTTATCGCGTAATCTCTGAAACTATAACAGATATAAGAAAACTAAAAAGTGACAAATGTTAAGGAACTTTTGGGACAAGTTTATGAGATATTTTGGCTAAAAATTTGTGACTAGCGAAGGCGAGCGGTATTCCTTGAATGTTTCACAAAAACTCACAAACCCTAAGTCGAACTCACGAAAGGTCTTCACCATTTGTCGTTATGTGACATGTCCTTAAAGAAAATGTCAAAGTCAAAGTTCAGAAGTGACCTCGACCTTAGGCCTCCAATCTTGTTATCATTACAACTCAAAAACTAAAAAAGATAGAAGAATTAAGACAATAAATGGGAAAAATACTCCTCTCATCAAGGCCTTCATTTGATACGTTTGGTCCGAAACTGGGCGATGATCCTTTTTCGAGTTCGGGCCCTTGACTCAATTCGGTTAATCAGTTTTCGGCATACAACTTGAAAACCGTTACAGATAATATAGTAAACATATAGGTTTAACATGATCACCAAGTCAAGGCCTTCAATTTGAGCCTAATTTCAAGGCATGGGTCAAGGTCATACCATAGCAACAAGGTAACAAGTACAAAAAGTCCTTAGCAACCATGTATTTTTAAAATCAAGATGATGTACGTTACTGAAATATGTCATTTTTCAAAAGGAAGTGGTATTTTGTACTTGGCAACCGCCACAAAAGTCCTTGACAACCATGTATTTGTTTACTCAGGACCACAGAAATAGTCTATTCTGCCTAAAAATGATCCAGTAACGTATGTAGTCAAGTTTACAACAAGAGATGAAGAAAAATTAATTTCTTAAAGGTATCTGGGAAAGACCTTTCTAATTGTTCTTGAGCAATTAGCCCTATCTCCTTACACTCATGGTATAGTAGCATTGATGCACTTCTTTCATACCTTGACATTAACATTAAAACATTATTTCAACTTAAACTTAATATTAAGAAATTTATTTTTAACAAATTGAAAATTAAATATGAATTTATTTGGCATCAGGAACTATTTAGAGACAACCCGACAGAGGGCAAGGGAAACAAACTTCGTACATATAGACTATTTAAAAACATCTTTAAATTTGAAAACTATTTAATAATTGGAAACTGTGATCAAAGAAAATCATTTACAAAATTTCGCATTAGTGCACATGATTTAGAAATTGAAAGAGGTAGATATACTGGAATCCAACAGCAAAATAGAATATGTAAAATTTGTCAAAATAATGTTGAAGATGAGTGTCACTTTCTATTGAAATGTGAACCTCTTGAAAATGAAAGAAAAGGAATTTTGGAAATAATATCCAATAAATATAAAAATTTTAGTTCATTAAATATTGATAACAAATTTGTTTGGTATTTGTCATCTGAGGATAAATTTGTAATAACTAATCTATATAAATTAATTAAAAATTTAAATAACAAAAAGGAGGCTGTACTGGGTGAAAATAACTAGAAAAACCTGTTGTATATTGTCATTGTGGGCCATGTCTCTTGCTGTAGTTACTGTAAAGTGGTCACTGTACTTGTTGAACCTTTACTAACACTCAATTATACTTGACTTTATTTTGTGTAAGTTTATTTCATTTTCAATATTATTCAATCATTGTACAATCACCTATAATAATTGTATGAAATTAATGTTAATTGTTCAGCCTGAAAGGGCGATTTAATTATCAATAAACATATCTTATCTTACATATACTTGGTTTACACACAAACAAATAAAATAAAAAATGTAATCGATTTAAGCAGCATTAATATGTATTATCTCAATACCCTATTAATAACTGTTATTTTTCGTTTTGCGTTGTCTATGTTGTCCGCAGTTACGTCCGTGTTCATGGTCTATTTCTGATTTTACTTCAGCTAATTTAACGGAAACTTTCTGATTGTGCTTAAATTGTTCTTCGTTTCCTCTTTTTCTAAACTTATAGGAATCATAAATTGACTCGTCAATTTTGGCAATCTGGTTATCTGAAATACTATTTTGGTCTTCATGAATTTTCTTTTGTAATCCTTCATAGTCGGAAATACAGTAACAAAGTCATATTATTTAAGATCTCGTCTTGTGTAGACTTGCATTTTTGAACTTTAATATGAATAGCTTGTTGTAAATTGACGTCCACCTTACTAGTTTGATCGGCGGCTAGAAAGTGACAGAATTCTATTTACCCGAACTTCACCCTGGGTATAACGCAAACTACGTAACGATACCCGATTGGTCGACTACTACTTCGTTACACCGATAATTAATATATGCACACCGACAATACAATATTTTCCCGCTATACTAATCGAAACGCGGGAAAATACTTATATGGTGTAGGCATTGCCAAAATGCGAGCACAGACAATATAATCCTTTATTATCAATATATAATGTGCATTTCATATTTGACGTTACTTTCCTATCACCCTAAAAGTGCCTTTAAATTCCAGTGGTCACGTGACGTCTTTCTTTTGTAACTGTGACGTCACATTAATGTAATTTGATTGACAGTTTTTAAAGATCAATTTAGAGATTGCAAAAAAATAGTATGAAATGTTTGTTGTTAATTTTAAATATAACATTTATTTTTATCGATGTCAACTTTATATTCAAGTCCTTCTTAAAATATATTTTTAGTACTTTTCTTCATTCACTTTGTTCCTGATTTTTGACGATATCAACTTCCGGACGAAACGAAATCAATATCAGCATTAAGCAGATTTTGATCACGTGATTTCATTTTGATCACATGACACGTAATTGCCGTAGAGCTCACCGCTCTTTGCGGTTCGCTGCCCGCTGCGAGCTGTGTTCGCTATTAACAGTATTATAAAAACAAAATGTGTAATTTCAGATCTTATTTATTTATCTCAGAGAATGCTGAATAAAAACAAAGATCTAGATTGGCAGTATTTGGCCACAGCTTTATTATACAAGTACAATAATAAATATATAAATAAATGAATAAATAGATAAATAAATAGATAAATAAATAAATATATATATATTTGAAATATAAGATAAGATTAAAGTTCAAGTCTATATATTGGTCGCCGCAACTTGATGGCAGACCATAAATGAATTAGCAACTGATATATATGGGGGATGAGCAACCCTGGGAAACAGAGGTTACTCCAAAATTTAGATATTTGCTAGTTGACAGTTAATAAAAAGGGGGGCCAGTGCAGTGAAAAATCTGCCTTATTGTCCGAAACCACCATTTGCACGCTTCTCACACTCCACGGCGATAACAAGACTGTGCTTTTTCCTTACAAGGTTCCTCAATCCTCAAGCTCCAAGCTGTCCCAATACCTGAAAATATTCAAGAAAAGGAAGCGAAGTACCAATTTCATTAACAAGATGATTAGCAAAATATATTACAAAATGTATTAACGTTGTGCGTGTTATGTAATGGAGGTGGGTGGGAGGGTCTAAAAAATTTAGATTGCCAAACCGACATTTTTCCTGTCACCTCCTTGCAGACGATTTTCAAAAAGACCGAACCTCGATTTGGTTTTTCTATTTTAAGACAGGTTTAACCAATCACCAATCATGTTGAGCGAAAGCAACAACAGCCAACAACTATACTAGTCAGTCTTCCTTCGATAAAGGAATTTAATGCTGAATACATTAAATTCACTTATCTCAGAGAATGCTGAATAAAAACAAAGATCTAGATTGGCAGTATTTGGCCACAGCTTTATTATACAAGTACAATAATAAATATATAAATAAATAAATAGATAAATAAATAGATAAATAAATAAATAAATATATATTTGAAATATAAGATAAGATTAAAGTTCAAGTCTATATATTGGTCGCCGCAACTTGATGGCAGACCATAAATGAATTAGCAACTGATATATATGGGGGATGAGCAACCCTGGGAAACAGAGGTTACTCCAGAATTTAGATATTTGCTAGTTGACAGTTAATAAAAAGGGGGGCCAGTGCAGTGAAAAATCTGCCAAATTGACTGAAATGACAGATGCTCGTCATGTGTCGTTTCAGGCAACCGCCACAGAATGGGGGGGTTTGAACTGCACAGCTGTGCCAATACTGTTAAATATATATCTATAACTAATATATAACTGATATATAACTAATATATAATATAATTTATTTCTAGTATATATATGGCATATTTATATATATGAATAACAAATTGAAATAGCACTGTTATATTCAATATAATATATTTCTAGTTTATATATGGCATATCTACATCAATATAAATGTGAATAACAAATTGAAATAGCACCTGAATGTATGTGCTTGAATGTATATACAAATTCAGAACTTCTAGTATACTTATGTTGTTGGTTTGTATGTTGTTGAACGCCACTTACAGCAATTTTTCAACTATATAATGGCGTTCAGTTTTTTATTGGGGGAGAAAGCCGGAGAACATCCCGACCTACGGTGGGAAAACTTGCTCTAGTATATAAATTTAACTAAATATTTGCAGAACAGATATACAATTACGAATTTTTAGTATGCATATGTCATAGTAAACTAAATAATTGCAGCATGTAGATTTGTCTGAATATTTGTTTATGTAAAAATTTCCAGCGACCAGAGCATAATAACATACAGAATTGCATTCTAACCAATACATTACCAAGATCATTCCGCCCAATATTTATCATAATAAATTTTTGGAGGGTCTTCCAATTTAATACGAATTTTTAGTATGTATATGTCATAGTAAACTAAATAATTGCAGCATGTAGATTTGTCTAAATATTTGTTTATGTAACATTTTTTGGTCAATAACACGAACACAATTTGTCAAATTATTTAAAAATTTCCAGCGACCAGAGAATAATAACTGCATTCTAACCAATACATTACCAAGATCTTTCCGCCCAATATTTATCATAATAAATTTTTGGAGGGTCTTCCAATTTAATAAAGGTTCCAATATAACCATTGAGTTAATGCATTCTTTATGATGTATAAGCAAACAAGGCAGAACTTGTGTTTCCTTGCAAGGCTCCTCAATTCACAAGCTCCAAGCTGACCCAATACCTGAAAATATTCGAGAAAAGGAAGCGAAGTACCAATTTCATTAACGATTTAGCAAAATATATTACAAGATGTTTGACCTGCCATACTTGTATAGCATTCGGAATCTGTAGTGTTTTGCTAATATGCATGTATATACTAGAATTAAAAGCAACAAACATTTATAAAGATATAAAGTGTAAATTATGTGTAAACAGTTAAAATTTAGTTACATGAAGGGATTCTAATATTAATTTTGAAAAAAACATTGGATTGCTGCATTCCAAGAGATTTTACATCTTCAGTTGACAATTATTTCCATGGCGGAATGTGTTGCCATACCAATGTGAAATTAGTCTCTGAATTAAACAGGTAGTCCGGGCCCGCTGCGTGTTGGATCAAGTCTGGGCCTCTAAAACGCAGAACTATGGACGCCCAGCTGGCGTGTGCCAAGAAAAAGATGTTAAATTATTTTGATAATAAAAATTGCCGGAGATGCATGCAATTCATTTATTTTAACTGGCCATATTATATTGTTGCAAAAACAACGGTTACCATAAAAGAAATGTAAAATGAAACTGATGCCGGTAGTTCAATAAATTTTGTAACCAGTCTTAGTTAAGGTGGGTCCGGTATGACTGGTACCTTTATTAACATAAATGGTTGCAGAAAATTAAGGTGTATTCATTCCTGTGAATACAGAACAATACTATATTTTAAAAGAAAATGTGGACAAAATACAAATACGAATACAAATATTTACTAGCACAAACTCATGGTACAGTACATGTTAAGGCACAACAATTTACAGGGTCAATACAAAGTGTGTTATACAAATGTAATACAATTCTTTACATTAATTGTATTTATTATTATATTATATTATATAGTATACAGATGATATAACCAATTAAAATTACGTTTTACATGATACAACCCCCTCCTAATTCAAAGCATTCTAAAATAAATGTAGCAGTAAGTTTTAGACAAAATTCAGATTTGCTATTCAACAAAAAGCACAATAGGGATTTGTTAAAGGATTGGGGATTAAACTTTTCATTTTCTTAAGAAATGTACTTCTTATCAGCTTATAATGTTTGCAATGCAACAGAAAGTGTTCTTCATTTTCAATTTCTCCCGCACTGCAAACCAGACAGTTTCCATCTTTTCTATTTAGTTTTTGGTATCTTCACTTTCCTATCATTAGATTTTGAGCACTGAAGCGAATTTTACAAAGAGCAGCCCTGTTTTTTTTTAGCTTTCTTTAAGATATCTAAATAGCGAGGTCTGCATCCTATTTAAAAACAAAAATTTTGAAAAAATTCTAGTTTTGGAGATGTGTCTATAAGTGTATTTTGATTTTGGAGATTTTGATCATTTAATCTAATTTTTATTTGATTTAAGTATTGTTTAAGTGAGCTTAAATCATGATTTAGAAAGGAAAAACCTAAATTATTTAATACTGTTTTCAGTTTGATAAACCAATTGGTTGAGTGAACAGAATTTTCAAAATTAGTTTTTACTAAAGAATTGTCCGAGTCTATAATATATTCTAGATATTTGATGCTTGAGTACAGAATTTTACTTTTTAAGGGAAGTCGACATAGTTCAGTTCGACATGCATCATTAGTAGGTTTGCAATGTACACCTAGAATTTCATTTATAAATTAAGATGTAATTTTTCAAATGGTTCAGTATCTTTAAAGTTGGAGAAAATACTCCATATTTAACTGCAGTATGTGATAATGGGTAAAATTAGTGTATCAAAGAGTTTTACTAATAATTTGCAAAGGTTATTTAATCCAATTAGCTTTTTAATTTTCAAAATATGCTCTTTGGCTTTTTCCATTAATGTGTTAATAGCTAGATTAAAGTTGCTATTACATTTTATTAAAATGCCTAGATAACAGTACTGAGATACTGTTTCTAGATATATAAATTATTACTTTTTAATTGGTTTAAAAAGGTTTTACCATTCAAATTAAATACTACTACTTTGGATTTATCAGTATTTACATGTAAATGCCATATTGAACAGTATTCCTGCATGGCAATGAGACAGTTTTGCAACCCTTCCTTACTCTGAGATATTAGTACAATATCATCAGCATAAAGAAGAATGCTTACTCTAATACCACCCAAGACCACTGGGTAATATATGTTGTTTTCCAGTTTTTTTTGTTATATCATCTATAAAAAAGTTAAGGAGAAGAGGACTCCAAATATCACCTTGTTTAACACCTCTTTCAGATATTAATGGCTCACTTAGATCATTTGAAAATTTAATTTTTCATTGTATCAGTATACATGGAGTATTTAATTTTAAGTATTTCATTAGGAGTGTTATGTTTTAGCAGTTTATAAATAAAAACCAATTCTCCACACTGTGTCAAAGACTTTTCTTAGGTCAGTGAAGGCTGCAAACACTTTGATTTTTCATTTTATAGTTATCTGTGATAGTTTTTAGAGTAAAAATGTGATCAGAAAGCCTGCACTTCTCTTTAAATCCTATTTGGTTCTTACTTATTAGAAAGTGATTATTCATAAATTCCAAAAGTCGATTGTATATAATCTTATTAAATAATTTTCCTAAGTTTGAGCTGATAGATATTCCCCTATAATTATTAGGGTCAAATCTATTACCTTTTTTATGTAATAAAACTAAATAGTTTTCATTCCAAGATTTAGGGAAGATACCATGTGCAAAATTAAAAAGTTTACAGAGTGGTTTAATTAATGCTGTGGTACTATTCTTCAGCATTTCATTAGAGATGAGGTCTGATGATGCAGTTTTACCATTTTTAAGTAATTTAATTGCTTTTATCATCTCCTCACAGGTGATTTCATTGTTAGACTCACCTGAGACTGAGAAGTTAATATTTGATTTTAGGGTCTCAAATTCCCGAGTGATATTTTGTTGTTTATTACTATATGCAGTGTCAGCTTTATTTAGTTTTTTGTAAAATGATATGAATTCTTCCTTTAGAATATCAGTGTCTTCAATTTGACCAGCTGATTCCCTTTCAAGTTTATTTATCATGTGCCAAAATATACTTGGATCTTAGCACAGTTGTTTCTTAATTCAGAACAAATTTAGTTTTTATATGACTTTTCTTCAAATTTGCAAAGATGTCTGTATTTTGATCTAAATGAATAGAATTTTTCCTATATTAATCTTTTCCTGGAAATTTATTTACAAGTTTTTCATAATTTTTACTTTTTTTCTGTGTTCCTGAGATCTTTACATGAATCTGAGAACCAGTGTCTAGTTTTATTTTATTTTATTTTTTATTTATTTATTTTTTTTGTAATGTTGCTAGAGGGTTTAACAATTTAAGCTGATTTTTTGGCATTTTCTTGTAAAATTGTGGTTAAGGAATCAGTAAATGTCATTAAATTTAGTTGTCATAAATGCATCAAGTTTTTGTTTACTTTCCATGCTATTTATATTCTGGGAATACAGTTAGACTGATTCTTTTGTCGATATAAATTTACATGGAAGTGGTTCCAATGAATTTTGAAAGCTGCTCTTTACATGAAAATTTGTTAACAATGAACAAATAACAATGGTTTCACAAAGAAGTGAAATCATGTACAGTAAAATAAGCAAAATTTTATCATTCTAGAAACAATAATATAATCCACAACACTACATCCATTATATGTAACACAAAAGTGTATTTTCCTAATAAATCTCCAATTGTTCTACCATTTAGTATTTTTAATCCAGATTCTTGACACGTATTCAAGAAGTTTACCACTTTTATCAATTGGTTTACTGTAAAAAAAAGCTGTGACCGTGATAGGAGGGAAGCAGGGCTTTATTCCTATTTTTATTTAAATATAAATGCTTTACTCGTATTAATATGTCCATAACATAACATTATTATTATTATTGTTTAGAGGAAATATGAAACTAGAATTACAAGATATTGATAAAATGTCGGGAGCTCCATGATGCTTCCCGTGGATGCTTCGAATCCCAGATGTGATAAAATTTAAGAAATTGTTAAACCATCCTGAAACCAAATAACATTTTTCGAGATTTCTGGGTTTGGAAGATCATTAAACAAATTTTTCCTCCAAAGAAGTGTTGTTGAATGGAAGATTAATAAGGATTAAAAAATTTAGATTGCCAAACCGACATTTTTCCTTGCAGACGATTTTCAAAAAGACCGAACCTCGATTTGGTTTTTCTATTTTAAGACAGGTTTAACCAATCACCAATCATGTTGAGCGAAAGCAACCACAGCCAACAACTATACTAGTCAGTCTTCCGTCGATAAAGGAATTTAATGCTGAATACATTAAATTCACTTAAAAACAACTAAATCTCGAACAATATACCCACAAACCATGCCCTTCATCTTTCTGTCTTTAACTTTCTCTTTTCGTTTCATCTGTTAATTATGTTTGAGTGTCCTTCTTATCATTAGTCCTTGGTTAATCAACGGGTTAAAATGTAACATTGTTCCCAATTTGGTGTCGCTTATCTGTAAAATCTTTGATGTGTCATAGCTAGTACCGTAACCTTATTTAATACTTGGGTTAATATTGTTTGTTCTGAGATTAATTACTTTGATTATACCGCAAAGTGTATATTTAAAAGATTGTTGATTAATTTGGCTATAAGAAGACAAATGTTATTTTGAACTATGATATAGTTTAAGAATTGTGAGTGCAGGTCTGAAGTCAGTATAAAATAAAGAGCTAGTCGCCATTCATATAAATATATCGTTAAATATACCGTAATTTTTTTTATTGAAACCTGCATAAGAGTTTTATCGTTTGTAGATATATTCAAATAATCAACACTTTGAATACCAAAGGTAAAAATATTAGAAATACTCATCTTAGATTTTTTCTCTGGACATTCATCGGCCCAGTGCCCTTTATTTTGCATGTAAAACACCGTTCGTTTCTAATTAATTTCAACCCTGTTGTCTCTCTTTTCTGCACACTGAGAGTGCGGCATAACTCTGTTCATCTTGCCTTTCTTACTTCACTCGGCCTTGTTCTTTCTATGGGCTCTGGCCTGTGCCCTAATCATACGTTTTTCATCCTCGGAGTCGTCTGCAATGGCAATAGATATATACTGGTTGACCACCTTCAAACCTAACTCTGCCGAGTCAGCCAACTTGATTAATTTGTGTCTCTCCTGAACAAGTTCAATACCTTCTTCGATCCTGGTTTTAGCCTGCATGACCGCGTCTACAATTAAATCTGCCCCTTCTAAATTTGACTTAGCTTCTTTCAGCTTGTTTAAAACTTTCGTCTGGGGTTTATGCTGGTTTTCATTCCATTGGAGTTGAAAGGAATAATTATCATTTATTGCTTTTTCCATTTTGCAGAGCTTTATTTTGCGAAATATCCATCTGCGAATGCTGAATATTAGCTTGAAAAGAGGAAAGTTTGACATCTATAATTTGTGTCGGGTCCCACAATTCATTTTGAGACGCTTTGACTTCTATGCTCACGACGTTTTTAATATGTTCGTTGAATGGTCCCTTGTCCATAAAGAAGTTGTTTACAGAAGCAAGGGCGGCTAGAAAGTTATTAACCCGTTTAATCATGTGACAACCATTTGGGTTCACTAGAATATATACAATAATTTCGCTCTATACTTTGTACCGCGGGAAATTATAAATCACTAAACTAAGCAAACATCAGTCGCTGGCAAATATATATATATATATATTGTTATTCTAGTTCTACAGTATTGCGTAATATTACTGAAAAGAAATAGTATACGTTTCGTTTGCGCACAAAAATATAACAACTAAATAATGTTTATATAGCGATAACGGTGTTAGTGGTATTTCAGGGTTTACTAGTGCTATACGTAATTTAATATTTTGTTTTAATTAGATACCAACGACAACATTTTATTTTCCGATGCCAAAAATATCATGATTCTTAATACAGCAACAGGAAATACAACAGTAATCGCAACAGGCTACAGCTGGGTACTATATGTGGATTATTATTACGCAAAGAATTTAATCTTCTGGTCCGATGAGTTTGCAGGAACTATTTCAAGGTCTGTATAATTGCAAGTTTTTGTGCGATTACACATAAAACTGATTAAAAACACCTAATATTTTGAGCACTTCTTTATTTAGTAATTAAGCTTTTTATATTTAGAAATTGAATAACTGAATACGTTTATAGGTTCAAATATTTCTAATAATGTTTATTTACCAAAATATTGTCTCTGATGTACTCAAATATGGAACTGATATCAACTGCTTGTGAGAAAATATTCTTCCAGTTATAAAACTTGAAAAACTTGTCAAGGTCACAAATATCTAAAATGCTACAGTGCGTTTTTTAACCTGATACTGTATTATCCTTGAAATATTATATTATAAAAATAAGAAAGTGTAAGAGGACAGGGCCTGACACGACACCATAAAAAGTTCTTAGATGAGAATTTGTGTGCTCTCAATTCCATTCAAACAAAACTGTCGATTTTCTTTGTTGGCATAGTAATTCAGAAGATTATCAAGGTGAGTAAAGCATTTTTACTTAAAGTGTTTTATGGCACATGGACCTGATATTAAAAACTCAGTAAAAGAATATACTGTCAAATAAAAGAAACGCATAATCCTCTTGAGTTTTTCAAGGTGCAAATTATGTATTTTACCAGGTGTAACAAAAAGGTCAATTTAATCATTTGTTTTTTGTACGTAGTCTTTGCTCTTTACCAATGGGAATGGTGACTCTCTTAATGTACCCATCAATTATATCGCCTTTATTGTTGCTTACGTTTTTCACGTACACATTTTGGCTAATGCAACCGCTATATTAAAGTGTATAAATGGACGATGTTTTCAGTTTGAATTCATCAATATTTAAACCATGCACGGAAAATAAATCCCGTGGTTAAATATATGTAGGAGCTTAATTTCCAAAAGAGGGAATTTCTGAATAAGTGGCATTTTTTATATTAAAAGCTGAAGGAAAAAAATTGGCGGGGGAGGGGGCTAATTATCTGATAGCGGTTCAAACTACTTTATGGCGGATTGTATTAAATGAAAGAAGAAAGTTAATATAACAAAGGTTCTTTTCTGGCGTTCTGATTAGTATTGTATCAACCGGGTTTTCTCAACCAGAAATTGGTAATTTACAGAAGAAGAAAAATTGACTTACATCAACGTCGCACTGAAAACAATCAGCGCCACACTAAATTTGTTTAGATCGGCTACAACAACAACAACACAAAAATCATACGTTTCTAAAGTTGAAGGGATTTCACTTAAACTTAAATCAAACTTTCCTTTATAATAAAGAAATCCCAAGTAAAGTTTTTAAAATTCAAACGTTAATGCAAAACTATGAAAAATTACATTGAGGAAAAAGTTAGGGTGAGGGAATGTGACGGTAAATGTAAGATCTTAATATTCAAGACGAACATATTATCATCAAAAGTTTGCAAGAAAAAATAATAAAAACGAAGTTAAATTACTTAGTTTAAACATATTTATTCATAAATTCAACAATACAATGCAGTACAATGAATTACAATGAATTACAAATTTCCTTGACAGGATCTTGAAACAAGAACTTCACTTTTGACAAAACCATTTCCTGAAATATAACTCACAATAGTATTACATACAAATTTCTGCATACTAGTATTGAAAAGTGAAAATTGTCTGTCATTAATTTTAAGTGAAATGAAATAATAGTATAGCTAAAAAGAAAAATATATACGTTATAAGAAAATATGGTAGGAAAAATGTGTTTAATAATAATAATAATAAAAATAGTAATAATAATGTCAAAATTATACAAAGGGCGGTAAGTGCACTGTAAGGAAATAAAAGAGACAAAAGATATACAAAATATAAAAAGATGAACGGAACTACTCTACGAGTTGAATTAAATTACTTGTGTATACGAAAAGGTTCCTTTTTAATGTGTGTTTTGTTATCAGATGTATTTTACACATGCTACATCTATATACATGTACAGAGAAGAGTACCCACATAGCTGTCAAACGCGCCCTCACGTTTGTGCTGGTGGAATGTCAGATTATACTTCTTAATGTTGACTTAAATTAAAACCACATGTGCTTGATTGTATATGGAGATTCAGTGGCATAGCTAGGGTATGAATGATTTGGAAGCCTTTTTTTAGGGGTCTGTGCATAGTCCTGGTATTTGTCCAGGGAGATCCTTCTTATTAAAGTAAAACATAATAATAAATCCCCCTTTTTTAATTTTTATTTTTTTTTAAAACCAAAATGATGTTACATGTAAAGCCTTGGCTTCCGAGCTACGCACTGACAATGTTAATTATATAACAACGTGTTAAAAGCTGGGTACACGTGTTTGCAGGTTATATATTTATGAAATAATTTACATTGAAGTAAAGCCTCTGGGATTTAAAACTCGATTTGTATGCTACTAAAGTACTTTGTTGTAATACAGCTATACCAACATCACACTTCTAATATCTTAATATATGTAACAAACATAATAAGAAAAATGTTTCTCTAAACTCGGATGATAAATACATAAGGTTAGTATTAGATCACTGCCATACCACTCATAAAATAAAAAGTCTCATGTTAGTTAATCTTTTTTTTAGAATAATCTTTCCTTCTGAGGCTAAAACGGAGGCAGAGGTAATCATAAGAGCGGGACGTCCCTTGGGTATAGCGGTGGACACAATACACGATCATGTATACTGGGCAGATTTGAATTCAAATAGAATCTCTAGATCGGATCTCGACGGATCTAATACTACTGTGATTTTGAATAATATTGATTCAGTAAGGGATATTGAATTGGATATAAACAATGGGTAAGTTTATTTTCTTTTCCCTTGATATTACACAGATATAAAAAAAATAAAATTGATTATGCTGCCTGTAGTGTCAAGATAAAGATAAAAATTCCGTAATTTAAAAATTAATATATATTTATTGATCACTAAGTAAAAAAATGAGCAGATACTCATACGTGTTAAAAGATATCAATTCAATATGAAAATACAAACATGGACAACAAACATGCGAAAAACAATAAACGAAACCAATGAGAAAACTAGACAAGCTACACTAACCCAACTAAAATCCTACAAAAAATAGTTGTAAAGTGACAAATGTTCCCGTGTTTAAACGTCCACAGTTCTAAAACATTTATTTAATTCTGAATTCTATGTTTAAAATGCACAACTTACACAACAAACGAATGAATAGTGTACCTACACATGCTTTGACAATAAACAAATATATACAGTGTTGAAATCATCGCAAATGTCATAGAAGGATTTACAAAAACGCACTAATTCATGAAGTTCATATTCTTCCAAATAATTGGTTCCGAGTCCACATTGATTTCCTGAGTAAACAAAGGTCAATGTAAAACAAATAAAAGTCGAAAAAAGGAAAGTTGTAAAGAGAACCGAGCTTCTGAACCACTAGTTAATACTACAAGTCATTGTGTTTTAGTAAGGGTTTTTGCGTGACAAATGAAAACTGCTAACCGCGTATGATCGAGCTTATGCTACTTTTGCAGTTCAAAAAAGATATATTTTGAAATCTACAATTATGTGCTCGAGATATTCAGCTTTTTAAAATGCGGCGGTTTTTTTCATTTTGATAGGGCGATTTTCTACTGTAAATTTTGAAAATTTGAAAAATTAGAATGGAAATGTTACTTAGTTGCAGTCGATTTTGTCATTCCGAAACCTTTCGGGCTTTATCGTTTACGGTTGGCGCAGTTTGTCCGAGTACCATTGTACATCTCGAAAGCAGTCGATCAATTATAACAAGGGGTTATTATGCTATTTGTGGATTGAATTTCTGATGAATGTCAAAACATGGCAGCATGAAAAAATAGTCCCAAATTTTTGTTTTATTTCTGCTTTTGCTTACAACTGCTATTGCTAAAGAGTTGGATATTTTGAAAGGTATAACATTACTTTAGAACAAGGATAATTCTTTGTCCAGTCAATATTTTTACAGTGGAAGCAATTCCTAAAGTGTGTAATGTACAATATGACCACATTGAAATGAAAGTATCATTTAAAACTTTATGGCTAAATTCCCACATAGAGTCGGAAGACCGTTATACGTTTGTCCCCATTTTTATTAAATTAAGCATTATGAATGCCCCATATATTAATATTTTCCCGCATTTCGTTTAGTATAGTGGGAAAATGTTGTATTGTCGGTATGCACAATATTAATATTCGGGTATAAAGGGTGGTATTTAGCAAATAAGGTTTTGAAACGTATTTGGGGTGTGTTCGAGTGGTGAGATTTTTTGTAATCACTTTCTAGCCGTCGTTTAAACAAGTAAACTTCATTTTTTATACTATAAATTATATGTTGCAAATGATGAGGTCCGACATCATTAACCCGAGATAGGCTTGTGCATAGACTTCGGATACAGGTTTTCATAGACTACCTGGTTTTTCCTGGGCGGCCCTGTCTATCGAGGAAGGATAATTTTTGAATCTCTATTGGCAAATTTAAAATTTTTTATTTTGCTTTTCTCGGCATGTTCGTCACATTTATATGATACTACTTGTATTTACGATATGTAGAGCTTCAAGAGCTATTTGTATTATTATTATATATATAATTTTTTTTAAGTGTACTTTATACAATATTATTTATATATGTATATGTAATTTGTTTCAAATATTATATCCGGCGTCCATCATGCACGGCGGGCTGTCGGATTATGAAGTACATCAGTTAGCGTCTGTCGTCAATAATAAGGGTTGAGATAATACAAAATTTTAAGTGAAATAGAGATTTAAAAATTTCTTTTAGATGTTTCGTCCGTTAGGTTACTTTTACACAGGCCATCCTATAGGATAATGATCCCACAACACTAGACCCATTCTGAAAAATTATTCTGACTTACAATGTAAAATTCCCGAGCATAAGTCAAACTTAAGAAATAATTCATGGCTGCCCCAATTTTATGGATTATTTAAATATGGGTAGGCATTATATTCATGAATATAATGCTTACCCATATTTAAATAATCCATAAAATTTTATGGATTATTTAAATATGGGTAGGCATTATATTCATGAATATAATGCTTACCCATATTTAAATAATCCATAAAATTGGAGCAGCCATGAATTATTTCGATTCTGATATGAAAATACAGAAATTTTACATTTCGCGACTACCTAGGTAAAGGTTTATTTTGGCTGTTCCAATTTCCGAGAACCTCCCTTGTTTGGAAATTATTATATTTCTCGTGTAAAACTTAGTAGAAAAAAGCGAAGAAATATAAATTAAAAACAAACAAACATATTTATTAACATTTAAAATAAAATTTAACAATCAAACTAAAGAACGACAAAATTAAATGCTTCATTACATCAGTCGCCGTGTGGCGTGTCTGGGACTGTTCATGTGTTGCTGTGTTTGCGTGAGAAATGAAAACCGCTTACCGCATTTGGTTGATCTTATATGCTCCTGTTTTAGATCCACAATGGTGCAAATTTAAATCGACAGTTATTTTCCACAAATAATCAACATTTTGAAATTCGGTTGCGTTTTCATTTTGATACGTAACGGTAAATTCGTTTGTGGTGGGGGCGGGAAAAGTCTCGATGTTTGCATTGAACGTCATTGTAAACTACGCAACGTCCTTTGAAAACACAACGTAGCTAAAGTCAAGGAAGACTTGTAACATGTAAACAATAAAGGCATAGAATAGAAAATGGACTTGTAATCGTGAAAACATGTTATCTATTGGATTTTCTTACAAAGGTACAAAATAAAATAAATTTTACCATGAGCGAAAACATCAACACACGGGGGTTTTTGAAATGGCTGGAACAGCCGTATTTTGTTGGATATTTAAATAGAGGTGTGTTTCCAAAACGTTTGAAATACTTCGATTGTCAACATTTGTGCTCCACTTCTCTGCTATGTCAGTATGTTATTCTATTACAATTGAAATTAACATAATATACTTTAAAAGCATAATGTATAACAAAATCATTATATTGTTTAAATAATTAAAGAACGAGGTTTTTGGATGGATTGCGACAGAAATATCGCATTTGCACGAAAAATTAACCGACGCGCCATTGAGTGATCTGCAGTCTAGTTTTACACTGCAATCAGATGTCTTCGTTCGAGCACGAATAACTGTATTAGAACGCACACATCCTCCCATTCTGTTACGCCATTAGCTTCTTGCGGGATTGCTTGCCACTCGTGAACTATACGAACTATGAAAATGATCTTGTTTTTTCATTTTGGAATGCATATATTAACTTTTGAATAGTCGATTAATATGTCATAAATATACATGGTTTACCCAAAACACTACAACAGGCGACGTTAAACTCCTATGCTATTGCTTTTAAATACTTTTTTGTCAATATTTATTAATTAAAATAATTATTATTGTTTCAGATGGATGTTTTTTAGTGGTCTTGTCATTGAAAAATGTCGACTGGATGGAAGTAATAGACAAACAGTTATTAATGACATCGACTTATCAGAAAACTTTGCAATAGGTTATTAATATATCCATTTATCATTACATATAAAATAATGATCTAGCTTTTTTTGGATACTAAAGTTTATATAATTTGTGATTTAATGCACAAAGCATTAGAAAGTAAGCTGTTTATCGTACGTAGTCCACAAAATTACATTTTTGTGTATGAAAGCGTTTAAAAGGCTGTCTATTTTAAAAAGGGAAAATCCATTTTATTCCCTTTTCCCTTGTAAACCTCAACTGTAAGCATTTATTTTATAATACGGCAAAAACTGTAGCCATTATTAACTTTTATTCAACAAACAAATATATATACAACAAAATTTCACATCATAAACACTAAATACAAACTCACTTTATAAAATGTGTACATTTGTACAATTTCGGGAAAGTTCCCGAAACAAATAAAAATCTAACAGTTTGCTTACTCTTGAGAATCATACAATTTAAAATGTTTCGGGAAATATCCCGAAAAATCTTATCGCATATATCACTACATTTCTTTAAAATTTTAAAGAGAAAAAATGTTTCGGGAAAGTTCCCGAAACATGTAAAAATCAAACAGTTTGCCTACTCTTGAGAATCATACAATTTAAAATGTTTCGGGAAATATCCCGAAAAATCTTATCGCATATATCACTACATTTCTTTAAAATTTTAAAGAGAAAAAATGTTTCGGGAAAGTTCCCGAAACAAGTCAAAATCCTACAGTTTGCTTACTCTTGACAATTATACTATTTAAAATGTTTCGGGAAAAATCCCGAACAATCTTTTCAAATATATCACTACATTTCTACAAAATTTTAAGAATAAAACATTTCGGGAAAAATCCCGAAACATGTAAAAATCAAACAGTTTGCTTACTCTTGACAATCATACCATTTCAAATGTTTTGGGAAAATTCCAGAAAAAATCATAACAAATATATCACTACATGTACATTTCTACAAAATGTTAAAGAGAAAAAATGTTTTCGGAAAGATCCCGAAACAAGTCAAAATCTAACACTTTTCTAACTCTTGACAATCATACCATTTAAAATGTTTCGGGAAATATCCCGAAAAATCTTATCAAATATATCACTATTTTTCTACAACATTTTTAAGGAAAAAATCGTTTTTAAGAAAGTTCCCGAAGCAAGTCAAAATCCAAGGCTTTGCTGACTCTTGACAATCATAACATTTAAAACACTTTCGGAAAGTACATGAAATTAATCTTGTAAAATGTATCACTACATTTCTACAAATTTTGAGTAAAGATAATAGTTTCAGGCAAGTCAAAATCAAACATTTAACCTACCCTTGACACACGTACCATTTAACATTTCTGGAAATTTTCCAAATAAATCTTATCTAATATATCATATTTCTTGAAAATTAGAAAAGAAGTGGTTTCAGAATGGTTCCCGACTCGTATGTTTCTAGCATATAGAATTTCAGAAAAATTAGAAAAAAAAGGCTACTTTATTTCATTATGTTTCTTACAGACTTACAATAGGTAGGGAAATGCAAAATAATAACTTTCATACATTTTCTTTTGAAGATGCAATTTTTGTCATACAATACATATGATTGTTGAAAATAACACAACTGTCACAATGTTAGGTAAAAATTGTCTGAAACATTGAAACAAATTCACAAATCACTCAACAAGTATTTTACTCAGTTTTAAAATAGTTTAGTACATGTATGAAAGCCCAAAGGAGCATTTCTTTTATATTTTAAAAATCTATGTACAGAATTTGTGATGAAGAATAAAATAAAATACCTAAAACTTACACCCTTGGTTTAAAATACATTAAAAAAAGTGACAGTGGTGGTGACTACATTGTAATTAAAAGAAAATATACACAACATATAGACACAATACAACTTTTTTGACTGGAACTAAGACTTAGAAGACCTTATAAGATTTAGTGTGGAATCAGACTTTTTTAACCTCCATAGTAATTAAAAATCTGATCAAAATAAACAGGTGTGGACACAGAAAATTTCTGGCCTGCATTCTGCATCAGTAATGAAAAAAAAATTCATGCCAATATGTATAAACCTCTAAATGGTCATCATTTAAAATATGAAATGCAAGGTTACAGAGAAACTGACCTAAATCAAAAACAAAAATATAAAATACAGACTTTATAAAGTCAAAGGGTTTTCAAATGTTCTAATGAATTTGCAGAAAAAAGGTAATTGATAGGAATCATGGTCAGGAAAATGCAAAAAATCAATAAATGCACCTTTTCAATACATGTAGTCTGATAAAAAAAATGTAATATGCAGTAAGTTTTTTGTCACCTGCATGATCAAGCTAGTTAACATTGCAGTAATGTAGTGAATGCACATCAACATGTGTAATGTGTACATACATGAGGCATTTGATATATATATACAGTAGTCAGTAATAACATATAAATAAAAAATCTACAAACTAGACACAAAACTTCCTGGCTATACAACAGAGTATTTGTGTTTCCATGTAAATGGTTTTCATTCTGTTGGTCTACACTACAGCATGCTTCAGTCATTTAACATACTTCTTTCTACCTCTCATAGTACAGTTTATATTTTATATCTGAAATCATAAATATTATAATATATAACTGCTTCCGAATTCCTAAGGCCTGGAATTCAAGTCTCGGACTTGAGTTCGAGTTTTTTCTCAATTACCACATAGCAACTTTAAAATTCTCAAGTTTGTATTGACTAAAACAAATATTTAATCTCAACTCAGCCAAGAGTTTTGCAGAAATTGGGGTTTGCATATTACCCTAGCAGTGTATGTTAATGTTGTACCATTAGACAATTCAAATGTAACTTCCTTCATTTGCTTTGTAAATTAACTAGAATCTAACCACTTATACTTTTAACTGACACT
This sequence comes from Limnoperna fortunei, assembly GCA_944474755.1. Lineage (NCBI taxonomy): Eukaryota > Metazoa > Mollusca > Bivalvia > Mytilida > Modiolidae > Limnoperna > Limnoperna fortunei. The sequence continues at coordinate 43,652,434 of OX104111.1, read as the reverse complement.
AGCTACAATAATGTAGCTCCTTTTTGTTTCTTTTTATATGGATGGATAAAATAATGTAGCTCCTTTTTTTCTAATAGACGGAGGTACAAAGAGATATCAGAATGTCAAGTGTTAATGCTGCCGTTTCTTGAAACCATATACATGTCTTGGCATTTAGTGACATTTGTTGCAAGCAAGTCAAAAACTGTTTTATCAAATTATTCTGATTCAAGCTTAAAATGACTTAATTTTGCATAAATAATACTAGTTTTACATTGAGCACTCAAAACTGTTTTAAATAAACTAATAAGACATCTGAAGTCTGATATAATTGAGCAAGTATTGAGTGTCTTCTTTCACTTGCACAGGTACTTTGCCATGGCAATTAAATCAAATGATGCAGAACAAAACAATGTATCATTTGCACTGTAAAAAAGCCACATTTTCCTGTTGGAATCCAAATAAAATATGTGAACAGACAGTGTGTTCTACATGTACAGTATGTTGTTTAAAGATAGGTATTATAAATTAATAATTGCATGACATGTTGAAGTAATGAAAGAAATACATTTATTAAACCACACAATAACCTACCTGAGAAACTCTGTGTTGGTTTATCAGCTGTGTTCAACATGTTATTAGAAGTCTCTTGTAATTCCATAATTGTCCTGTAAACAACAATAACAACAATGTATTAATTTTTTTGCTTTGTTCCCTCATCTCTTAATTTAAAACATACAACAACTGGTTACAATTACCAATAACTAACCATGAACATTTATTTATACACAGACCATTTGTGAACCCAACTGTAAAATCAAAATACATAAATGTTATCATGGCAAATTCATTTCCTGTTTATTAGCTTATTTATTAGCTGTTGTTTTTACTAGTGTTTCGTACTAGCGTAACATAAAGGCTAGAAAAAAATAACTATCTTTCACTATATGAATAAAAAAAAAGAACATTATACATATATGTTCTGCTATCAGTTTTGCAATTAACAGTTTCACTCTATAGCTATAGTTTTTAGGTTAGACAACAATAACGGAAAATTTCCTTATAAAATATCATTTGGGCAATGCCTCTTATAAGTAGTGGTCTGACGACTATTTGTTTTGTAAGCAACCATTATAGTTTTCAAGTTATATTGTAAAAACTTAAAATTTTGTCAACAATAATAATTTAAGGGCAATAACTCCTATAATAACTTCGGAGAAATAGGAAATTTGTTAGAGCTTAATGCACTGATCAATTTATGTTAACATGGTTAATGCCAATGGTTTTCTCTGTAGCAATTACTTTTTCTGATGTATTGACCAAAAACTTGTGTTAACACATTTGGAATCTTTGAAAATATGGTATCAATATTGTGGGAGGAGTCTACGATTAGAAAAAGAGAAAAGAAATTGTTACAGAGAGAGAGAGTGATTTTAACACATCATTGTACATGTACTTTGCTATAACATTTGGAATAATAAAAATTGGAATTATACTTCTCGCATCTTAATTAATATAAAATTAAGAACATTACATAATGTAAATGAGACAACCAATAACCCTTTTGTCTTATTTTTATGTAATAAAACAATTACAGTCTTTTGTATCAGTTGATATAAGTTTTAATTGGCTGAAAAATTAATATTCATCTCTGCCTTAGGTGTTGGACAATATTAATATTTGAGTCTATTAAAACTTATAACAACCTCTAAAAAAACAATAATTGAATAATATGTTAAACTGTATCTTTCCATACAAAATCAGTTTGGATAAGAATAAACAGATTTTCTTTTTCCTAATTTATAACAGAAGTTAAATTAATGTACAAAATGTTCAACATAAACATGTGTAGTTCAAGATTTGACCTTATATTAGAAAGAACTAGTTATAACTAAACTAGTTAACATAAATCATTGACACTTTAGTGTCCCAGGAGACTGATCTTTATAGCAACAGACAGGAACAATGGTTACAACATTGAAGAAACTAGAGTAAAAAAACCTGTCCATTGATACCCCATCCCCCCCCCCCCACCGCTCACAATTACTTTGAAAATTCAGGTGTTCTTAATTATGAACTTAAAACTTTATCTAGTTAAACGTGAAGGCGGAGTTGCAGATAAAACATGTAACCCTCCCCCATCCCCCAAAGAATGGTATCCCCTAATGTCAATGACAAAGTCCATGTTTTTCTATGGGAAACCTCCAATAATATTCTGATCAAAATGTTTAATATCCGGTGCACATGGCAATATATGACCAAGATTCTGTGTAAGTTTCAATAAATTCCATTCAGTGGTGTAGGAGTTGCAAATAAAAGATGGGTATCCCCTTATGTCATGTATGTCCATGACAAAGTCCATGTTTTTCTATGGGAAACCCCAAATATTATTCCAATCAAAATGTTAAATATCTCCTGCACAATGGCACTATGTGACATGGATTCTGTGTAAGTTTCATCAAATTCCATTCAGTGGTGTAGGAGGAGTTGCACATAAGAGATGGGTATCCCCTTATGTCAATGACAAAGTCCATGTTTTTCTATGGGAAACCCCAAATATCATTCTGAATAAAATGATAAATATCTCCTGCACAATGGCACTATGTGACAAGGATTCTGTGTAAGTTTCAACAAATTCCATTCAGTGGAGTAGGAGGAGTTGCACATAAGAGATGAGGACCCCCTTAGGTCAATGACAAAGTCCATGTTTTTCTATGGGAAACCCCAAATATCATTCCAATCAAAATGTTTAATATCTCGTGCACAATGGCACTACGTGACAAGGATTCTGTGTAAGTTTCATTAAATTCCATTCAGTGGTGTAGGAGGAGTTGCAAAAAAGAGAAAGTGAAACGGACGGACCGATGGATGGATGGACGGACGGACACCATGATCACTATATACCCCCCCGCTTTTCAAGCGGGGGTATAATAATTTGTGTATATTAAATCGTAATACTTCTTTCATCTGGGGAAAATGGTAATGCATACAAGAAAAGGAAATTCTAATATGACGTACTTCAAACACTTAAGAAACAAACATCTATTGAAATATTCAATAAAATATGGCTGTTCCAGCCATTTCAAAAATCATACGCCTCTGCTGATGTTTTTGCTGGCCTTTTTTTATTATTCCTATATTACCTTTGTATTTGAAAATCCAATAGAAAAAATGTTCCAACATGAACATGTCCATATTCTTTACAGTGCCTTTATTGTTTACATGTCACAAAATCTGCCTCGAGTTTTGCTACATGTTGTAGGTTGTGTTTTCAGTTTTCTGTTTAACTAACCTTAAAAAATATATATGTAAAACTACTTTTGTGGTAATAAAGAAATAAATATACAACATGGGGAGGTAACTAAGGATACTTTTAGGTACAGGTCTATGGACGGAGATTTGAAAACCCACCCTTTTCATATATTTTCGGATGTTTTAAATGGGACCCAATCAAATAGTAATACTGAATTATTAAATCAGACCTATTCATATATATTTTATTACTGCACATCCCCATTGACAAAATAGTACACTCACTACCAAAATGATCAAGTGTTGTCAATGGAACACTTTGTTTTGTAAAATAATTGTGGTCTACATTGACAATTTCGAAATCTCAAACTCTCGCAAATTCGACGAGAACAGGGCGTGGGGAGGGTAAGAGATATTGCTGTGATGTAATTGTATATTAAAATTGCCTAATGTTTATTCGTTAATTGCTTACTATTACCCGACACTTTACATTGATGAAAGGTAAAAATGAAAGACCAATAAAAGACCGACATAATACGACAAGAAAAAGTAAATTTAAATAATGATTTTTATATGAAAATTAGATTTTAAAAACAGTTTTTTTAATCAAAATAAGACGTCTAAATCAGTAAAAATCAGTGGTAAAAATGCAAGAGCAAACAGAAGGAAAATAAATATCTTTATTATAAGAGAAAGTCACAGATATTGATTTTTATTTATTTTAAGAGTTAAACATTTTATTTTAAATAATTTTTAAAATGCAATTTATATTTGGATACTTATAGAATGAAATAAAACATACGTAGATCGTATATGAAGTCCTTTAAACTAACATAAATTAAAAAAGCTAATAAGTAAACGAAATTTTGAAAAATGTAATTAAATACAATGAAAAATAATTCAATTTTAATTAAGCAGCAGTTTATATAATTTAAAGAAACACAAAATTTTTATATTTCATAAATTGTTTTGCAAATATACGGGTCTTCCTCTATAAAAAATTTATTTTTTTGTTTTATTTTAAAAAATTCGGAGCTCCACAGAAACAACATGATAACTGTCGATCTTACACCCCACAGAACCATGTGACTATGAGATTTCGAAAAGGTCAATAGGCTTAACATGCTCAATATAAGAATTGAGGCATGGATATATTTACTAGACAATTTACAACTATACCCATTGATATATTTTTCAATGAAAAAGGCTACCCTTTCATATATTTTCAAAAGGTAAAAAAGTGACACACTCGACCCCCCCCCCCCCCCCCCCCCCTCCCCCTTGTGATATGGTGTCTAGTCGTTTCATACCATGTTCATTTTGTACCATGACCATTTCGTACCCAAATTTACCATTTCGTACCAAGATTTTGCCAGTTCGTACCATATGCTATTTCGACATTGACAGTTTCGTACCATATATGATTTAATTGTGTTACTTGTTTATTTTAATATTTCAAATACCAGTATTTATAAGCATGTTAATTTATGAGTTTTATTAAAAATAATAATTTAACAAAATACAGAACTAGCTTGCTATAATATCTTTGATGTTCATTGGAATGTGAATGATAAAAGGAAAATGCGGTTTGGTTGTTAAAACAATGATTTTCAATTGTCCTTGTATAGATGGGATATGTGCAAGCCAACATAGAAAATCCTCTTTGACATTTGGGCCCAGTATATACAGAATTAAATCTCCATCGGCCGTTTGCTCCGACTCAGCGCCCACAATGTTTATGAGCCGAACAATCATACTTGTTATGTTATAAGATAACACTTTGTGACAATTCAAGTTTAAAATTCATATATTTAATTTTGTGTATCATTCATTATCTATCTTGTTATTGCATATAATATGTACTATATATTGTTGTTGTGCATCATTTTAATTGTAGCTATGATAACAAATAAAAAATAAAAATAACCTTTATGTCTATCATTCTATTAAAAATAAATATTGGATCCAAACCTAAAAAATAGTACATAACATCAACCATTAACAATTAAGATGTGGTATGAAATGGACATGGTACGAAATGGTTTTTTATGGTACGAAATGGCAGGTACGAAACGACGATAAACCTGTGATATTATACAATTAATGACTTTGATATAGGTCGCTATCAGGATTTATCAGCCAGAGAAAATGTAATATTCACCGAGCCGCTAGGCGAGGTGAATATACATTTTTGAGGGCTGATCAATCCTGATAGCGACCGTATATCAAAGTGATTAATTGTTTTATTACATGAATAAAACCACCATCTCACTTGATCCGAAAAACAGAGGATGTTTTTTCTACTGGAGCCCCTGTTTACATTTTGTAATTGTTGTTACCCTTAATACTTTTATTTAATACTGCATTCTGATATCAATTTGCTGGTAATCCTGAAATTACAGTTGCAAATATTTAGAAGAGTATAAATGAATCAACATATCGCAGAGCCGACGTTTCTCCCATTTGTTGTTGTCACGCACGATGTACAATTAATACAATCGATTTTATTGGACAAATGAATTTGTTAAGACGGCTATTCTGATTGGCTAAAACATAAAAACCAGGTCGATATCATATTCCGCTTGACTACTATGCAGCGGAATCGTGCAGCGTACAAACATTTAATGTAATTTTAGTACTGTTGCGATTTATCGTGACCCAAAAGTTGTTTTTAAACCAATCAAAAACACGCAAAATTATATTCATGTAATAAATATTAATGATAACCAAAAAATTAAAAAAGGTAAACATAATAACAATATTGTATATTTGTTTAACTTAAGCACTGTCTACATGCATCGACATAAGGAAATGCAATAAAACGCAAAAGTAACTATTACTTCGTCTTCATTTACTTCAATCTTAAAAAGTTTTCAATCTTAACTGTTGTGTCCCCTTAATGGCCTAATTGGCATATTTATGAGAATATATAACGACTCGCCCCACTCTTGAGTCGCCCCATATTAATAACGAGTCGCCCCACCTTTAATAACTAGTCGCCACACTCAATAACGACTCGCCCCACATATATAAAAAATATATTTTATAATATAAATTTATATATAATATAAATAAATACATTGATAGTATAATTTTTTTAATTTGCGTATATTGTACTGCTCGGTGTTTTAATTAATCGCGTCTTCCTCTAAATGTAAAACTATTCAATGCTGCCTGTAAATTAAAGTGTAGAATACTGTTAATCTTACATACTATTGAAAACAGTTTAAAAATACAAGGTTGTCTTATTGTTAACAAATATCTAACGTGCTTGCTTATTCAAACTACACCGAGACAGTTAACAAGAGACCATAAAAACAACGATTGTACTTAATATGTAAAGGGGACAGGCATACGCTTTAGGAAAAAAACCATACTGCATACTAGCAGTAAAAAATTCTGATCATTTGGATGCAATTTATCTCTTTACCGGAGTTTTATGTAAATAATTTTTAGTCTTTTTTTTTCAACTAAACCAATGAATTATCACTTATTAAATGATTTTCAGGTACGAATTAAAGAATATACTAGTACTGCCTCCCTCTTTTTCATTTTTTTCCTTTCTTCCTCACCCGTTGCTCCTTTCTCTCTCCCCTTTGTTCCTTTCTCCCTTCCCATCACAGTTAATCACGATTGTAAACAAACAAACATTCAGTTATAAATACCACAATTAATTAAAGAAGTGAAGATGAGTTCACTTTAATCTCAAGAGATCCACCGCCAATTAAACACCTAGCAATAAAATATGTGAATTACAGTCATTTCGTACCATAACCAAATCATACCATTGCCATTTCGTACCCAAAATTACCAAATCGTACCATCAAAATGCCATATCGTACCATAACTTATTACCATTTCGTACCATATGAAAATAATATCGTACCATATGTAAACAATGTCGTAGAATGCGAAAAATTGAAATATTTTATTGTATAACATAAACAATTTTTTGTTAAAAAAATCTTTAAATTAATCTAAAGAAGATATTTTCAAAATTATTAATTAAAAAAAGGTATTTGAAATAATTGTTGTGTAAACAAATATGGCTTTATTATTCATTAATAAGATATGAAAGCAATAATGACTTTCCGTAAAAGTTTGTTTCCCAGTGCTGTTATGAAAGACAATTGATTGTGACAATATTGAAAATAGTAGCTCATGTTAAAATAGTTGTTAAGCTTTAAAAGATTTTTTTTTATCTGCGTCATTACGTTGTTATCTGATATTTTATGTTATGACGGAATAATTTTGTTAATAAATTAAAAAATAAAAAATAAAAATAGTTTTTATTTCTATTTTCCACTTTGATCGAAAGAGCAATATTATGCTGAAATTGCATACAGGTTTTCATTAATACACTTCCCCATATGATACGAAATCATCATATTAAACTATCCCATATGGTACGAAATTGTCTTAATACAATCCCCCATATGGTACGAAATGGCTGTGGTACGAAATGGTTATGGTACGAAATGGTTTTAATTATGGTACGATTTGGATGGTACGATTTGGTTATGGTACGAAATGACTGGTAACGAAATATATATGCAAATTAAATAATTTATGGTATACATTCAATTAAATATATTTAAATATGTTTTAAGATATTAAATTTATAAACTTATATTATATATTTTACCTATGTGGGGCGAGTCGTTATTTAGTGGGGCGACTCGTTATTAACATGGGGCGACTCGTGATGGGGCGACTCGAGAGTGGGGCACAGGGGCACGTAAAAATTGATTTACTTGCGCTTTCGATTGATACTGGGTCGGTTTTGTTATAGTGTGGGAGAAGGGAAGAAACAGAGTCTATACCCGCCAACTTTCAAAAAATAAAAAAAAAAAAAATTCCTTCACCCCTATCTACACGGGTTTGTAATTATTTCTGTTCCGAATTGTATTATCTTCATGAAAAACCCTACCTTTATGTTTCTAATGTCATTTAACTCTCAAATTTTAATAATTTCCACCAGTTATAAACGAAACGGACAATAACCCTGGCCGGAAGTGGTGACTTTATCGTTTGTCGTCATTGATGCCTTTCGGTACTCACTTTCTCAGTAACGATAAAGTCCACTTCCGGCCAGGGTTATTGTCCGTTTCGTTTAAAACTGGTGGAAATTATTAAAATTTGAGAGTTAAATGACATTAGAAACATAAAGGTAGGGTTTTTCATGAAGATAATTCAATTCGGAACAGAAATAATTACAAACCCGTGTAGATAGGGGTGAAGGAATATTTTTTTTTATTTTTTGAAAGTTGGCGGGTATAGACTCTGTTTCTTCCCTTCTCCCACACTATAACAAAACCGACCCAGTATCAATCGAAAGCGCAAGTAAATCAATTTTTACGTGCCCCTGTGAGTGGGGCGAGTCGTTACGATACCATTTATGACACATGAGGTCACACATATTCATCGTAATTTAGATTTTAATGTACAGTTGTTTCAATCTTGATTTGTATTTGACTTACTTCTATTAATTTCTGAACTAAAATAGACCAAACAATAAATCGCTGACACTTGTCGCACACAGAATTATTTGAAATACTGTTACACTACCGCCTGTGGCCTGGGCTAAGCAAGTATCTTCGCCTTACCGGTGTATCCAGTTGCCATACTGGGTTCCAAAATTTACATATTATAATTCTGCATATGGACAGGTACCAGTTAAAATGCGGCGATTTACAGCATGAGACTTGGCGAAAAGCAGACGAAAGTGATTTTGACCAAGTGTAATGAAAATCGCGAGTAGAATTTTTATTATCAATATTTGTGTTATTTTCCCATATTCTCGTTATTTGACAGTGACAGGATTCTTTTGTAGCTATCTCAAAATGAGTAATCACATCGTAGCCCTAGCTGACACTACGACAGCTGTAAGTGTAGCTGCTGAAAAGTAGGGCCATTGACCTTTTCGAATAGTCAGAACACTGTAAATTCATTTTATTTATTTGCTGTTTCTACTGTTATCTGCTTTGGGAAAAATAAAAAAATGTTAACCTGTGAATGGACTCACCTCTAGCTCCCCCCCCCCCATGACCATGTACAGAACCATGCGTCCCTAAAACATAAGGACATATTCACACTAAGTTAAACACTTACAAATACTAATTTTTTCAGCAGACTGTTGTATTATGAAATAAACTACCAACCACTGTTGTTCTGCAGCCTGATCCTGATCATTTCAGACAGGCTTTAAACAATCTAAACATAGCTTAGATATATATAGCAAAACACTCATGACTGTTTTTAACTCCTTATCAATTCCATCTCTAATTTTAATTAAATTTCCCAATTTTTATTCAATTACAATAGTTCCTATAGATGTCTTCCTGTCATCTTTAACTTTTATCTTTTTTTTTTTGCACTGCCACACACCTTCTAGTTATACACAAAAGGTGAGTCTAGCAGTATTTATTATAGGATTAAACACCGTTTTCAATGGATTTATCGGTATATCAACAAGACCAACTCACTCACAAACAATGATATGTTTGTGAGTGAGTTGGTCTTTTTGATATACAGATAAATCCATTGAAAACTGTTTAATCTTTAAAAGTCTTTAAAATTGCATTAAGGAATTAATTTATCTAACGTGTTTCTCAACTTCATATTTCTTGTGTATTTGGTAGCGGGATTGACTGAACGTATGAATATTTTGTTTATTTTTACGTGCGATTATTCCATAAACCATTTTCTGATTTTAATAAACACAATTAAGTTTTATATCAATCAATAACCTTATTTTCTGTATCGAACACAAGGAAAGTTTTAAATTTAGCAAATCATTTATGATAATTCATCAAACAAATAATTTATAAGCTGATTGCTACTTTCGATATTGAAAGCCGCCATCTTTGTTTACATTGGTTACGGTAAAAATAGTTCGGTCAACGTCATTTATCCAAATATAAATTAAGTCAACTTCATTTATCAAGAAATAAATTTTGTTGAAAACCTCTACCGGAAGTAATCTCAACCAATGAAATAAATGTATTTCTAAATATGCAAAATCATATTAGAATTATAGATATATGAAATAGAATGCTTTCAACCAATTAGCAGATCATTAGATATATTGATTTATATATTAATTTATAGTCCATTCTTATATTATGGAATTTCTTAATTCTGATTTAAGTATTTAAGGATTGTTTTCAATTGCTGGTTAGATTATTGGATATAAACGACTTTGGGTCGATTTACACTGAATAAACCGCGAAGCGGTAAACTTATGTTGCAGCGTAAATCGATCCAAAGTCTTTTATATCCAAAAATCTAACCAACAATTGAAAACAAACCTTATATTTAAAATTCTATAGTAAAAATGAAGTAATATGAACAATATTTTACAAGTAATCAAATAATATTTGCAATTCACAATTTTAGTGTCGTCACTTGTTGTTTGCCAAAGAATTCATGTATAGTCAACATCATCAATACATCTTATTATGACGTCACAATCAGTCACGTGCTGAAAAACCAAGTAATTAGGTTATACGAAATAACCAACTTTGCTCATGTATAGAGTATTTAAACGAAATTAAAATATTAAAAATATAATTTCTATTGAATCAAAACCATGACAAAATTACAAACTTCAAAGCCCCAGAAAATGTACTTATCTCACATGGGAGAGGGGTGGGTAACTAATGGTACAATTTAAGGTACAGATTTGGGGGTAAATGCGCCCTATGTATATACTTTCAGGAGTTATAAAACGCGACCTAATCATATATTTTAATTTCTAAACCAGACCTATTCATAAATTTAATTACCTACCCACCCTCCATTAGGAGGCGGGTCATTAAGTAATGTATTCACTTTGGCAAAATTTTGTCCGTCACAGATTTTGTGTGAAACCGTTTTTATCCAAAAACCACAATATTAAGAGCTCAAACTTGTAGGGATTAGTACAATAAACAAACAGCGTTCTTTTTTTTTATTAATTTAATTATTAATGAGATATTCACTAATTAAGGTTTCTTTTCTTTGTTCAATGCTGTGTGCACTGTTCTATAAATAACCAACGTTGTCGATCGGTAACAGGTATTTGAATATATCACATGGTTGTGCATTTGTGCTTGTAAAAATGTCACGTGACATAATTTTAAAAGATAGTGAAAAGGTGTAGATTATAAATTATCTATTGTATTACACTTTTATAAAATATATTAACTTTTTATTAATTAAATTATTACAGAGATATTCCCTAATTAATGTTTCTTTGTTCATTGATGTGCACACTGTTCTATAAATAGCTTACACAGCTACAGCTGCAGTTTAGATAGATAACACAGTGGATTTAAATATACCCACATGGTTTTGAATGCCAATTCATTATATTGAGGAGGGGGGAATAATTTAATAAAAAAAAAATCTCAGATTTTATCTATCCTTCACGTTTGTTTATTTTTTAATTAAATAATTTTTCTTATTGTTGATAGTTTCCTTGTCGAATCAGGATTAAAACAATGTCGGGTGTACTTTTCAGCATATTGTTGTCATTGGGAACAAATGGCTGAATGAAGAAAATTTTCTGTCAGAAATAATATAACAAGATGTTGAAGTTTTTTGCTGCAAGTGGCAAAATATTGACAGATTGAAAAAAAAAAAAAAAAAGCGCTTGAATCCTGCGTGCACACCCATGATCTTGACTTTGCATTTGGTAATATATTGTTCAACATTTGTGCTAGAAAACAAATTTGGCAGGTGGGTGAGTCGTATTCGTGTGAATACATTCCTCTAGTTTATTGTACAGTGAAGCGGCATATAAATGTGCGCTAGTGAATGGCTGTCATAATTTAGAAAGGTGGAAACATAATTTAATGGCTGAATAATGAATCATGCAAATCGCAGAATTCAGACTTAAAATAACAACTCTATTAACAGTAACGATGATTATGGTTTAAAAAATTGAGTTGTTTTCAATTAAATTTAAACGACTTCAACCAATAACTTGCGCATGTGCGAACTAAATTTATTGGAATTTTAACACGGCTTTGTTTACATAGCGAATGCAGGATGTCATATTAGAATTTCTCACAACTGAAAAATTTCAAACATTTTTGTGCATTCCTTTCAACTAATTAACATTCATTTATTATCACTGCATAATGCATGTTTCATCCATGTAGCCATACATACTATAGGGATTTGGTTTCAGCAAGTGATTTTATTGGAGCACTTAATTTGTTACTAGTCACTCTGCTTTCGATGAGAATTTATGAATTCTCCTTCCCCATGGGTTTGGTACAGATAGTAAGTAATTGTTTTAAACTTAAAAATACAAAAATAAACACAAAGTAGTATATGTTTCATGTTATCATAAAAATGCTTTAAATTGCAAATAGCTGTAACCAAATAATAAAATTTAATTTATTAAAACAGTCACCAGTGATCTACTGAAGAAGCCTTGAAGGCTCCCAGAAAGCTAATAAGGTGGCTACACCCATCACCATGAAATGATCCAATACTATACCACATACAGATACAGACAAAGCATTCAAACAAAACTACTCCTTGACATTATGACAGAATTTCCATATCCAGCATAATTTTCTGATAAGTTGCAGAATAGATTTTAAAAGTTTATTAATAGACTTAGACTATTACCTACATGTACAGTTTAGCATATTTAGAGGTCTGGGTTTCCTCCATGTACTCAGACTTCCTCGCCCAATATAAATTCGATGTGGCGATATAGCAGCAGAAAAACTGCTGAAAGTGGTGTTAAACACCATTCACACAAACAAGTCATTTTGATTAGGTTAATTTGCAAACATAATCAATTTACACATAGCTAGATTAAATAATCGAGTAATAATTTAATCAGTGCTAAAAACTTAATGATTGCATCCACTTGACAGTAATGTTGCTGTAAGACAATGATAATCTGTTTTTATCATGAATAACAGATCATGAATAGGTTTTGATCTTCATTAAGGAAGGACTTATCCTGATCCTGATTAATTTAACACTGGAAGTCATCAGAACACTTAAAGATTAAAGATGTTTCTGTTTAACAAATTAAACAAAATTTTTTGTCATAGCTTATTCAAAGCAAATTCTAAAATTTTATTGAATTCTATTGAGGGGTTTTCAAACATGAAAATATTACAAGACCCCATATACTCTTAGTTCTAGTGACCAAGAAATGCATTAATTAATTTTTAAGATTAAGATACTTAAAAGTGCAGACAACAATATTTGTACCATTTTGCAACAAGTAAATATATTTACCCAACTCTAGTGCTTAGTGTACATGCATCTTCTATAATCTGTATAACATGAGTAATAAACTGCATGAACTTTACTTGAACTTTAATGGGAACTTGAAATAAGATAACAGATCTGTTGCTGTCAATCAAATTGTTGAAAAGTTACAACTTTCAGAAATGTGAACATCATATTCAGTAATCCAACATACCACTTGATTACAAGTGAAGGAATTAAGATTTAAGATTCCATGTAACAAGATTTTAATAGAAGGTGAGTTAATAATAATTGAACTGTCCATTGGAAATTTTACACTAGTGTAATTTAATTACATGAAATAATACACTAGTGTACGGAAGTAATACACTGGTGGAAAGACGACACTGTTACATACACATGTATAAATAATTTTAATAAGGAAACATGCAAATTTATTTTTTGTGTGGGATTTATGCACATTTTTGAGTTGAAGTTATATTGTATAAAATATTACTTCTAATGATTTTTTTTTTCAGATACTAGTATCAACCCAACTGTATGGTAAACATGGTAAAGGAGTATGCAAGTATAGGCACATCCATGCCATGGAAGCATAGTCATGACTAAGGTAATAACTGTTATTTATTATACTAGTATGTCTCCCATCTACATGTATGCTGTTTTTCTGTCTGCCAGATACACAACTCATATTCTTGCTTATGCACAGTACCTATTTTTTCACAGACTGATTTAAATACATGCATTTCTGAAGGAGTTTTGAAATTTGCTTTCTTATCTTGAAGTTGCAGACATTTTTTGTTTTGTTTTACTGTTTGTCTTTTCTGATATCCAAAGTGTGAAATATTAAAACATCCCTGCCATGAATATATGAACCATTCATGAACTGTTAATGAATATAAGGCTAAATCAGTTCACACAATTATGAACTGTATTCATGTATTTACATTTTTTTAATCCCTTAAAATTCATTGCAAGAGGCAGTCTGTGCCATAAACATTTTTGACTACTTCTTCAGACTTAGACCTGCTAGGTATCACTAGTCCAAACTTTATTTGACTAGTTTTAAAAAAAAAACAACTACAAGTTAAAAAGTCAAGATTTTGTGTAATTTTTTCATTTTACTGAATTTACGTGATTTTATGACAATATAAAACCAATGAAAAGATTCTATTTTAAGTCCCAATTTTTTCGCTTTTGCTATCACTTGGCATCTTTCGTTCGTCGTAAACTTTTTCAAAAATCTTCTCCTCTGAAACCACTGGGCCAATTTTTTTCAAACTTAGCCACAATCATCCTTAGGGTTCCTAGTTTCAAATTTGTACCCAGGGTGTTGATCAACAAACAAAGATGGCCGCTGTTACTAAAAATAGAACATGGGTGTCAACACGTTTTTGATCATAACTCAAAATTATAATAGCTATCTGAGAAAACCGTTACTTCAAATTGATCATCAGCACATTAAGTCTACAATAGTTGCTATTAGTGTGAAGTTTTGTATTGGCTTCTTGTAGTAGTTATTGCCCTTGAATGACGATTTTTAGGTACTTTTGAGCTAATTTCAATTTCTGAGAATTTCAACAAAAGCCATGATAAAAAGAATTCAAATTTGTTCAAATTAATGGCTGTCCCTTCTTCATAATGAGGAGATAATAGGAAATAGGAATAGTTTTCTTATTTGACTTCTAGGTTTACATGTTTATATAAATTTAAAACTTCTCAAATTTAATGAGAATCTGTGAAAACTTTCAACTCTGTTGCAAAATATATATTAAAATAAATGGTACAGATACCATGGCAACAGTTTTTAATTTTTAAGTGATTTTGTTGATTTTATAAGCATACATAAATTTGGTCCTATTTCTATTCTTGACTTCAAAGTACAACCATAGATATATAAACAATGTACAGTCTGTGTTTGATTCGGGTAGGTTATTAATGGTTAAAAAATCTCAATACCTGTAATCATTTTGTATTAACTTGAAAATGTTGTTATTTTTTTGTCAGATTGAATGTAAAAAGGCAAAGAAATGATAATGGAAAGATGTATGCCAAAGCCAAAGGCAGCTACTTGTGGGAAAAAATATATAAAGACTTGATTTGACACAGGCAAAGGAACATTGGTACATGTTTTTGATTGTATTGTTCAAAACAGATCGTTGAAACAAGGTACATGCACTGGTATATGTTTATAGAATAAATATAGCAGACCAACTGAAACCTCTATAATATAGCAGACCAACTGAAACCTTTCCTGTATAAGAGGCTATACCCACAGTTGAACATTTTGTCCCCACCACTGGCACCAGATAATATTTTGTGAGCACAATAATTATTTCATGCAAACAACTTTTAAAGTTGTTTGCATGAAATAATTATATTTTGTGTGCAACGTAATATTTTTATTTTTTACATGTACACAAATGGTATTAGAAATAGAATTAAATTTATATAAGAAATTTATAGCTAAATATGCATGTGATATGTTTAAATATCAGGTATTTTGGCATATTTTCAATAAATAAAAACAAAATATATTTATACAGGTGATTGTAACAGTGAGGAAGAGAAAAAGTATGGCAAAAGGTATTTTTAATAATATGTTTTATTTTTCGATCACTGGGATAAATTATCCACTTTAGTGATTTATATTTTTAAGAATCCTTTCTTAACATCTACCGTACGCTTTGTACATTTTAGTCCTATCTCAGTTAACAGAGAGAATTTTAATAACACTAATTATTCGAAGAAGAAGGGGTATACTTGGTTCGTAACATAACTTTTGTTACATTTTTCTTCTTACCACAACCACTGAAAATTTTGAAAATATGTGACATTACCATGTGGTCCTATATTGCGATTACCGATTTCAGGTCCGTTGCATATTTACTTCCTGTTTACCGACTCAGTCAATTAAATGATGTGTATAGCTGGGGTATACTGAGAGAGCAGTAGCTCACAGCTTACTAGTTTTGGAATGGATAATCCTTTGCTTTATTTTCAAGCAAAGCTAGCTCACATTTTAAGCATAGGGCCCTAGAAAAAAATGGGTGTTTAAATATTCCTGCTGAAAAAAAAATGTTCGATTGTTGGAATTTTTTTTTAGGTTTTGTATGTCCTGACTACAAAATTTCAGTAGACATATTTTCTGTTCGTTTGGGCCATAATTAAAAATATGTTTGTTTGCACTAACGCGAGCGACCGGGAAAAAACCCGCCGACCCGGAAGTTTTTTATTAGCCCGTTGTCGTTTCCGTCATTGTTCCATCTTTACAATTATCGACATATTTCCGGTTTGTAAATTCTGCAAAATCATGGAAAACATCGACACATTTTCATATACCGGTATGATGCAAAAAAAAAAAAAAGTTTACCTACCTACCTACCCAACCTGAAAACAATGGGTAGGGTAAGTCCAAACTGAAATATTTTTAAGTGTGGCCTTGTCCGTCAATTCAACTGTGCATCCCACATTAGGTTTTCCATTGCTGGAACCTTTAACTGCCCATAATCATGAAACTTGATATATATACACAGTTACAACATGATGAGACTTCTTCACTGGCAAATTTCGTTAAGGCTGTGCCAAATATTTCATACTTGACTGAAGAGAGATTGGGTGTGGCCAAGGCACATTTTCTTGTTGTTTTGTTTTGTTTTTGTTTTTTGTAATAATAGATTAAATTATAACTCTTTACAACAGTTTTATAGCTATTTTATCAAGTACTGTACTTATGCTTTATGCACTTTGTTACAGATAAGAAAGGAACAAAAACAAAGAAAACAAGGAAGGATACCAACAACAAAAAGAAAAAGTAAAGTTATATTCTTGTTATGAATTAGAGGACTATTTTTCAAACTTTTGTGGCGGTACCATTTGATTTTTCTAAACATTTTCAAAGACATTAGTGAAATATTTGTTAAACTATTTGTTTGTAATTTTTGGTGTGCAGACCATTAATGAATCTTAATTTAGATATATATCTTACATATTTATGGAATATATTAATCACTTTCCATTTGCTGTACATAGCTGAAGCATCGAAAAATATTACTTGCAGTAACTTTCAGTCATGTAGCATTAAATTTTGTGGTTTGAAATATAGCAGTAAGGCAGACAAGGTTGTATTCACTTTGATATAGCTTTTTTCTGAACATCTTAAGACCAGAAGTTTTTTGCATTTAATTTTGTGAATTAAGACTTTATTAAATACTACATTTAAGGGTAAATTTCCTCAAACAAAAAAATTGTTGATTAGTTATTTTGTTTTAGAGATCTGTGGTGAACAGTATTTGTCTCACCTGTGATGATAGTTACTGGAGACGAAACATATATATATGGGAATCAAGTGGGGGGTGGTATTAAAACTTGACATTTTGCTTGATATCTTTGTAAGCTAAAGCCCTAGGTCCATCACATTTGGTCCAAAGATGCGTTCTTACCAATCAGTCTCCTGTCACCTGATCTTGACCTCTTTTTAAAGGTCCAGAACCTATGTATATAGATTGCTGATGAATTAGTACATGAATATCTGGTAGGTGTTACCTGACCTTGACCTCTTCAGGGTCCAGTGGCTATGTTAAAGTTTTTTGGCTAAGTGCAGTTTCTATGTAACTTTGAATGGAAGGATGACAATATTTGGTATATAGGTTGCAGTTGTCACCTGACCTTGACCTCAATTTTACAATGACTACATTTAAGTTTTTGATTTAGGTCAGTTTCTCTGTAACCTTGCATTTCATATTTTAAATGATGACCATTTAGAGGTTTATACATATTGGCATGAGTTTTTTTTTTCATTACTGATGCAGAATGCAGGCCAGAAATTTTCTGTGTCCACACCTGTTTATTTTGATCAGATTTTTAATTACTATAGTCTATGGAGGTTAAAAAAGTCTGATTCCACACTAAAACTTATAAGGTCTTCTAAGTCTTAGTTCCGGTCAAAAAAGTTGTATTATGTCTATATGTTGTGTATATTTTCTTTTAATTACAATGTAGTCACCACCACTGTCACATTTTTTAATGTATTTTTAATCAAGGGCTTAAGTTTTAGGTATTTTATTTTATTCTTCATCACAAATTCTGTACATAGATTTTTATAATATAAAAGAAATGCTCCTTTGGGCTTCCATACTAAACTATTTTAAAACTGAGTAAAATACTTGTTGAGTGATTTGTGAATTTGTTTCAATGTTTCAGACAATTTTTACCTAACATTGTGACAGTTGTGTTATTTTCAACAATCATATGTATTGTATGACAAAAATTGCATCTTCAAAAGAAAATGTATGAAAGTTATTATTTTGCATTTCCCTACCTATTGTAAGTCTGTAAGAAACATAATGAAATAAAGTAGCCTTTTTTTTCTAATTTTTCTGAAATTCTATATGCTAAGTTTTTAAGGTTATGCAAGAAACATATGAGTCAGAACCATTCTGAAACCACTTTTTTTCTTATTTTCAAGAAATATGATATATTAGATCAGATTTATTTGGAAAATTTCCAGAACTGTTAAATGGTACGTGTGTCAAGGGTAGGTTAAATGTTTGATTTTGACTTGCCTGAAACTATTATCTTTACTCAAAATTTGTAGAAATGTATTGATACATTTGAAAAGATTAATTTCATGTACTTTCCGAAAGTGTTTTAAATGTTTTGATTGTCAAGAGTCAGCAAAGCCTTGGATTTTGACTTGCTTCGGGAACTTTCTTAAAAACGATTTTTTCCTTAAAAATGTTGTAGAAAAATAGTGATATATTTGATAAGATTTTTCGGGATATTTCCTGAAACCTTTTAAATGGTATGATTGTCAAGAGTTAGAAAAGTGTTAGATTTTGACTTGTTTCGGAACTTTCTGAAAACATTTTATTCTCCTTAACATTTTGTAGAAATGTACATGTAGTGATATATTTGTTAGGATGTTTTCGGGAATTTTCCCGAAACATTTTAAATGGTATGATTGTGAAGAGTAAGCAAACTGTTTGATTTTTACATGTTTCGGGATTTTTCCCGAAATGTTTTATTCTTAAAATTTTGTAGAAATGTAGCGATATATTTGAAAAGATTGTTCGGGATTTTTCCCGAAACATTTTAAATAGTATTATTGTCAAGAGTAAGCAAACTGTAGGATTTGGACTTGTTTCGGGATTTTTCCCGAAATTTTTTATTCTTAAAATTTTGTAGAAATGTAGCGATATATTTGAAAAGATTGTTCGGGATTTTTCCCGAAACATTTTAAATTGTATGATTCTAAAGAGTAAGCAAACTGTTAGATTTTTATTTGTTTCGGGAACTTTCCCGAAATTGTGCAAATGTACACATTTTATAAAGTGAGCTTGTATTTAGTGTTTATGATGTGAAATTTTGTTGTATATATATTTGTTTGTTGAATAAAAGTTAAAAATGGCTACAGTTTTTGCAGTATTATAAAATAAATGCTTACAGTTGAGGTTTACAAGGGAAAAGGGAATAAAATGCATTTTCCCTTTTTAAAATAGACAGCCTTTTAAATGTTTAATACGGACTAATTAAATAATTCTAGAAATATTCAAGCAAGCGTATTAGTCCAGTACAAAGATTTGTCTGACTATTAAATAGTCATTTATAAAGAAGGGATAACATCAGCGAATAGGAGATAATGCACGTTTGTCTTAGAACACTGACATCATTTAAACTGACTGACCATGATACGCCCGCAGAAGATTAATTTTCGATAGAGGTCACCTAGAATAAACTGCAATTATGTGTTCCTAACATAAATTTTGGTTTTCTTTTTACATCATTTCTTTTCGGTCATCAAGAACGATATGGTTGTCTTGACACGGGACTTTGAACGGGCGTAAAAATGTGAAATAAAAACAAGATTTATCCAAAATAAAAATTGCACAATATATAGTGCACTCCAGCTGCTCGCTGGACGTCAAATAATCAATTAATCAATCCTGACGTCTGACATATATACAAAAATAAAACATTTAACAAATGAGTAATAGGTGGTCAACTGTAGGTGTTATTCTATTGCCATTAAAAGAATTATGAAGTATCATTGCAAAATGTATTTGAACCTTTGTTATTATAGTCACAATATTGTTCGAAGAAGACAGTTGTTTAACTTTGGAAATTTGAGCACGTGTTCTTATGTATTACAGCTTGTACTGTAATTTTTTAATTCGTGAACATTATGAAAATTACAATTTGATATGTAATACCAATAATGAAGCTGTATTGTAGCGATTTTCACAATATTTTGTTTCTATTATTTCCTAAAAGCTTGAATAAAATATAAGTTTTCTGTTGTTCACAATTACATCACATTCGTTCAAAGTCTCTTACAACATTGAAGACGTCGTTTCCATATAGTGTTATATTATGTACAAATTGAGAAAAGTTTAAACCAAAGTAATTTTATTTCAGATTGATAAATTGCCCATGACGTCTTAAAAGATGAACACTAATTTCGTCACAACCCCTCAGATTTTTAAGTCTCTAAGCTTTCTATTGAGTCGAATGAAACGATCCCAACAGTTTGTGAACTTTTGTCACCGTGGTATTTCACAAAAATGGGTTTTATACAGTTTAAGTTTATTTAAAAAAACCAACCAATTTAACTGGCAAAAAGAAAATGAAAGATACCCATTTCTAGACCAAACATCTATAAGCATATTGTTCAATTCGTGAAAACGTAAGTAAAAACCTGAAAATTAAAATAAAAAATATATAAATTTGTATTTACATGAACATGTAGTGAAGAAACTTCTAAATTAGTTTTCATTTTTCAGATTTTGTTGAGAATAGAATATATTGGACTGATTATTCTCGACAGTCGGTGAGATCATCATATTTAAATGGATCCGATGTCAGGCAGATTTCAAGCGGATATGGGGTAATGGGGATTGATATCTCACGTATTTACATTTATTACACTACATTTTTGGCACCTGGACATTTGCACAGAATAAATAAAAACGGAGAGTGCACAACTTCGATTTCTGTTTTTTCAACTGCAAATAATATGATGAGTGTTAAAATTTATCAAAGTGGTGGTAAGTAATAACATGTATATATAGAATGTATTGTAACACGTTTGTACAATTATATTTTGATGTTTTGGAAAGTTAAACTGTACACATGTCTGTCGCCTATATAATATATTTGTATTAAAACACAAATGAGCAAACCTGTTGTATCTCGTGTATGACACACGATAACATCCAAAACTTAAATAAAATAAAAATTATTGCGTTTTTAATTGGACCCAGAATGAAAATAACCGGTATTTTGTGCGAAAGTACAAAAACTCAGACTCATTACATTCAATCCATTGCATGCTGGACTGGATAAATTATCAACACCTTTGATGTTATAATTGCAGCCGTAAGACATTGCAGTACCTAGTTCCCTAGTAAAAAAATCTTCCATCTGTTTCCGGAACGGTGTGCTGAATAGGGGACTAGTAGTAAACACCGATCATGATCTGGCTGATAAAAGTGATTGTACAGCAGTATCCTATATTGAGGATCTTTAGTATTATATCGATGTTTGTTCATTCTGTTCCGAAAAGTCGGTCGTGTTTCGCCAACATACAACAGTCCACAAAGCAAACATTCAATCTCATAGATGACGTTTCCAATAGAGCATTCCAGATGGTCAAATGATTTAGTAAAATACAATTTACTAGTAAGATTGCTCCTTAATTCTTGTGTTTGCATTGTGAATTTATTTGATTATTTTTTACTCTTCTAGGAAATTCCTCCGAGCTTACATCTACAACCAGCTATTTTCCTGTATGTGACAGTAAGTGCGAGTTCTTTTAAACAAAATTACATATACAACAATTCAGTTACCCACCAAGCTGTCCGGCGCGTTCCCAGGTGTTGGCTAAGGAAAACCCTCTGATTAAAATAGATCGAACCCAAAGAAAAGATATCAAATCGTGCGAAAATGTTATGTAAAAGAAATGATTTAAAACATTACAAGTTAAGCTAAGTTCAACTCAAATGATATGTTTAAGGCAGAAAATTATTGATCACGTGCCTGTCAACATTGAGGTTTCGGGTTTGAGTCTCACTACGAGCAGGGTGGGCTGGACTCTAATCCTAATTGACAAGGATTGCCGGATTTCTTACGGATTATTGGAGGTTGTCTTTGGGTACTCCGGGTTGCTTCAAAATAAATCCTCGACGCCATGATGTATCTGAAAAACTGCAAACAAACATGAAATTTGTGTTTAACCTAATTGAAGCAAATAATCAAACAAATGATTTTTGGTTTTATTGATAGTATATTGGTTTCCGAAGTTACAGTTGGTATTAGTAGTAATATTATCTAATACAGAACTGTCTATTGATTCCTGAACTAATTAATGTAGTTGTATTTCATATTTGGATATAACAATGTAAAAATGTGCATTACAATTGCTGTTTATTTGTGTCTGGCGAATTTTGTTTATTCTCTTGACTCTTAAGCACAAATAGAAACGTTGTAATATGAACTAGATTTGAAATATCGAATAGTCTACATTTAAATACAGGTTACTTTTTATATTCATTTGCTGAGCTTGATTACAGAATTTCATTAAATCACTTTAAAATATTAAATACATTTGTTAATGTTTTAAGAACATTCTTACATTTATGATTAATTGTATGACACATTGAATGATTAGTTAATTTTACATAATATTAGAACTGTGACATATTTATATATGAAAGGCTGGTTTGGTCGATTTTTTTTATTCTTTTTTGCGATGTTATTCTATCTAACAGTATTTGCATGCTATGCTTAATATCGTGTGAATAATGCTTTCAGAATGTCATAGAACTTATATAACTCTTAACATCATATTATCTATTATTATTATTATATGTCTTTATTGTATTACAATTTGATTAATTTTTTTATTATTATGTGCAAAATGATGTCAGTCAGTAAATTTCAGTTCAGTTCTTTTTTAATTAACTTGTTTTAATTGTAATTCATGTATGACTTACCTAACTTGGATATTACTTCAATTAAGTGTTTTTTGCTGTTGTTGACAGTTATTATAATGATGATTTTTATTTATGTCAAGAATTTATGTTGAATAAAAATATAACATACACTTGTATAAAGAATAATATAGGACAACAATAGCATTTTTTGCAGCATCCTCATTTTGGGTGTCTACTTAAAGCTGAATACACACAAATGTATATTGTAAAAAGCCTTTAAATGAATGTTTAAATGTCGATCAATCTAGTTATTCACTAGTTTTCAGAAATTAAAAAAACCCTGCATTTTCAGGATTATCGGACTGATATATAAAAGATAATAGATAATATCTTTAGATAAATAGCAGATATTTATGTTGGTTGCACAACGAAACAGGTAATGTATAAGGGAAGTACTGTATACATGCTTATTAGTATAAAAAATGAATTTGCTTAACAATTTACTGTATATAAATATCTCATCAATATAGGATATAAAATATGTTTATGATGCTTAGAGGGTATATTTCATGTGAAATACCATGCCTTCTTCAAGCAACAGAAATATTTGCAATTGTTTGTTTAAATAGCTATAAACACATGTGTACATAACCTGCAGAATAATTTAAAGTGCAAAATATGTTGATGTTATTCTCTTTTGTTTTACAATGTCGATGTGTGTATGACAAGGTTAACTTATTACTTTAAGCTTATTTACTTTACAGAGAAGAGTTGAAATCGCTCAAAAATAAGAACAAAACAAAACAAAATCCTTCAGAGATCGCAAACCAAGATGAAAGCTTGCTACTACTGCTTACATCACCGGACGAATGGGTAAGAAGAATTCTGATTTAAAGATTTAATGAATTTTTAAAGATATTTAATTCTTATCATTATCAATAACAATTTGTAATATTTTGTCTATTTATGTTAATTATTCCAGGATAGCTTGCAATTAATGAAGAAAGAACAAGAGGCACTAGTTTACTTATTAGTTTAAATACGAATATTTCTGTTCAGATAGATTCGAAAAATATTTGTTATGTAGGTAAATTATCTGCATATTGAAGATATTTACCTGTCACTTGCACCATTGTAGGGCCTTTCTCTCAAACGCTTATTGTGTTAAATTATTAATAAGCAACAACTAACATCAATGTTATTGCAATGATAGATACTGTTTGTTACAAACCTATAGTGTTTCTGTATTATCTTTATTATAACGGTCAATTTTGAAATATAGTTGTTGACGAAGAACACGTTAAAGCCTCATTGCTATATAAAAAAGAAAATTGAGTGATGACTCGTCATATTTAGTGAAACTTTGGCCACAACTTATGATATCAATAGCTTTGTTTTAATGGGATGAAACCTAAACGATAATCAGCATATACCTGTTATTAGCTCTTTTTTTTCAAAAACTTTTTAGAAACCGATACACTCTATTTTGCTTCATAGTCGTTTTTACACAACATTTACTGTTTACCTTCTTGTAACCTGTTCTTTTGTCAATTCAATATGATGTACAGATTATTATCGGAAATTTTGGACGTGTTGTAAGTGTTGTAGCATTATTTTATTACAATTAATATATAAGATAATCTTAAACTTTTTTCATGTTACATGTAGCGGTACACTTTCCAGCATCTGGTGCAACACCATTTAATGTTTATTTGAAACAATTCTTCGGAATTTATGTAATTGTGTAATTATGAAAAATGCTTGGAATTAATTTCACGATAATGATATTAACCTACCAGAGAAAAAAATCTGTATGATTGAATAATATAAAGTTTGATATTTTACTTCTTTATGTATGCACCCTTTACAGCGTTGATGTATACATTTTTTGTTTAAATATTGGTTGGTATCGGACTTTATAACTTCAAACAGATACAATTTTCATTGATAGAGCGCAACTTCCCAATCCCAGGTTATTTAGCTTTTTTTGACTTATAACTCCAGCTCCATGTTCATTCTTTTACTACGTAAGTATTTTTATAGCTGTTGAAACTTTGCGAATGCAGAATATTCATCAGAGGTAGCCTGGCATTCTATTCAAATAATTTCCTCGTTTGTATGCGTTACTTTAGATTATTAACACTAATTTTTGAATTAAAGCATACGATTGTCAAAATACAGAAATGTGGCCTTTGTTAACGACCTAACAGGTTTAACCATAAATATGAAAGACATATGCATAGATATATTTAAATTTTGTTATTGGTACATGCTAAATCCAAAATGTTGTTAGTATATCTAATACAATTTATAAATATACGGTCAGTTAAACAGTTATTCTGGCTAATTCATCCAGTAAATATGACCCGTTTTAAAATATATTTGTTTAGATCGTTAGATTCTTAATTTCTGTTTCACGGCTTCTAGTATTTATCACTCCATTTTGTTGCTTTTGTAACATACCGTTAGTGTTTTTCTAAGATGAATTAAAACACCACATTCCAAGAATGATTTTTTTCTTAAAATAATAAAAATGCATATTTAAATATAATTGGGTACTTATTGCTTAAAATTGATAGCAGGAACTGAAATCATTATAGTTACATTATTATTTCAGTCGTCAGAGCCGTTACTGAAATTATTTTTGGGAAGAAAAGAATATACTACCAATCGACTTTGATACTGTAAATTGTAAACATACCAACCATTTATTATTCATATTTAAGCTCATGTTATGTATCTGTAATATTATATTTTAGTCACATTTGTGAATTAATTTCAATACATCGGCTGTGCAATTACATGGAAAAGGCGTTGGGCCTGAGTACAGTCAATTACAACAAGGAAGTTGAAACGTCACGATCACCTTCTTATATATTTAATAATGCACACCTGTCCTCATTACGTCGCCGATAAACGATGTAAACATTTTTTTTCAAAATATGTGTTAACTTAAAATAAGAACATTAGTATTACGCATGAAAACATGGAAAGAATAATAAGTATGTTGTATTTTTAAATAAAAGATAGATAAAAGACCCCAAGAAGAAACATGAATTGAAAAATAAACTTCATATACTGTATCGTTATAATCTATTGCTGGGACCATACTCAGACGGTCCGCAGTGTTCTACAGATAGCTGCTAAGCGCGTCTCCAAATGATGTATTAGTGCCGTCTTGTACCAAGTTGTTATTTCATTCTACGGAAAACATGGTCGCGGACAATAGTGGGTGCCTTGGTTGGAGGCTGCCACATTCTATGACCACAAAATGGCCCCCTTTTGTACATGTCAATTAGAGTAGTCGTGTTGTAGTCGCTACGAAAAAGGTAATTCTAGTCCCTATTCAGGGCATTCTTAGCCTCCTAAATCACGACTGTGTTTATTAAGCTGTACCATATCATTATTTGATATTACTGTAAATAATAGAAACAATACTTAGGACTTAGTAAATAAAATCAAAGTACAAAAGCAATGACTGACAGAAACCTCAACAACAAAAACCATGACAAACAAATAGGAGTATATATATATTTGATTATCTTAATTGAACTAGTTGACTATTTACTCTAATATATATATATATATATATATATATATATATATATATATATATATATATATATATATATATATATATATATATATATATATATACAAACGTCTAAGTATTGTGACAACCATATAATATATCTATCCAGCGGATTTCTGAAACAACAGAAATACAGGGTTAATATCAAATATTTATATATACGTCTACAAATTAAGCCCAACACTGTTTGAATTAGATTTTTAACACTGTCAAATTTTTGTATATAATTTACTTACTGTGACTGCATGACAAGTAACTTTGTCATCCTATATAATATATACAAAAATGCTGAATTAGATTACTGTCAGATTAATACGTATTGGTTACGAAAATTCCATCGTCACACGCTAGTACACATGTACTATGTCTATGTCTAAGATTCACCCCGGTTAATGAAGCTATATTTTTATAGCGGATTTGGCCGAGGGGTCTAGACCGCTGGACATAGTGCAGGCGAATTGGTGCCACAGTGTCACAACGGTGTGAGTTCGAATCCCGCTGAGGGAAAGCAAAAATTTGACAGTGTTAAAAATCTAATTCAAACAGTGTTGGGCTTAATTTGTAGACGTATATATAAATATTTGATATTAACCCTGTATTTCTGTTGTTTCAGAAATCCGCTGGATAGATATATTATATGGTTGTCACAATACTTAGACGTTTGTATATAATTTACTTACTGTGACTGCATGACAAGTAACTTTGTCATCCTATATAATATATACAAAAATGCTGAATTAGATTACTGTCAGATTAATACGTATTGGTTACGAAAATTCCATCGTCACACGCTAGTACACATGTACTATGTCTATGTCTAAGATTCACTCCGGTTAATGAAGCTATATTTTTATAGCGGATTTGGCCGAGGGGTCTAGACCGCTGGACATAGTGCAGGCGAATTGGTGCCACAGTGTCACAACGGTGTGAGTTCGAATCCCGCTGAGGGAAAGCAAAAATTTGACAGTGTTAAAAATCTAATTCAAACAGTGTTGGGCTTAATTTGTAGACGTATATATAAATATTTGATATTAACCCTGTATTTCTGTTGTTTCAGAAATCCGCTGGATAGATATATTATATGGTTGTCACAATACTTAGACGTTTGTATATAATTTACTTACTGTGACTGCATGACAAGTAACTTTGTCATCCTATATAATATATACAAAAATGCTGAATTAGATTACTGTCAGATTAATACGTATTGGTTACGAAAATTCCATCGTCACACGCTAGTACACATGTACTATGTCTATGTCTAAGATTCACCCCGGTTAATGAAGCTATATTTTTATAGCGGATTTGGCCGAGGGGTCTAGACCGCTGGACATAGTGCAGGCGAATTGGTGCCACAGTGTCACAACGGTGTGAGTTCGAATCCCGCTGAGGGAAAGCAAAAATTTGACAGTGTTAAAAATCTAATTCAAACAGTGTTGGGCTTAATTTGTAGACGTATATATAAATATTTGATATTAACCCTGTATTTCTGTTGTTTCAGAAATCCGCTGGATAGATATATTATATGGTTGTCACAATACTTAGACGTTTGTATATAATTTACTTACTGTGACTGCATGACAAGTAACTTTGTCATCCTATATAATATATACAAAAATGCTGAATTAGATTACTGTCAGATTAATACGTATTGGTTACGAAAATTCCATCGTCACACGCTAGTACACATGTACTATGTCTATGTCTAAGATTCACCCCGGTTAATGAAGCTATATTTTTATAGCGGATTTGGCCGAGGGGTCTAGACCGCTGGACATAGTGCAGGCGAATTGGTGCCACAGTGTCACAACGGTGTGAGTTCGAATCCCGCTGAGGGAAAGCAAAAATTTGACAGTGTTAAAAATCTAATTCAAACAGTGTTGGGCTTAATTTGTAGACGTATATATAAATATTTGATATTAACCCTGTATTTCTGTTGTTTCAGAAATCCGCTGGATAGATATATTATATGGTTGTCACAATACTTAGACGTTTGTATATAATTTACTTACTGTGACTGCATGACAAGTAACTTTGTCATCCTATATAATATATACAAAAATGCTGAATTAGATTACTGTCAGATTAATACGTATTGGTTACGAAAATTCCATCGTCACACGCTAGTACACATGTACTATGTCTATGTCTAAGATTCACCCCGGTTAATGAAGCTATATTTTTATAGCGGATTTGGCCGAGGGGTCTAGACCGCTGGACATAGTGCAGGCGAATTGGTGCCACAGTGTCACAACGGTGTGAGTTCGAATCCCGCTGAGGGAAAGCAAAAATTTGACAGTGTTAAAAATCTAATTCAAACAGTGTTGGGCTTAATTTGTAGACGTATATATAAATATTTGATATTAACCCTGTATTTCTGTTGTTTCAGAAATCCGCTGGATAGATATATTATATGGTTGTCACAATACTTAGACGTTTGTATATAATTTACTTACTGTGACTGCATGACAAGTAACTTTGTCATCCTATATAATATATACAAAAATGCTGAATTAGATTACTGTCAGATTAATACGTATTGGTTACGAAAATTCCATCGTCACACGCTAGTACACATGTACTATGTCTATGTCTAAGATTCACCCCGGTTAATGAAGCTATATTTTTATAGCGGATTTGGCCGAGGGGTCTAGACCGCTGGACATAGTGCAGGCGAATTGGTGCCACAGTGTCACAACGGTGTGAGTTCGAATCCCGCTGAGGGAAAGCAAAAATTTGACAGTGTTAAAAATCTAATTCAAACAGTGTTGGGCTTAATTTGTAGACGTATATATATATATATATATATATATATATATATATAATTCTACTAAAGCCGATGTTTTTGTGCTGTAGCTGCTGTATTTGTGGTTGTTGGTTCAGTTTTCCAGTTTCTTGGACTTTGATAAGTGGATTTTTGTTATTACCTTCACTTGTCAGATTACTATGAATAATTCATTAGGAATTTTTATAAGTATTAATAAATACTGTCCGTTATCTTATGATTATCAGTTAATAATCTTAGACTATGGATACAATGTTATTTTTGAGTCTCAATTTAGTGTTAATCTTTTTGCGTCGAATTTGTGGTGCATACTTGACAGTGTGATGGAAGAAATCACAGAAACGAGTAAATACGAATATAAAAGAATAATTTTTTTACTATTTTGTTTATTTTTGCACAAACCAAGGTGATTGTCAGCAGACCTGGAGTAAACACATCAAATATTGGGATAGAAAATTGCTACTTTATTAACTCGTACCCAGTACAATTAAAGATTTGGGTATTGTTTAGGTTAGAGTACGTTCGTTTTTAGCCTTTAATCGAACAAATTGAACTTTTAAAAATGATGATACTGTTTCTTACAAACTAGTGTTGCCATTCAGCGCTGACTGAGTGTAACGCACTGAATGAAAACCTTACCCTAGCTCTTGCCCAATACTCAATCCTTTTTCAGTTTTAGCTTGTTCCTGCTGATCCATCCGTTTTCCCCATTGAATTGTAAACTTGTTCTCGTCCTGAAAATAGGTAAAATATTGATCACGCTGCGTTATGGAAGCATTCAATTAATTGATTAATCTAATTTTCAGCATTATCTGTGATTCTCTCAATGTTTTTTCAATGACTACAATTGTAATTGTAATTATAGTAAATTAATGCGTAAATAATATTTTACTCAATGTGACATTTTGCCGGACATAAATCGACTATATAATCACCTTTGGTTTGTTGTTTTTTGTTCGTCATGTCTTGTAATTTTATTTTTTTTGTTCATTGTTTTTTCAGTTTTATATTCTCGTTGACCAATCAGTTTTCCAAAAACAATTTTTTATTACAATGAAACCTTTTAAAAATCTAAAATTAGTGATTTCCAAAAATCGAAAGGATATATCAAGTACAATACGGTACGCTAAAAAACACTTATAGATTGTTAAGTTTTATTATTGTGTTGCATTGTGTATTAATTTGATCATATTTTGCATTCTCTTCTAGGTAATTTGTCGAAACTTTCATCTACAGCCAAGTGTTGTTTCGTATATGACAGCAATCATAAAATCGTTCAAACATTCACCATTGAGGTTGAATTTTCAAGCTTTACCGTGGGCAGGGCATGCTCGACTCCAACCATAATTCACAATGCCGGAACACATTTTTTGTGTTGCAAAATGAAGTAAATGTATTTTTTTAATTAACGTTTTTATTAGATTAATTAATGTAACAGTTTTTCTTGTATGTTGTTTTATTATTGTAATCTCTTTTGTGTTTTTTTTGTTGATAATTAAATAATTTTATGTTTGGTTGAAATATTTGTTAACATATACAAGAGCATTTTCAGTTTATTACTAGTATTTACATCGAGCTATGTCAACATATATTTTTCTCAAAATTAACAGTGCAGATATTTAAAAGATAATATACACTATTAGTTATATTGCCACTATCTATGGTTTCATGTTACTTTTAAAACATTTCACGCCAAATATTTTGATGATCTGAATTGTTAATCTTAAAACATACGCGTTAAAATGCAAGTTATGCGAACGTATTGATGTTGAAGATAATAAAAGGCGACTAAACAAACATATATGTGGACACCGTTCAGGAATCAACCAATACTATCAAATTTCCTGCGGTATATTGGCATTTCAATTACCTAGACTACTCTTTTCCGTCGATAAGTTCCGTTCCTTGACAAAATCTATCATCATTCTAACAATTCTCAACCTAAGTAGTTTTGAAAAGTTGTCGTATTGGTCATAAGAAGGCCGCAAACAATTAAATTTTAAATAGTGCACCACGACCCGAGTATGTGCATACTATTGTGTGAGATTACAGTGTTGTTTATTATTTTTGAAAGATATCAATTCATAAAGTTGTTCATGTCTTGAATATATGTGAAATATTGCTGCTGGACGTTAAGCATCAATCAATCCATCAAATTATTAAGAACGCCAGAACGAAGACAAAATAAAGAATATTGGATCAGTAAATTAGACAAAGCAATATTATAAGAGAGCAATGCCAAATCGATAGTAAAAGTAACCTTCCTAATCCTGTTTGCAGCTGTGTGAATGTGATAGGCCTATTCAATCATAATCACAGGAGACGACGTATTCATGACCATCGTCACTTTTCATCACCCCTGTTGCATAATGTATCAATAAATAGCCTACTAACAATTATTCAAAAACCACTAAGACTTTCTCTATTTTACTTTAAGCACTCAACTGTCTTTATAACGAATGTCCCCAGTCATCTTTAACAGTTCATTCGTCCACTCTATATAGATTTAACATGTAGCATCTATCTAAGGGAACAGAAATAACAGATTGTTCAAATCGGTTACCACGCGTACATATGAAAAATAACCTCGTTCTTATTCTTCTTTACAATCTTGGTAATATCTTGAATCCAAGTCTGTTAATTCTAAAATTCCACCATACGTCCAAAAAAATCGTCCCGATTATATCTTGCACCTTTACTACTTAAAATAAAAAGTTTATTGCAGTGATGTTTTGATCAAAGACTTCAAATTTAAACCTGACTGCTCTTGCTTGAAACAGTTCATATTCATATGATAGTCGTTCACTCCAAATGATAACTTTAGATCTGAACATTGCGGACAATGCAAGACTAAACATTAAAGACGCCATTATTACACTTAGGTCGGTCTCTTAGTTAGATCTTCTTCTACAAATAGACTTACTTGATGACTTCAACTTTCCAATTGTCAACTTTCCGTTCAACGCTAGCACCATTTCAGCAGCCTCAGCGTATGGTGTGTACATTTCAAACTTAAACGGTATGCTAATCCTGCAATGGCGATCATTATTCTGATTTTTTTTATTAAGCTACTGAAACAAGGGTTTTTGCATCTAAGTTGATGTTATCCTTTCAGAAGTTCTATGGTCGCCATTTCGACTTAAATGATTGTTATGGGAAATCAATCCGATCAGACAATTTCGCTGTAATAGGTAGTGTTTCCTATTCCTGGTTTTGACTTTATCCTAGACATGACAATGAGTATCGACGGGTGTGTAATTAGTGGCAGGCATCCAGGGTTTTATTAGGTTTGGATTACTTTGTTTGTTTGTGTGTGTTTTTGGTTTTTGTTCGTGTATATGTTTTTCAATTTGCTATTGTCCCTGGACTTCTGATCGTTTCCTATAAAATTTTCAGTTGATACCATTGTAATTATCTGAATATAAAACATACTTAAATATCACAGGAATTCTATAATATTACTCACAACCCCGGTGAGTGCATTTTTGTGCATGCAATTTTTATTATTCCATATTTTACCTTTTTATTACGAAAATCCGATAGAAAACATAACGATAACCTTTCCATGTTTAATACTATGCCTATGTTGTTTAAATGTCACAAATTGTAGTTCACTTGCAAGGGAAATTTTTTTTATATTATAACTCAGTTATGTTATTTTCTAAACGGACCTGATCGTTATACAAACGTTAGTCTGCCTTCGTGACATACATTGATATTTGGACAAATCTGCGGATATTTTCCCGCGTCGCAACCGCAAACGACAAGGCCAAAAAGGTTTTGAACAGACAATAAATACCTCTGCACCTAGGTTACACGCCCGTTCTAATTTAGGTCAGATTTTACTATAGAAAATCGCCATATTCAAATGAAAAACCGCATTTCAAAATTCTAAATATCTCGAGGAAATAATTGTTAATTTTAAAATATACCTTTGGATTAAGCTGGACCATATACGCAGTGGGCAGTTTTGATTTGTCACGCCAAAAACCGTCACCAGAACACGGTGACTTTTAGTTTAATAGTAAAAGTCCTTAAAGGAAACTGTGTTAAATAATGAGGAATAGTTAATAAATGTGATTCTACTTATGGTACGGATTTGTTACATTTTTGCGGTTTCTGTTTATTATCTATATTTGAATTGTCAAATAAAAATATAGTTATTAAAGGTAACATATTGAGGCTAAGATGGCAACTGTGTAATTTTTTCTCAGGTGGGAAATTTGTACAAAAATCTGCATAGGGAGAGTTATCAACATGACAATTATGCAATAATATTTTAAAAAAGACTATTCACAGAAGGATCAGGATACCCTAGAATGTTGGGAATATAGATGCTTTCTTTGTTTTAGATGAAAGTAAGTTCACATGGCCATATTTTGTTTACATCCCAGTGTCACTATCCAGGAAAATAACATAATAAACAATAATAAACTACGTTCTACATTTAACAACAACATGACCCGAAGATATGGAAAGAAGCTTACTAAAGCGCAGCATAATAAAAAACGATGGCAGCCAAAATCAAAACAGCAAAAACTATCCAACACATTAGACACGTCAAAATCTCACAATTCTAGTATCTTCAGTAATTTGACGCCTTCGCTACGAAAGCGTTTCTTGTCAAGTGAGACATCAGATCATAATTATGATGAAATAATAATAGATACGGTCGTTAATGCCCTAAATTTGAGTGAGACTATCGAAAAGTTCGTCACTGCTCTAGTTGGTGTTCCCGAGATAAAAGCAAAAAGTCTTGAGCACCTAGCACCATCCCTTCAAGCCAAATGACCGACATAATTGGACCACTCTAAGATCAACTCCAACAGCTAAGCAGTCGTGAAACCGAAACTGAGCAAACATTAGATTATCTAGAGCAAATACGGTTGGCAATATAGTCTTCGGATAGCTGGGATACCCGAAACTAATGGCAAAAATACTGATTTCAAGGTATACGAGTTTCTAGAATTCCATCTAGGCGTCGAAGTTCATCCGGTGGATCTCTTCGTATTGGGCAAAACCGACTGATTCGAACAGTACTCCAAGACCAATAGCTGTAACATTTATTAATTACCACCTAAAAGAGCATATATATGCCAATAGAAGACACTTGCAAAGAGGATTCTACATTAATAAATCCCTCACAAAGGCTAGAGCAAACTTTTCTGCCGAGCGCCAACTAAAAAAGAATGACGTTATAAGCGAAACATGGACCCATGATATAAAAAATCTTTATTAAAAAACAGGATGACACGGTTATAGTCTGTACTCGTGGCAGCGATCTTCCGGTTTAGTTTACTGCACCAAGTATGTGCATGGAGGAAAATCCTAATGTGCCAAAGCCTTCATGTAAACCAAAAAGCAACATAATGCCGAACGAATCTGGTCAACCTCACAAGACAGTGTAGGGTCGAACAGCTGCTGATGTCCATAGACCTCCTTATGATACAATAGACGTACGTGTTACCAAGCTCATATTTATTAAAATTTGTCACGAGTTGCTTATAATATCATCTGTCTTGTAAACACTGAGTGACCTTAATTATGATCACTATATTAGTTAACCCATTTCCCCTATTCAATCCCAGGCCTTATATTTTGGATAAACATGTTAAAATAGAAATTCTAATCCCAATAATTGTTAATATTAATCATAAGACGGTTAAACCTCCTAGTTGCATTAACACCTATATATTACAAGTCAGCTAGCTACGTAATAAATTTATACAAAATTAATAAATGTATTTATAGCACTTATATTACTGGAATGCGGGCAAAAATTATTTACAGTGCAACTTTGGACAAGAATTTATACGACCTGTCTAAATAATGCATTAAATGTGTGTGTACTTCTTGCTGCTTCTATGAGCCAGTGATTTTGTTCAATGCACAATATTGTAAACCTTGTGGTTATAAATAGAACGTTTAACATATATATATATATATATATATATGTTTGTTTGTTTGATGGTGTTTAACGCCACTTTCAGCAATTTTTCAGCTATATCATGGCGTCCAGTTTTTATTGGGGGAGGAAGCCGGAGTACCCGGAAAAAACCCCCGACCTGCGGTAGGAAAACTGGCAATCCTTGTCAATTAAGATTGGAGTCGAGTACACCCTGCCTGCAGTGAGAATCGAACCCGCAATCTCAGTGTTGACAGACCACGTGATCAATAGTAGACGAACTACCTTGACCACTCGGCCACCGAGGCCCCTCTATATATATATATATATTAACCCTCTATTTCTGATGTTTCAGAAATCCGCTGGATAGATATATTATATGGTTGTCACAATACTTTGACGTTTGTATATAAATTACTTACTGTGACTGTATGACAAGTAACTTTGTCATCCTATATAATATATACAAAAATGCAGAATTGGATTACTGTTAAATTAATACGTATTGGTTACGAAAATTCCATCGTCACACGCTAGTACACATGTACTATGTCTACGATTCACCCCGGTTGATGAAGCTATATTTTTATATAGCGGATTTGGCCGAGGGGTCTAGACCGCTGGACATAGTGCAGGCGAATTGGTGCCACAGTGTCACAACGGTGTGAGTTCGAACCCCGCTGAGGGTAAGGAAAAATTGGACAGTGTTAAAAATCCAATTCTAACAGTGTTGGGCTTAATTTGTAGACGCATATATATATATATATATATATATATATATATATATAATATATATATATATATATATATATATATATATATATATATATATATATATATATATATATATATACACATCTACAAATATATATATATATATATATATATATATATATATATATATATATATATATATATAAATCCTGAAATGAATGTCACAATATATTTTAAAATCCACATAATAGAATTAACAACAATAAAATTAACCACAATAAAAATGTTCGTTTTCAACTTTAAAAACGAACATTTGTATTGTTAATTATATTATGTGGATTTTAAAATATATTGTGACATTCATTTCCGTATATTTATATTTTCTTTATATATATATATATATATATATATACAAACGTCTAAGTATTGTGACAACCATATAATATATCTATCCAGCGGATTTCTGAAACATCAGAAATACAGGTTTAATATCAAATATTTATATATACGTCTACAAATTAAGCCCAACACTGTTTGAATTAGATTTTTAACACTGTCAAATTTTTGCTTTCCCTCAGCGGATTCGAACTCACACCGTTGTGACACTGTGGCACCAATTCGCCTGCACTATGTCCAGCGGTCTAGACCCCTCGGCCAAATCCGCTATATTAAAATATAGCTTCATTAACCGGGGTGAATCTTAGACATAGACATAGTACATGTGTACTAGCGTGTGACGATGGAATTTTCGTAACCAATACGTATTAATCTGACAGTAATCTAATTCAGCATTTTTGTATATATTATATAGGATGACAAAGTTACTTGTCATGCAGTCACAGTAAGTAAATTATATACAAACGTCTAAGTATTGTGACAACCATATAATATATCTATCCAGCGGATTTCTGAAACATCAGAAATACAGGGTTAATATCAAATATTTATATATACGTCTACAAATTAAGCCCAACACTGTTTGAATTAGATTTTTAACACTTCCATCGTCACACGCTAGTACACATGTCACAATTCAAACAGTGTTGGGCTTAATTTGTAGACGTATATACATACATATATATATATATATATATATATATATATATATATATATATATATATATATATATATATATATATATATATATCGTGCCTTAACCTGTTCTCGATAGTAACCTATTCTCGATAATCATGCAAAAATTCATTTTGTCATAAAACGAGGATTCACACAGTCTTCTGTTTGTCGGCAATTTTCCTTTAGGACACCACTTTGCTCCTCGGTAATGAAAAAATAAACAGGTTCCGCGTTTAGATGTTTAAAATTCTCCCAAATAAAGAGTACCATATATTTCGATACCTTTCCGTAATCCCAAAAATTTCTGCAACTTATGGTACAATAGACGGGTCCTATCTTTTAAACCAATGCTCCAATTTAAACAAATTTTATATGAATAACATTTTTAATTAAATTTTATGGTATTTTATTGTCAGAATAGCCCTGCATAGCTAATTACGCATACATTATCGAGAACTGGTGACGTAGTATACAATATGTCAAAAATTAGGTCGTTCGAATAATTAGAAGAGCTTGGCAATAACCGGACGCTTCCTTGTAATTTTTTGCAAGTGTGTAGTTGTTTATCTATGAACCAAATGGGTAAATAAATAAATAATATCTATTAGATAAGAACAAAGTTTTATCCCATAATATCTTAAGCTATCGAGAACCGGCAAAACCAGGATATATATACACTACGGTGTGAGTTCGAATCCCGCTGAGGGAAAGCAAAAAATTGACAGTGTTAAAAATCTAATTCAAACAGTGTTATATATATATATATATATATATATATATATATATATATACGTCTACAAATTAAGCCCAACACTGTTTGAATTAGATTTTTAACACTGTCAAATTTTTGCTTTCCCTCAGCGGGATTCGAACTCACACCGTTGTGACACTGTGGCACCAATTCGCCTGCACTATGTCCAGCGGTCTAGACCCCTCGGCCAAATCCGCTATATAAAAATATAGCTTCATTAACCGGGGTGAATCTTAGACATAGACATAGTACATGTGTACTAGCGTGTGACGATGGAATTTTCGTAACCAATACGTATTAATCTGAGAGTAATCTAATTCAGCATTTTTGTATATATTATATAGGATGACAAAGTTACTTGTCATGCAGTCACAGTAAGTAAATTATATACAAACGTTTAAGTATTGTGACAACCATATAATATATCTATCCAGCGGATTTCTGAAACATCAGAAATACAGGGTTAATATCAAATATTTATATATACGTCTACAAATTAAGCCCAACACTGTTTGAATTAGATTTTTAACACTGTCAAATTTTTGCTTTCCCTCAGCGGGATTCGAACTCACACCGTTGTGACACTGTGGCACCAATTCGCCTGCACTATGTCCAGCGGTCTAGACCCCTCGGCCAAATCCGCTATATAAAAATATAGCTTCATTAACCGGGGTGAATCTTAGACATAGACATAGTACATGTGTACTAGCGTGTGACGATGGAATTTTCGTAACCAATACGTATTAATCTGACAGTAATCTAATTCAGCATTTTTGTATTTCAGGCGAATAGGTGCCACAGTGTCACAACGGTGTGAGTTCGAATCCCGCTGAGGGAAAGCAAAAATTTGACAGTGTTAAAAATCTAATTCAAACAGTGTTGGGCTTAATTTGTAGACGTATATATAAATATTTGATATTAACCCTGTATTTCTGATGTTTCAGAAATCCGCTGGATAGATATATTATATGGTTGTCACAATACTTAGACGTTTGTATATAATTTACTTACTGTGACTGCATGACAAGTAACTTTGTCATCCTATATAATATATACAAAAATGCTGAATTAGATTACTGTCAGATTAATACGTATTGGTTACGAAAATTCCATCGTCACACGCTAGTACACATGTACTATGTCTATGTCTAAGATTCACCCCGGTTAATGAAGCTATATTTTTATATAGCGGATTTGGCCGAGGGGTCTAGACCGCTGGACATAGTGCAGGCGAATTGGTGCCACAGTGTCACAACGGTGTGAGTTCGAATCCCGCTGAGGGAAAGCAAAAATTTGACAGTGTTAAAAATCTAATTCAAACAGTGTTGGGCTTAATTTGTAGACGTATATATAAATATTTGATATTAACCCTGTATTTCTGATGTTTCAGAAATCCGCTGGATAGATATATTATATGGTTGTCACAATACTTAGACGTTTGTATATATATATATATATATATATATATATATATATATATATATATATATATAAAGGATCTAAAAGAATGCTGCTGAACCAGTACACTTATTTAGTATCGGATCGACAAACATGACGATACAGCATAAACAAAAAATAATAATATACAAGTCTAGAAGATTATGCAACGATACATATGACGGTGTTTCTTGTCATAAATTTAGACACAGACTGACCAACGAATGGCCTTAGTCATTGAGTGTCAATATAAATAAAGAACGTGAACAATCATAACATATTCATCTTAAATTTTCTCATTTTAAATGAACCCAAAACTTTTTTTAAATATATATGTGTGTGTGTGTGTGTGTTTGTGTAATCTCTTGAATTCTGGGGGTATCCAGAAAAACAGAAATTGTGGATTCTTTATTGTCAGTTAACAAAGAAATCGGGTACACAATAGAACCCTGTAAAACAATATAAAATACTATAAATACTATATCAAGAAATAGCATGACAAGTACATGGTCATGCAAACAATGGACTTTTTAAATGAAATTACAATAAATTACTTAACTATGGTTGCGTCTCTATTTCATTATCCACACAAAATATTTCAAATATGTAATTGAAAGTAAACAAGCTGAATAATTATTAAGTAAGCTATTCAACAACTATATAAGAGAACATTACACATGCAAATAAAAATAAAATAACAAGCTTACCTGACACTGGTTGGTGTGAAGGCCACAGAAGTGAATAATCTATTTACATATCAATTCAGGTGTTGAATTTTGGTATAAGCCTGAATATAAAATTTGCAAGATTAACTATTGTGCCATATTGGACAAAATGCAACACAACAATATCCTATAATTGATATTCAGTGTGCTATGATAAAATATATTATTTACAGTAAGTTTAACACTTTATTCATTAGTTTTAAATAACTTTTCTTTATAATCAGTCATTTAAATTATTTTATAAGTTTATCCATTTATAATATCAGTCGAACAGTCAGTCAATTAATTAACCAATTAACCATGGAAATATTACCTTATTGACAATTATTAGGGATAGTAATTATAAATACCTTTACAGAAGAATTATGAACTCCAAAAACAATAAGAAATTGTAACTGGATAGAAATTCTATGCAGACACAAAAATGTCTGTCTGAACTGTCAGAGCCAAAAATCATTTATGTATAGAACAATAGAAATTTCCCTCCAAAAAGATCCATGTGACTTCAGTAGCCAATCAGATTCTAAAGTGACCTCAAGTGACCAATATGTAATACAAATGACTATAAATAGAAGCACCTATGAATATTTATTAGCATGACCAAAGAATCTGAGGTCATCACCTTCATTAGCATATAAACAAAACAAAAGCACATGTTTATAACTTTATTATCAAAATTAAAATAGGAATCAAACAAATGAATTTTTAAATATTTTTATTTCACAAAATCATAATGAAATAGATTAACCAATTAAAAATTCACTCTTCCACATATATATATATATATATATATATATATATATATATATATATATATATATATATATATATATATATATATATATATATATATATATATATATATATATATATATATATATATATATATATATATATATATATATATAATCATAGTCTCTTAAAAAATAAATATAAAAAACTCTGTTAAATTTTCCGAACGTTTCGGTCTCACGGCCTTCTTCAGCGGAATTTTATTGCATAGTGTTGAAGTTATGTTACTTGCAACGTTACAATAGCCAACGTCATAATATGAACATTGATTGGTGGGAATCGCAATCAAAATAATACGAATAGAAAAGTAAATAAATAAATAAATAAATAAATAAATAAATAAATAAATAAATAAATAAATAAATAAATACAAACATACAAAAATACATACATACATACATACATATATACATACACTCATACATACATGTACATACATCTTATACGCGCATACATAATTAAACAAACAAACTAAAAAATATAAATAAATAAATAAATACATAAAAGGGGGGTGGTCAATAATAAATAAATAAATAAATAAATAAAAGTTATACAATATGGATAAGTAATAATGTTTATAAATATTGATTAAATGTCAATCTGCTGGTTAAGCCTGTCTGGATGAAGGGTTTGATTTTTTTTTTATCCAAAACGATTCTTTGACTCTGTGTCCATCTGAATAAAAATGTGTGGCTACGGAGTCTTGTTTTTTGTCCTTATTTTTGAAAAGTTTAAAAGCATCCTTTGATAAAACGTGTCACCAGTTTGTCCAACATATACAGTACTGTAACATTTTTTTTACAAACTATCGCATAAATTATTCCAACTGTTTTACAGTTTATATGTCCTTGTATCTGGTATTTTGTCCCGTCCTTTCCTTTAAAACTATTACTTTTAACTACGTATGGGCACAAAGCACAATTTTTGCCGCATGGCTCACATTTATTTTCTTTATGATAAAATTTATTATGTTTCTTATTGACAAGAATATCTTTTATATTTTTGTCTAGGTAAGGCATCGGAATAGGTCAATACCAGTGGCACTCTGTCATTTATTTTTTTCGTTTTGTATTTGAGAAGGTCTTCCCTGTCTAAATTGTCTAGTTTATTTAGTTGTTTAATGATCAGTTCCGTTTTGTATCCCCGTTTTTGAAGCTGTTCTTTCAAATCATTTTTTCTCCTTTCCTTCTCTGTTCTTGAAAAGAGAGATGGTCGCATACAAGAGTACAGGCGCGAAATGAACGTGTTTCGCAAAATCTAATCTTTTAGAGAGTGTCCAAGTAGAAGCTGGAAGAAATATAACTGTTACAAATAAATTTCTCGAAATCAACGATGTATGAGGAACTAGGGTGGGAACCACTTTTCAAGAGGCGGGTGAAGCATAGGCTTATATTGATGTACGTGATAATTAATGGACTGGCTCCTAGCTATCTGTCAAATCTTGTGCAACCACATATCAATAGTATTCATGATTATAATCTCAGACTGTCGACAAATGAATACTGAAAACTTAAGATTGTCTGTCGGTAATACTATGGCATATTTCATGAGCTTTTTACATTCTACTATTGGCCTTTGGAACCAGCTTTTATCATCAACAAAGAACAGTCCTTCTGTTGATGCTTTAAAAAAACCCCTTAAATTTAGAAAACCAAGAGCCCCAGAATACTTCAACACTGGTAATAGCAAAGAGAATTTATGGCATCGTCAGTTAATGTGAAGCAAGCAACCTGTACTCTCACTTGCATCTTCACTTCTTGGTTGATAATTCATATTGCCCACATTGTAGAGACGCTGTTAAAGATAACTTTCATTCATTTTTATCGTGCCCGACCTATCAGCTTCAGAAGTGGACACAACAAAGTATTTTTATGGAATTACATTGATTTTAACCTGATAAACTTACTTCATGAAAATGATCTTCTTGTTTATAATGACAATGTCAAGCTTGTGTTGACAGTGCAAACATCTATTGAAAGTACAAAGCGTTTAATGTAGGAGCATGTTCATTCACTAATGATATGACTACTAGGTATCGTTCGACTGTTGTTTTTGTTTATATATGAAAATGTCATATACACTATGTATATATATATTAATTATTGAATTATAATAATAAATGTAAAATATTTAAAATATCTTAATCACACACTTTTGGCAGAATATGTACTGGAAGTAAAATTTATTGCTTTTTCTAAGTAAACCATATTATGATTAAGGAAAGAAAATAAAGCAAATACTAGTAAGGTTTACATATAGCACTAATCTTTATATGGCACGAGGTATATTGAGAATGCTACTTAATACCAAGAAAATATTTTTGCTTCTAGAAATAAGTTTACAAATTTAAAATTCAAATATCATTTTCTCTTTCCCTTATTATACTAATACTAAATTAAATCTTTTTATGTTTTCATAGCAATGATTTTTGAAACCTTATATTTATAAATTAGAGTTATTCAACTTTGAATGTGTTCTCGGTATTTGTTTGTGTTCTATATCCAACATGTTGAACTACTGTATGTTGTCTTGTATGGAGAGGATTTATATAGGCTATGCCTGCTTTTCAGTTCAATTTACTTTCTGGAAAAATTATGTTTAAACTAAAGTAAGCCTCATTGTTTGAAAATAATAGCATTGAGTAATGTATCATCCAATTGTGTCGTGTGAAATAACAAATCTGGACACCACACGGAAGATCAATATATAATCATATAATTCTTAAATGTCAAGGGACCATACTGAAATAGTTCTCAGTGCTCTAAATACGGATCTGCCTATAAGCCTAGCGTCCACAGATCCCAGACATGTCAAATCGTCTATTTTGTTCCAACTCATTTTCCAAATTATTGGATTTTTTGGAATTCTGAATATTGCAGAAATACTTCTCACTTATTAACTGTTAATCAAACGATCTATTAATCAAGTTATAGAAAATGACGTCGTAGTGTTTCCTATTTTTGTACTCTTTAAGGTGACTGTCTTTGTTCAGTTCAGTAAGATGCGT
This sequence comes from Limnoperna fortunei, assembly GCA_944474755.1. Classification (NCBI taxonomy): domain Eukaryota; kingdom Metazoa; phylum Mollusca; class Bivalvia; order Mytilida; family Modiolidae; genus Limnoperna; species Limnoperna fortunei. The sequence goes on along the minus strand of OX104111.1, from coordinate 43,608,264 downwards.
CTTTATTGTACCAGAATAATACTTTATGGTTGCCAGTGTTTGAACCATAGATTTGCAGCTGCCCAGCCCGTACCATGTTACGATAAGTGAATGCCTTCTGGATAGGTATTGCAGTAGTCAGGTCATAACACTGACATACTGGCAGCGGACCATACAGACTAACCTGTTAGAACAGTGCCACTTCCGCTTCTTGCATGATAAAGGCCCCTTTTTAGATGTCCATAAAATGTAGGCTCTTTGTACCCGCTACGTACTATTCCAAATTTTGCATAGTCAAGATTTCGAAATTTTCCCCCTTCAAGTCCATTAAATTTCAAATAGATTTATTGTTTAACTTAATCTCGTTCTAGAATATAGCTGAAATACTGTTCGATGAACCTTAAACAGACATCCAGTCGATCACTTAATTGAACAATGTGATGTTAATATTATGAAAATCAGCATACTAGTATCGGTGAATTCTCTTGCCGTTACAAAAGGCAAAATTCTCTGCCTCCGCATACTCCATATTTTCCACTGGCAGTCATAATTGAGTTTCCTATCTCCCATTCAACTCATTTTTCTGTTGATTTATTGTTTGTTAACTTGGTCTCGTCCGGAATACTGAAATACTGCTGACAAATGGACACGAATCAAACATCCAATCAATCAATTAATCAATGTGTTCGTTTTGGAATATGGCAGCAATATTGCTTGTTGAAAGTTAAGCAAACATTCACTCAATCACTTTCTTGTTGGAGTGTTGTTGTTACAACATTTTGTTACAATTGATCACTTCGACGTTAATATTTCAGCTTACTAGTATCGGCGAATTCTGTAGAATGTTTGCAAGCTTGTTTTCATGAATGATTTTAAAACTTCATAATATTTAAATAAATTAAATAACAATAAACGCATTTCAACAGGATAACACAATTGAGTATACAACTAGTTTTCAATGTGGTGCTGCATTATATACATATTTTACAAAATAAAATAATATAAAATAAATGGTATGAATGTAAATAATAAAAAGCAAAATTACACTAGTGCTGTACAATAATATTCTTATGTAGATTTACAGTTAATTAAATTCTCAAGTAAATATTGCTTTTCAAAGGATTCTAATGAGGTACAGCTACGAATATTTGTTGATAAACTGTTCCGAAAAATGCCACCTCATATTTGAAATGACCTTTTATAATACTCAGTTCTTGATTTATGTATACAAATCAAATAATTATCACCTTGGCGAGTTCTTCTCATGTTAACTTCGTGTACAAACCTAGATACAATTATGCTTTCAGGTGTTAATTTTTTTCAAAACTTTAAACATATGTATGACTTTTCTGTAAACAAAGTAATCTTGAATAATCATTCATTTTAGCATTCTAAAAAGATCTATTGCTTGAGTCATAACATTTCTTACATTTAAAATAATGCAAGCTGCCCTATTTTGCAGTGTACACTTTATTTATGTTTAATACATTTTGGGCTTCAGACCGAATGGTACAACAGTAAATAAAATGTGGGAAAATTACACAAATGTATATTTTTAGCAAAGCTTCATTTGACATAAAGTTTCGTAAATGCTTCAGTATTCTAAGTTTTTTGACAACTTTGTTTACTACAATGTCTATATGTATTGACCATGTCAAACAACAATCAACTGTTACACTTAGTAGCTTTGCTGATATTTCAGTTTCTATAACAGTATCTTCTATTTGTATATTAGTATTTCTACACTTTGATAATTTTTATGAGTACCTTTCAAAATGGACCGAGTTTTTCTTTAAATTCATAGTAAGTTTATTTTCTTTCATCCAAAGCAAAGAGTTAAACAGGTCCTCTTTAAATTTCCATTATATAACATCAATAGATTTGTCAGCGACCTCCTGAGAGGTATCAGCTATAGATAGTAGCTACAGAGTGTTTCAAACATTTTGGATTATCATTTACAAATATAATGAAAAATAAGGGTCCTAAAATGAAACCTTGAGCACATTAAAATATGCTTTGGTATTGATAGCACACCTTTCCATCCAACACCCGCCCGCATCAGTAAATAAACAGAATGTAAATGAAATTCGACTGGATGCTTATTTTTCCATAAATCCCAAATCTAAACCAGTACTAGCTATAGCGTCAAAAAAGATGGCCAAAACCAAAAAAGTAAAAAAAGTTCTTAAATTTAAATTGAAGATTAACGATATAGTACGAATCTCCCACAAACGACACCCTTTTCAACGAGGTTATCAACAAATGTGGACAGAAGAGATTTCAAAATTGGACGTCGTTTCATGCGTGAGAACATTCCGATTTATCAATTAAAGGATTTGCAAGACGAAGCAATAGAAGGGTCGTTTTATTATTCAGAGCTGCAGAAAATTAATAAAGACGTAAACACAATATGGAAAATTGAAAAGATTCTAAAGAAAAGGAAACGAGGTGTCAATCAGGAAGCTCTGGTTCGATGGTTGGATTACCCTAAACAATTTGATTCCTGGGTGAAAATGACTGACATTGAAATATGAATAAATGGTTCTGATTTACGGCGGACGTCATCATTCTTTACTAAAATGAGTATACGTATGGTTCTAAAATCATCTGATGGAATACTCCTATTTGAGAAAATGTACCGCATGATTTCACTGTTCAACTGAATAGACTGATTCATTTAGATGGGTACTGGATGGTAGCATTAACAGAATTTCAAATACAATATACGGATACTTTAAGACATTTAGAAGATATTTACGTGTATTCCAATATTTGCGACAAGAGCTTTATCGGAGCTTCAGAAAAACCTCTACTACGAAAAGTACACATAAGCAAAGACAGCACAGAACAGCAAATGAAAAATAAACAAAAGCTTTTAACAATGAACGTAATCTTTGACACACCATACTATGTACCTTTACGACTTGGCCAACTAAATCAAGTCCACATCTATATAGAGGACGGTAACGGTATCCAAAGTTCATTCATCAGCGAAGCAGCCTGTGTAACACTTCATTTTAAGAAGTATTCCTTTTTTCTAACCGTGTTAAAATCTCCTTCGTTAGCGATGTGTTGGCGTGGGAAAATATTTTAAAAAACAGGAGAGGAGTAGAAACAAATCAGACTGGTGGAGGACTCTGGACGCGCTGTAAACGAACGTGCTTCCTTTTTACCCACAACAAAACTTCCGGAAAATGAGGCTAAAGTCGAGCAAGTGGCTCCAAACGTTGCAATCGAAGAGCACAGTCGGAGCTACAACAAGAAAAGCAAGAACTACAGCCTCACATCGAGAAAGAAAAAAGTCAAAAAAGGGGAAGAATAATGATATAAACAGGCAGCCCCTTAAAAATAAAAGCATTCAGAATAAGAAACTCAACCGAGCAGCAGTAAAGCAAAACAAATCTAAAAAACGTCAAACGCAACGGAAAATCGATATTGAACCTTCCGTATTTGACAAAAGAATTAAGAGACGATAATGGCTTCTTTGAGTGAAGAAAATAAGGAAATCGGCAGGCATCCCAATGGAACTAAACTTATTTGAAGTGTCAAGGAATCGGGTGGCCCTAGACAGAATATACTATTCTGAAACCAGGCCTACTTCTAACTTTACGTCATCTGACGTTTCTACAATAGAATTTGCTATATCCGGACAGGGTCCAGAATACACGGATTTGAGACGCAGTAGACTATATATCCGTGCAAAAATAGTCCAGGGTGATGGTTCTGCATTTGACGATACTGATACCTCTCGAGTATCATAAATTTACCTTGCAAGCCATGTGGTTTCAAATGGACGTATACATGAATAACAAGTAAGTATCGTTGAACACTTCATATTACCCCTGGAAAGCGTGTCTAAAAACTATTCTTACCAGTGGATCTGACGAACAAAAATCTCAACTACAATCTCAATTGTTTATGAAAGATTCCGGAGAATCATGCCGTCGTTCCCCTTCGCTTTTCTATTCATATCGGCCAGATCTACGGAATCTTGATATCAAAAGTAGAAGAGAGTTCGCATTAGAAGGACCTTTATTTGAAGACATTTTTTTCCTGGATCGCTACCTGATTCAAGGAGTGGACTTGTACATAAAACTTACCGTTCCAGCATTCCTTTTGTCATCGCGTCGGAAGAAATTGACCCCGATTACAAATTACAGCTACTAGATGTATACAAGGCATGCAAAGTGAAAGTCGATCCAGGTATCATTGTAAACCACATGAAGCAGATTGTTACGACACCTTTAAAATACTAATTTCCACGTAGTGCAGTTAAAAAAAAATACCATAAGTATATCCACCAGAGAGTTCATTTGGGATAATTTGTTTACAATACGACCGAGTACGCTAGTCGTCGGGTTAATCTCACAGGAGGCTGGAAACGGTTCGTACGGAACAAACCCATTTTTTTCCAGCACTACAATGCCACGGAGGTCGGCATTTACGTGAATAGAGAAAGCGTCACAGCAAGACCAATGAAATTGGATTTTGGTGATAACCGTCAGTATACAGGGGCGTACACAAATTTATTTGAAGCCTGTGAAAAGTTAAATAAAGATGCAGGATTAACTATCTCTACAGCAGACTTTGGAAACGGTTACACTTTATACGCTTTTACGTTGGATCCCAAGGGTCTTGGTGACGACTATATAAACTTAGTAAAACACGGGAACGTTCTACTCGAGATAAAATTTAAGACTGAACTACCAAACGACGTCACTTGCATAGCATTTGGAATATTTGAATCCCTTCTAGAGATAGGCAGTTCTCGTAACGTTCGCTACATTCAACCATGAACGGATATGAATTAGAATGTTTCATCAAATCTAATCGATGTGTTCAGCATACAGTAAAAGGAGTTTTTGCGAGAACCAATTTGCCTACAGGTAGAATGGAATATCCAAGTGCGTACATTGTAAACAGCGACGACGACAATGGGCCGGGAGAACATTGGTTGACGATCGTAAAAAGTCGAGCCCATGGTGTATTTTTCGATAGTTTTCCAGACTTTTATGGAGCAGAATTGAAACACTTTTTGAACTGAAACGTGGACCGTTACGAATACTTTGAAGTTCAATACAACAGAAACATTCCTCTCGTTGTGGTTTCTTTGTTTTAACTTTTTTACAGTTGAATGTATTCCTTAATTATTCTTTAGATAGTGTTTCCAGATATTTTTCTTCAAATGTAAATGAAAACGATTCTATTGCATTTAACTTTGTAAACAAATATTATGGTGTATGCTAATAAAAAAGGTATAAACATTGCATATATTAATCTTTGTGTCAATCCTATTTCCCACATAGATATATTAGACGTCAAAATGGAAAGGTCGAATCCAATACTGCCCTTCTCAAGTCCGTGTACCATGATGTGCTAGGGGTCTACGCAAAGTGGAAAAACGACGTTTGTCATGAAATTACTGCATAATGGTTCTCGCATGTTCCAGGTACCACCATCGAATATCATATATTGCTACAATAAGTTTCAAACCACTTTTGAGCAAGCTAAAATTTCGATTCTAAACTTTACACTACATGAGTGTTTACCGACACGCAATGACATTTTAGAATGGACCCACCCCGACAAGCACACTATCGTAGTTCTTGACGATATGATGCGACGAATAAGTAAAAGTGAGGATGCTTTACATCAGGTGACCGTAACTTCACATCACCATAACTGTTCCGTCATATATATCACTCAAAATCTGTTCGAGAAAGGTACACATTTTAGGTCTATAAGCCTAAACGTCCATATATTTGTGTTGATGGCTAGTTATAGGGATAGGAGAACCATTACTACATTTGGGATCAAAGCCTTTCCCGGACAGAGTAAATTTTCTTGGAGGCCTACGAAAAAGCACTAAGTTTTACTCCCGTAGTTGGATACCTTGTGTGCGATTTATCTCCATATACCGATAAGAAGTACCGTTTACGAACAGCGATATTCCCGTCTGATGACGTCACCATAGTGTATGGCCAGAAACAATAAAAACCAGTTGGAACGAAGAAGACTCATTAGAGAACGAAATGTCATACAAGGCAAAATGAGTTGAAGTCGACGTTATCCGGGTATTTGTAAAATATCGGGCAATAGCTTTTATTTGGATGAGAGCATTCACCACAGAACCCTCGTAGCGGGATATTTTAGGACTCTGCTGAGAATGTTCCCGCAAAGCTCGACCCACAGAGCTGCCCAACGCGTACCCGGGTGGCGTATAGGCGAGACCCTTTCGTTGGTGGGTAATTAGGTCATAATACGGAAAGCCTGGTCGATGACCATAGCGGTTGACGTGTTTGGAGAGTGCCACGCCCCTTGCACGATAAGACCCGTTTGTAGATTTCGAAAAAGAGTAGGCTCATAGTAACCTCTTCAAAGGGCTAAATTTTCAGCCCCGACCCAATACTCAATATTTATCGAGTGGCAGTCCAATTTTTGTGTTCCTTTTTTGTTAACTTATTCTCGTCCTGATCATATCCGCAATACAGCTCGCTGGAATAAAACGTCCAGTCAACCAATCAACATTTTTTAAAAGTATTAATAAATACCAAATGGTAATGCTGTGCCCAATTGCATATTTTTTTATTTGCCTTAAAGCATCGATTTGAAGAAACTGAACCAATTTTATTACATCGATAGAAAAAAGTATAATTATTTTTTCAGTGCCTTAAATTTCACACTATTTACTCGGGGTCAAAATAGTATACCCAATCGTGCAGGATCATATATAAATTATTATATATGGGAGAAACTTTGAACAAAATTATTTCTCCAATACTACCACTTTCATTTGGACATTTTGCTTCTTAGTTGTAACTCGTTTAAATCATTTTTAGATGTCAAGCAAATGACATTTAAGAAAAGAGAAACCATTGCGAACAGAGAAACACTACATACAACATAAAGACCTAGATAATAGTATAAATAGAAGCATGTTTTGCGCATAGAAATCTTGTGGTGACAAAAATATGATGCAGAACAGACTTGTCGTTAGAATTTGTGCAGCCTTTTTGATCCTTTATTGGTTTTTTTCCAGTGGGAGAAAAAACCAAGACCAATAGAACCTGGCCGTTAGGTAATCGGCATTTTTTTATCTCTCATTAGCGGCTTATATGTCTATTTCAATTTATTTTTTGGTCCTATTCAATACTTTTCTTTTTTCCCATCGTGCGTAAATAGAATATCAGAAATTGCAGTCATTTGTCGCACAAAAAAAAAGCTTCTTGAAATGAGCAAAAAACGCTGAGACATTGTGTCTTATAATAGTTAAGTGAAGCAGTACATTCCCTGTTGTGAGTACTTTTTATTTAATAAAACATCAGTCAAAAACAACACCATTTTAACAAGATTCGAGCACGTTGTCATTCAACAAGAGATGTAACTCTTATACAAAGATTAATTTGTTTATTAATTTGTATTGTTTATTGACTTGTTTGTAGTTACAATTTTAATTACGTACATCTTCCGCAAAAAGTCCGTTATCATCGCAAACTTTACGGAGGCTTTGTGATTACGACGTAAAGTTTCCGTAAACGCTCCGTAAAAGATGCGGAAAGGGTCCGTAAAGACTTCCACACATGCGGAATTTACGGAGGCTTCGTGAATAAGGTCCCATTCCACTTTTCTGACATTTCTGTACGACGCAGAGCCAACACAACGTAAAGCATTGATTAGGGTTGCAACTAACCATAAGATCTTAAGTATTTTATAACCTTTTTAGATAGCTTGCAACACCTCGTGTGTGGCAAAAGTCCCCGTGATGGCCCGTTGGTGGTCTGAACATGTGCATGGATTCTGATTTTCCATCTCAACGCACGTCCTGCAGAGATGAAACGTTAGTTTTCCGTTACATCGATATGGCAACACGGGGTGGTATAGCCCTCTGGGGGTAAGATTTTTACCTGGCACAGCCCAAAGTAACATCGTATATCCTTGAAGTCGTTGGTAATAATTTCAGGGTGTCCCACCGGATATCGACAATACTCGTTCGTCCATGGATACAACGAAGTAAAGTCTACATACTTTATCTTTTCTTCGTCGTTTTTCGTTTTACAATGTAATTTGGTCCCGTTACATTGGCCCCCTGTAAAGGCCGACCTGGGGTCAAGACGATCAACCCCATCCGAATCATCTACAAAAGGTTAAGTGTTGCATTGTCTCTATATGCTTCGTGAAGACGTGTGCCCAGATCTCTTGATATTTATATCCGAGTTTGCGTATGGTGGACCACCTCTTTTTAGTGATGGTATAAAGCTCATCCATGGACTGTTGAGTCAATGGATTCTTCGTCGTTGATCTCTCGTTTGGAAAACACGTCTTACATCCATGATAACAGCAATTGAAAAAAAATCCATAGCATAGAAAAAAATTGTAAAATGTTATCAAAAAGCAAAAAATATGAAACTGTGTTTTCCATCATAGGATTATAAAAACGCGTTACTTTGGAAATATGTGAAAACCGCGTTATCTTGAACGCGCGGCGGGCGGCGGAGGGGGCCCTTTTTTCAATATTAAAGACTTACCCTAAAAACTCGTACACGGTGTTTGTCTCCTTGCAATAGCCATCCACATAATATTTGGTCCCTGGAATGTTAAACTCCCCATCGTTTAAGGAATGCTGAATATGGATGTCGTTCTCGTGCATCGTCTATTCTAACCAGGCAATAGATATTTTACTGTGATTATATCTCTTGGTATATCCGTCTCATGGAACGTGTGCTAAGGGGCTCTTGATAAATTTCTTTCTTCCTAGCGTCTGCTGTGGATGTGTTGACAAGTAGTCGACTGCTGGTACCCATGCATCATCGTGCCACACATCAAAACCCGTTTCCGTATACTTTATACGCTTTCAAACTACGTGTTCGGCATTCAAAGTCGTCACTTCTACTTCATATTCCTCCCGTAAAAATTTCGACTTATAAACACCCATACATACGCCAGCGATGGTAATATAATCCAGTGGATCGACACCGCTTTGGTATGTGTAGCGTAGGCGACCAGTCTGAGGATCAGTCGTTTCCGTCTTTTTACCAGTCGCTTCTAACATCAGGTTTTGAAATTCCAATATGCCTTCTCTCAAGATGGTGACGTCACTACTACAGTACTCTTCCATTTCTTTCGCAAAATCGAATGTTTCATTTTTACGACCCTCGTACCATTTTAAAAACTCTTCTCGTTTGTCTCTGCTCATGTAATCGCAGCCGTAGAATTTGACGTCTGGATAGGGTCCGACGTAATGTTGGTTCTCGTCGGTGTTAAAGAAATGTGGAAAATATCCCTTTTTCAATTCTTCCAGACCGAAGGCTTTGGGTATTTTCGACAGCTTCATGGGTAAAAAATTTAACGAGTCCAGCACTTTGATATTCAAACCTCGACCTACATGCATATACATGACTTTACTACCGCTGAAAATGATCTCGGGTCGCATGGAATTGGAAATCAACCAGTCGAGAATGAAATAAATATCGTAACCAGAACCATTGTGCGACAAAATTATTTCTGGTATTGTTCAGAAAAAGCTATTCTGCAAAATTCTTCCGTGGCCGCTGTACCTTTAAATGTTTTTTTCCTAAACCCACAAGTATTTGGACAACGTTCTGTTTTGAACACCTTTTTATCTCGTTTAGAGCAGCGTATGCACCGATTACTACAAAACAAACATTTAGGGAGGTCCTGAAATTTTTGTCTTTACAATGTGTACAGGCCGTCTGCAGACATTAAATTAACTTTGTGCTCCCTGGATCCACACCAGGATTTGTTACAGTTCTGACAGAGTTTACATGTTGCACATGTATCTTCTTTCCCTATACATGATTGGCATGTTTGGCATCTACTCTGTACTGCCCTGAAGCCATCTTTACAGTGTAATGAGTTTTGAGTCGTTTCACAGTCAAAAAATATGAGTTGATTATCGGTCAGTTCAGCCCCGTGCGGGATCCGGGTGGCTGAAAGAATAGACTGCAGTCGCACTAGCTTGTCGTAAAAGGCGACTAAATAGCGCCCAGTACCCTGACCGGCGTGTCAGGTCGGTTTGCCTAAAGACCGACTGGGATGTGTGCCCCAGGTGGTTGAATGGGGTACCCCTGGCAAGCTGGGGTTGTCATGCCATAATACGGAAAACCTGACCGCAAACCATATTAGTGCACCGTGTTAGGAAAAATGCCACGTTCCTTGCACGTTAAAGAACGCTGCTGTAGTATTCGCTATGTGTTGGGATTTCGATCCCGCTACAGGAGGCTAAATTGCCCGACCCTATCCATCCTCCCATTTGCCAGTGGCAATCCAAAATCCGTTACCACTTTTTTTCCTTGTGTCCCATCCCATTTTCATTCATCATCATTTCATGTACATTTTATCATCCATTTCATGTTCATCGCCTGAATATAGCTGAAATATTTTTGCTCGGGCGTTAAACACCATTAATCAATCAATCGGTCAGTTCACTTGAAAATTTTCGCTGGTAACAGATGCTCGTCCATATGAAATTCTTGGCAGCATGGACATTTCCACTCTCCACACTGATGTAAGTCTGGTGGACGTTCGCCATTAGGGTGCACTGGTACCGTTTCTCACATTCCGAGTAAGCTACCACTTTTTGTCCCCTGCTTCTGCTCGATATGCCTTTGAAAACAGTCCAAGGAAATCACTAAAATTTGTAGATTTAGTATCGTTTCGAAATGTTTGATTGCCTATGTTGCAAGGTTTCTCGGTGCTCACATTTGCTAAGTCACACAGACGCTTAGCAAACGCCGTACATGCATTTCTACTCTTGTTAATAACATGTATGTAATACCATTTTGGAACTGATTTGTGTTTCAGTACTTTATCAACCATAGAACGCAAATCTCCTTTGGTTAGCTCCTTCCATGCCTCGCACGTTTTCGAGAAACAGATGGCTATGGACATGGGCATACATAGAAATTTACTAATCATACTGATGATTGAACGCTTTTGTAGCAAACTATTGTTTTTCCCCGTTACTTTTGTTATGCGCAATCGAGCCCCATCAGAAGGAATATCCATCCGACCGATTGTAATGGTACAGCTGTCGTCTACCGGCAGCTCTTCATTACTTTATAGGACTTTTGCAATTTCGTCCAGTACTGTCGAAGCGTCTATGACATTTAATTTTCGTAACGGAATCACAATAGGATCCGTTAAACCTCCATGTTCGATGATCAACCGTGCCAAACTGTTGTCGGGAGCTCCTCGACGAACCTCATTCAGCACGTCGTCGAATAGTTTGTGCAAGTCGTCGGTTATTTCGGTCAATTTTTTTGTCGTGACATCGATCCATGAATTTGACTTCAAATTTCATATCGGTGGCACCATGTTCTTTCTTTTTTCTTATGAAACGTATACATGGTAGAATCGTTTCCAGCCCCGTATTGGTGTGTCGTGGTTTGTTTAGTTTCGCCATGTAAGTTCGGTTGGTTATTGACCATTGTGCAATTTTCATCGTTGATGCGAGGTTTCTATGACCTGGAGGATGCATTTTCGCCGAATAGACTCAAGTCAAACTCGTCTATATATTCATTTTCCAACACATGTTTTTCATAATTTACTTGGCAATCTAATATTTGTCCACACCAGTGGCATTTAAAAGATGGCCGAATAAATTCTAATCTTTTCTGAACGTAATGTTCGTCCTCTAAATTGTAGACTCGTGCAAATTTGCGCAATTCTTCCTCAGATTCAAAACAATCAATTATTTCTGTAATAAGTGGGTACCCCTCCAGCTGTAAGGAATAACACATGATGGCAAAATCATAAAAAAAATTCTTAAAATGTGTAAATAGTGTTGAGGTTTAATTAACAGGATATACAGTCTTCATACTTTTGCATCGATTTTTTTTTCAAATCGACTCCAGTCATATAAAAAGAACCAGGGGGATCGGTGGCCGAGTAGTCAAGGTAGTTCGTCTACTATTGGTCACGTGGTCTGTCAACACTGAGATTGCGGGTTCGATTCTCACTGCAGGCAGGTGTGTACTCGACTCCAATCTTAACTAACAAGGATTGCCAGTTTTCTACCGCAGGTCGGGGGTTTTCTCCGGCTTCCTCCCTCAATAAAAACTGGACACCATGACATAGCTGAAAAATTGCTGAAAGTGGCGTTAAACACCATCAAACAAACAAACATTTTAAAACCAAAAATCTCTATATACATAAAAAAAACCTAATACATAAATATATATTAACACAACATTCTCTGTTGACAAAAAATTTTTTAAAAACATGATAAAAATATAATTCTTAACAGATTAACAATTATTTTATTAAAAAAAATGTACTACCAAAAAAAGAGAATTATTAAAAAAAATTTACAGAAATTTTTTAAAAAAATTACAAAAAAACCCCAAAAGTTAAAAACGGTGTAACATCGGCGTCGATACCGAACGGACCAGTCTTGTCCTCGCTGGAGATTTTGATAATGCAGACTGTGCTGGTAGAATTATTCCCGTCCCCGCTGTCTGATGTGTTTTACTAATCTATCCAGGAGGTACGAGATGGCTCCTGTTATTAGGGCACCAATAAATAAGCCGAGTAGTTCTGAAAGTATAAAACAGCAAAGTTTCAGAGAAAATAAATGATTTTTTTTTCGCATACAATTGATTACAGTCTGATTGTATTGAAGATGTGTATTTAAACTAAAGCATGGGACAGAAGTTTTGTTCTATACACTGGTTATTGTTTTTGAAATAGTGTATTCTTTGTCATTCTTGGTAAAAAAAACCAGTCAATTCATGATATGCTGATACATACATAAATGAATCATTTGATTAAAATATATATATATATATATATATATATATATATATATATATATATATATATATATATATATATACAAGTCTAGAAGATTATGCAACGATACATATGACGGTGTTTCTTGTCATAAATTTAGACACAGACTGACCAACGAATGGCCTTAGTCATTGAGTGTCAATATAAATTAATAACGTAAACAATCATAACATATTCATTTTAAACTTTCTCATTTTAAATGAACCCAAAACTTTTTAAATAGTTGCTTCTCAGTCCGCTAACCGGGGACGTGCCGTGTTGTTACTTGGCTTTGCTCAAATATTCCAACAAGATGTAATCAAAATTATCAAGGTGACAAATTCCTTACGCCAGACGCGCGTTTCGTCTACATAAGACTCATCAGTGGCGTTTAACTATAAATGTTTAAGATATTCTTCATTGGGAGATGGAATAATATTTTTTTCATTGGGAGATGGAATAGTATAAGTCCACTGGGATCGTGTAAATACACAATACAGGCAGTTCAAAATATTATATAAAGGGTCTAAAAGAATGCTGCTGAACCAGTACACTTATTTAGTATCGGATCGACAAACATGACGATACAGCATAAACAAGTGTACTGGTTCAGCAGCATTCTTTTAGACCCTTTATATAATATTTTGAACTGCCTGTATTGTGTATTTACACGATCCCAGTGGACTTATATTATTCCATCTCCCAATGAAAAAAATATTATTCCATCTCCCAATGAAGAATATCTTAAACATTTATAGTTAAACGCCACTGATGAGTCTTATGTAGACGAAACGCGCGTCTGGCGTAAGGAATTTGTCACCTTGATAATTTTGATTACATCTTGTTGGAATATTTGAGCAAAGCCAAGTAACAACACGGCACGTCCCCGGTTAGCGGACTGAGAAGCAACTATTTAAAAAGTTTTGGGTTCATTTAAAATGAGAAAGTTTAAAATGAATATGTTATGATTGTTTACGTTATTAATTTATATTGACACTCAATGACTAAGGCCATTCGTTGGTCAGTCTGTGTCTAAATTTATGACAAGAAACACCGTCATATGTATCGTTGCATAATCTTCTAGACTTGTATATTATTATTTTTTGTTTATGCTGTATCGTCATGTTTGTCGATCCGATACTAAATAAGTGTACTGGTTCAGCAGCATTCTTTTAGACCCTTTATATATATATATATATATATATATATATATATATATATATATATATATATCATACATAGCAATTTTACAGTCATCCCCTCTTTTGGAACCTCTTTCGGAGTCTCTTGCTTTGGATGTCCTGAAAACAGATTGTATACATTTTGTTATATTTTATTGTTATTTGTTATGAGAGTTGGCATATTTCTATACCACATTTCTTTAAATATGTATTATATAAAGTTTGCAATTCACATCGATTTTTTACGACTTATTTTCATGTTATTTTTTCCGGTGTGTATGAATTTAAATTCAAAAATAAGAAAAAAAAACAAAACGTTAGTTAGGAAATGAGCGTTACCCCTCGTTATGGGCCTCCAGTCTCCAAGGTTGTTTATATTAACAACACACACGTGACTTTTCCACTGTAAAGTGTTGATAAAATGATAGTTTTGGACACATTTAGCAATTATTATGATCGCCGCCCGGCGATATATTTGTATTCACTTTCGTTGCTCACGATGTCTAAAGGGAAAATATTTCTAAGTACACTTAGTTACCATAAATGAACAGAAATTTGCTACAAGAATGAAAATCATTTAACTTGAGTGAAATAACAAGATGATAGTTAAGTTTCGACTGCAAAAATGCCTGGGTAATATCAAAGTTTCATGTAATAATAAATTTTGTTGGTATTCTATTTACGGAAGTTAATAATATAGGGAGACCATTTTATCCTTGTACTGTATAATTCGGTGATAGTTCTATCAAAGATCGTAGGTTTGAAAAATCGGAAACCAGAATAAAAGGCAATTTTGTTTATGCAATTCCAGAGTATGCTGCTTTGTAGGATTCAATGTTATGTCAATAATTTAATTGAACAACTTAAATATTAGTTTTAATTCAAGTATATTTGTGATTTAATATATGACAAAAGATTACATGTGCGCAAATTTAGAAATCGGCAATTCAAATTAGCCACAACAGCAGGACTTAGCTTTACATAGAACCTTATGGGGGAAAAAGTTAAAATGCCTTCTGTTTAGAAATTGCAATTCTTTCTAAGCAAATGTTCATTAGAAAGTCCTTAGAAATTGTGTGTTTTTAGTTCGATTGAAAATCTGAGATGTCTGCTATACAAGCTTTTATATTATATAAAAACAACTTGACTGTGATTATTTATTCTTCTGGTCCTCTACACGTACACACTTTTAATCCAATCTAAAAATTGAGATTATTTTCTCTAATTGCCATATTGTCGAGATGATATGTATTTTGCGTTTAAGCAAATGCAAACAGATAGAAAAACACATATTCAAGGTTCGAAACGTTTGATTATACATAATACAGAGTCTAAGAAAAACACACTATTGGGTCTAAAGTATATGCTGTTAATGTATAATTTGAATAAAATATTAACTTAAAGCTTTGACACATTACAATTTAATTGCAAAGAACATAAAAATAACCTCTGTAACGTAGGTATAAACATGCTTTAAAATGCATCCCGTAATTTTTTTTTCAAATCATTTTGACAAACGCGTGCAGAATGAAGAACAAATCGGCGGCGAACTGATGCTTTGCATCACAAGTTTTCTTGTAATACATTGTTCTCGTTCTCCTACTAATGCACGCTACGAACTCGTTAAATATTTGACAAATATTTGGGGAAAATTTTGCACAAAAAAAAAACTTCAAATAAATTTTTTTCCGTTTAAAGTGATTAAAAAAAATAAGATAAAAAAAAAACTAACCCTTTTCAATAACATCACTATTGTATTGATTAGAACAAGGTCCAATTATTTCCGTTTCGACCTCAACGGATAATGGTCCAGTTTCACAACTAATTTTTACAACTTGAACACCCTTCCGAATGAGTAAGCATCCCTTCTTCCAGTCCTTTGAGCAGTCTAGATTGGCGTCCACAATACGATTACAGGCACTTATGCCTCCAATCCTACAGGTTGGTAGGGAAGTGGCAATGGCGCAGCATGTTAGAAGAAAAAATCCGACTGTTCCGGTCATTTTTTGCAGTAGATATGAAAGCGGTGGGATTTTGTTGCAGGCGTGAAAAAAACGGCGGTGTTTTTTTAAGCAGACGTGAAAATGGCTGGGGTTTAGTCATGCTAAATCGGTCTGAAAACACCCGATGTTTTTTTTTATAATTTTGACGATACAGCATAAACAAAAAAATAATATATAAGTCTAGAGAATTATGCAACGATACAAATTTAAAGATGTTTCTGCTAAAAAATGATTGTATTAATAAATATGACAAAATTTTCGACCAACTGATGGCCTTCTTCAGTGTCAATATCAATCTATGTATTTATATTATATATACATATATACATATCTACATATATATATATATATATATATATATATATATATATATATATATATATATATATATATATATATATATATTCGTTTAAAATATGTACAACAACATCTAGATACATAATTAAAGCGAAAACAAAGTTTTACACTTTAAAAAAAAAGCACAAATATTTCGCCTGACCAACAGGCTTCGTCAGTGTTTTTACAACGAATATATATTTATATATATATAAGTCTAAAGAGTCTACCAACCAGCAAGCTTATTAAGAATCGGATCGACAAACATGACGATACATTAGAAACAAAAAATAATAATATACAAGTCTAGAAGATTATGCAACGATACAAATGACGTTGTTTCTTGTCATAAATTTAGACACAGACTGACCAACGAGTGTCAATATAAATAAATAACGTAAACAATCATGACATATTGATCTTAAACTTTCTCTTTTTAAATGAACCCAAAATTTAATTTTTATAGTTGCTTCTCAGTCCGCTAACCGCTATATATACGTCTACAAATTAAGCCCAACACTGTTTGAATTAGATTTTTAACACTGTCAAATTTTTGCTTACCCTCAGCGGGATTCGAACTCACACCGTTGTGACACTGGCACCAATTTGCCTGCACTATGTCCAGCGGTCTAGACCCCTCGGCCAAAATCTAAAATATAGCTTCATTAACCGGGGTGAATCGTAGACATAGACATAGTACATTACTAACATTAACTTTTTCTGTTCTTACGTGTAAATTTCAAAAAAAATAAACATGTAAAAAATAATTCTTGGAAACAACACAGACAACTAAAAACCCCACTCAAAATGCTCGCAAGTGTAAGTATAGTTCAGGTTCTATATGTGAAACCATTGTTAAGCATATTCGTAAATCAATAAAAACAAGGACAACGCGCGTGTCCCAAAAATAAACATACAAAAAATATAGTTGAAAAAAACACAGAAAACCAAACACAAACTCAAAATTCTTCGCAGGGTAAGTATAGTTCAAGTTGTATACGTGAAACCAGTGTTAAGCATATTCGTAAATCGATAAAAACAAAACGCATGGCCCAAAAAACAAACATACAAAAAGTATAGTTGAAAAAAAACCAGAAAATTAAACACCAATTCAAACTGCTTCGCTAGGGTGTGTATAGTTCAGGTTCTATATGTGAAATTATTGTTAATCATATTCGTAAATCAAAAAAAAAAAACCAAGGACAACACGCATGGTCCAAAAATAAACATACAAAAAGTATAGTTGGAAAAAAAACTGGAAACTAAACACCAACTCAAAATTCTTCGCAGGGTGAGTATAGTTCAGATTCTATATTTGAAATCATTGTTAATCATATATTATTATTGAAAACTAGATTTTACTCCTAAATATACAGATCGAAGAATGATTTACAATTATCTATATCGAAGCGTTCGTTTGAACAAGTTGATCTGGTGTTTAAACGCGGAGCCCAGCGAAAGTCAGCAGAGTTATGTTTGTGCCAGTCTTTGGTATAAACACCTTCCTTATCGGTGTACACATTCCATCCATCATAGTTTCCAGTTTGATGTTCAAGCTTCATCCGAGTACCAGCTCTAAAACATATATTTATAAGATTTCTAAATATTTTAAACAAAATAAATGAAAAAGTGTATTATCCAAAGTAATATCTGTGTGTACTAGCCCTCTAAAAATTTAGAAATTTTCCCAGTATATCATTTCGACCAATATAAATTACAACCAAGAAACGTATCATGCACGATTTTCATACCCTACAAATACGAGCAAAGAATATCAGTAAGATCTAACCACTATACATGTATACTCGTTTCATTCAACTGCAAAACTGACACATCGACTGCTGAATGCAACATGCCTAATTTTGGCCAGTCTAAGGAAAGCAACAGACGCAGGAAAATGACAGTCCGTTATCATTTTATTCATTTAACAGTCGTGTGATTTTGTTCCCGAATGAAATTCTATGTAAACGCTGTAAACATTATCATGCTGCAATGAATATTACCGGTACTTGCATGCGAATTTAATAGAGTACTGCTTAAATTTCATTTATTTTAACGAATAAAACTATTTACTGTTTTCTGTGTGTCATTAGTTTTCGGCAAGCAAATATCGAGATGCTAAGTATCATCAAGAGGCCAATACAACTTCCAATTATGGTTGGTACCAAGTAGGAAGCAACTTCGTCTGTTTCTACAATAAACCAATATTATATACGGTGGTAAATCTAATGTGTATGGCGAATAAACGAAAAGTTATGACTAGAACAGTAAAGGAATAACAATTGCTGAAAATATCGCAAAATCCTATTCAAACATACAAATTCTCCGCTAAAACTTCCTTGGCTTTCGTAACTTATAACAACGCATTAACCTTCTATTCCAATAAATTACAGTTTTAAAGATACATCCCTTACAATTCAGGGTACTGACGTATGTGGTACAGCTGGTTATTGTCTTTCGTGATTTTAAATGCTCCTTTCTTTTCAAGAATTCAATGAGCGTCTCGGTCAACGTACTTTACAGGCCATGCATACCTTTTATAATATCTCTTGATGATATTCTGTGTTTGAATCAACTAAAGGTGGACATACTGTCGTATTTGTTAACAGCAAAGTTTGGGTTTCTTCATCAATTACCAGTATGTTATATATACAACCCTCTCTACAAATGGGGTTTCAAATATAAACAGTACATTCAGTTTTCATAACCTAGTCTTTTTTACCAAAAGAGAAAAATGTAAAAAATTAAAGTGGGCTGGAAGAACCAGTTGAACGCAGAAAAAAGTAATAGGTTACAAATCAAGCTGTCTTTTCCGGTCCACTCCATGACATTATCTTTAAATTCGAAAAACAAGAGCTCATCATACTTTGGGTAATAAAAATTATCTAGAAAGTCTGAACAGCACTCGTGGACGGTCAAGTTGGAGCTACGGAAACAGGACACTCTTTAAATCAGAAACCTCATTTATTGGTGCAATCTGATGAAAGCCATTTGGAAGAGGGCAGATGTCATTAAAATAAATAAAATGTCATCAAAGATACCAAGGTTTAAAAAAAGTTTACTAAGTCAGACGCACGTTTCGTCTAATCAAGACTCATCAGTGGCGCTCAAACCCAAACAACATTTAATAGCCAAATGATCAAGATGTTGTAGAGCTATTATTACCAAAATTTCAAAACTTTAAACCTAAATTCGGCTAAGGTAATCTACACTTTGAAAATAAAAAAACCTTAGAATGAAAATAATTTTCGAAATTTCAGGGCAGTAAATTTAGACAATGACTATAGCACTGAAAAGATCTATGATATTCCTGTGAGAACCGAAATGTGACTACAGGGCTGGTAATACCTTCGGGACTACTAGTCTACCAGCAGAGGTATCGACCCAATGGTTCCAAATAATGTCATCAAAGATACCAAGGTTTAAACAATTTACTCGCCAGATGAGCGTTTTGTCTATTCAAATTCATCAGTGGCGATCAAACCCAAACACAATTTTTAATATCCAAATGACCAAGATGCTGTAGAGCTTGTACAGTTAGTTGGCTTGTGGTTTTCGATGGAAGTGATTTCTCAGCTGAATTTATTTAGATTTCATAATTTAAACGAAAATGTATAAAAAAAAGATTGACATATGCATGATATAAAATTGCGTCATATTATTAACCAATTAAAATGATTACATACGAGGTCCTGACCTGGTGTTATATTTGAAAGTTAAGCTTGTGTAAATGAAACATATTGCACCAGGAAACCATGTTATAAACTGCTGCATCTCAAATCAATAAGACGAAAGAAAAGGAATAATACCTGAACCATTTACCCAGTTAACATTTACAATTTGGTGAGATTTTCTTTTCTCTCATGAATGTCCTCAATTATCCATTTATCACGTCACCTGGAAAATGTTGTTTACAATGGGCAACGATGTGATACGAACAACTGGAAATTTATTTTAAATTTTTCAGTGAAAAGAATGATCATTATTTTGTAAGGTATCTGCAAAAAACTGTTGGGACATGTACACAGATCTATAATTTATTATAAAATCACTCTTTGAAGAAACATCCCTTACAAAAATACGACAACACAGGTACACCTGGGCATGAGAGCAGGTAAAGTCGAAAATCTTACAAATTTGAATAAATAAAAATGGAATTTTTCATAAATTATGATAAATTTCTCCGATTTCAAATGATTTACTGAAGTAAAAATCATCACACATTTTCAGTCGGTTGACAAAAAAACTTATTATTTGCTATTTATACTTACCGTTATTGTTCTCGCCACACGCACATGGAACAGTCATACACTACCGCTTCCAGAATATATTACCGCGTTTGTCATAATCAGAGGCGAAAATAAGTCATGGATACCCTGCTTTATTGTCGTTTTAAGATGGATGGGCATTATATTCGTGATATTTCACACCATAACTCGGGGAAAAATATTCAAGAATATAATGCCCACTAATGTTAAAACGAGTATGGTATGCATGAATTATTAAAATCTCGCTCACAACTACAATCACCTAGCAACGGAGAAGCAAACAATGTTAGACTAAATTTAGACTAAATTCATTATTGGACCAACGAATAAAATACTTACCAGATGCAATTTGTTTTATTATTGCAGTTGGTACTTTGTTTGTTGTTGACGACGTTGTCTCGTATGTAATTTTATTCAACATGTCAGCAGTTGATGTTATTTCTGCCATCGTCGTTTGAGATGTTAGCACTTCTGTTTGGGTCATTTGAATTTCTGCATTTTTTGTCGTTAAAGTGGGTTTTGGTGAAATTTTTGCTATTGTATTTTCTGCTGTAGATGCCAATTGAGTCGTTTGCGTTGTATCTTTCGTTGTAAGCGTTGATATGTCTGCCATCGTCGTTCTGGGTCTGTACGCATCTGTTGACGTCATTTGAATTTCTGTGGTTTTTATCATTCTTGTTGTAGGCTTAGATAAAATGTCTGACATTATCGTTTTGAATGCCGAAGTGTCCATTGTCGTCATCTTAGTTGTAAGCGCTGGTACATGTACAGTGTCTGCCATGGTTGTTTTATATGTGTAAGCTTTTGTTGTGTCAAATTCTGTAATTTCGGATGTTCCCTTTGTAAGCGTTGATTTAATGTCTGCAATCGAAGTTTCATATTTAAAGGCTTCTGTTGTCTTCGTGTCGAATTCTGTTGTTTCTAACGTTCTGGTTGTAGGCGCTGATGAAATGTCTTTCATCGACGTTATGGATTCTTTCTTTGGCGTCTTTTCTAAAATATTTTCCGTTGTTGGTGTCGTAGACAACTCTAGGGACGTTGTAACAGTTTTTATTTCAGTGTCAGATGTAGGTGTATCGTTTTGTGTTGTTTTCTGAAAAGACGCTGTCACTGCTGATAAGGCATTAGATAACGTCGATGTTACTGTTGTATCTGGAATAGTTCGTTCTTCTGTTTTATCAAAAGAAGGTTTGTATTTGGAAGCGTTTGCTGTCGTCGAGGTTAATTCTGTGGTTTGAGTCGTGGTTTTAGACGTTGACGAAATGTGTGTCATTGGTTTTTGGGGTGTAAATTCTGCCTTTAAAGTCGTTTCTAAATTTGATTCTGTCGTTGTCATCGTGGACAACTTAACTGGCGTTGTATAAATTTTAGTTATAGCGTCTTTTTGTGTTGTTGTCTGATAAGACGATATTGTTTGTGATAAAGTATTATTTGTCGTATCTGGAGTAGTTTGTTCTGGTGTTTGCAACATGTTGTCAGATGTAGATTCATATGTGGAAACTTCTGATGTCGTCATGTTGACTTCTGTGGTTTGTGTCATGGTTGTAGGCGCTGATGAAATGTGAGGCATTGTTGTAATGGGTGTTAATTCTTCCTGTGACGTCGTTTCAATTTTTATTTCGGTCGTTATCATCGTAGACAACTCTTTTGACGTTGTTATTTTAGGAACAGTGTCAGTTGTTGATATATCTTTTTGTGTTGTTGTCCGTTGAGACGACGTCGATGTTTCTCTGGTATATGGGCTTGTTTGTTCGAAGGTTTTTACGATGTTGTCAGATGATGTGTTCATCTGTGTGTCGATCGTTGAAGATAAAAAGTATGGACACGTATCCTTTTAAATTGGAAACGTAAAATATTCAATAAGTGACAGTAACAGAAAAATATTTTTTGGAAAGCAAATACGATGTAGATTTTACAAATTATTAGTTTTACGTATATTATGCATATATGTGATTTCAATTAATTAATAATAGTCTGAACACATAAAAAGTCTCATCAATTTACTTTAAAATTTGCTGTATTGGGAGAAAAAAAGTTAATAGTTGGTGTTTTCAAAGGTTGATTAGTAAGTCTGCTAAATATATTTTTATTCATGTATAAAAAATGGGAGATTGGACAGTACATGTACATACGAAAAGTTACTACAAATAGGCATAACACATTTCACTAATTATTGTTTGTGTAAATTTCAAGTCTGTTTAAAAGAAAATAAAATTCATTGGGTGATCAAGTTTACATTTAACCGAGCTGATTAGTCTTTTCAAATTTAACAATTTAATCTTAAGACAAAGTATTCTATAGTTTAAGGTCAATACGTGATGATATCGACCTACAGGCTTAATAAGTTCACAGCACGTATCGATGGATAAAAATCATCTCGTATGGACCTCATACCAAAGCTAAATGTTTGTATTGCGTACTGTACCTACCAAAACAACGCATACAAGAGTAGCAGAATTACAACTCATACATATTTCGTCATAAATTATGATGTTGGTTGACTCGCCATAATGAACTTGATCATTTGACAGACTGATTTCATAGCCTTCTGCAATCATTGTATCAGGAGTAGATCTCTTTCTTCTGGAAGAATTTAGGTCGACTGATACCATAAAGACATTTCTATAGTCGACCTTAATTAATTCTGCACTAGATGTATAAATCTTGGTGTCGTTTAGCAGCTACAGAATAATGACTACATATTATCGATAAAGCAATCTAATCATAAGTAATTGTGGGCTTTAACTATATTATAGTTTTTTGGCCAAATATCAATCGATTATTTTTATATATTTGTTTGGAGGTTACAACAATGAATTTGCCAGAATACTTCTATTGATACAACGTACAACGTTAGAAGTATATCATAAGAATAAGTTATAAACACAATTTACGCAATTATGAGTTCAAAATTTATTTAATATCGATGTGTCGTCGTATTAGACTGGATTGTTTTTTTGAACGGGTTTAGTCGTCCGAGAATCCTCCGCCGCCTAACGTTTTTTCAGACGTTAATGGCAGCGTTACGAAAATCAAGTCAAAAGTAGCATTGGATGGCAGAGAATTCTGACTAGTAAGCCACTTTCTGGTATATCATGGTGTCTAGTGTTTATTGTTGGAAGAGTTTTACTGTAAGAAAGAAAGGTTTTTCCTTCCCGAACTACATATTTAACCTTAGAACACAATTAGATTTATCGCACCGTGGGAAAGCTTGATATAAATATGGGACCAGCATTATCATATTGTCATGTTTGTAGAATTTAATACAGGCTATAGCGACATCCGCAGGTTTACCCGTGTTTACTGGGGTAAGAGTTTTACTGAAAGAAGCAATCAACACACTTCTTTCCGGTCAATGTTTTCATAGTGAATGAAACGCAAATTGAGATCATCTTTATTAATAACCCCAACAACATTCATTAAGAGAGAACTGTGTAGTGGCTAAATTGACCAACCCTATCAATATTGCTATCTTTTGCCTCTTACGAGATATTCTAACTAGATTATCTTTTTGTAGAATATATTTCGAATTGGTGTTGTTGTTTGTCTTCAATATAAATTAATTATGGCCTTCGGGGCGTCAAATATCAATCAATAGATTAAACACCAAACAACTATTTGTACTCAAATGTAAACATAAATATGATTAATTTTAAACACCCTGTCCTCTTATACGAGAATTGTTTAACTGCTGCTACATTTGGTTTGCAAGGCTGGCATTATTACAATATAATATTGTGAATTTGGATTGTTAAGCATACAAATCAAGTATAAAACAAAGCTATAATATAAAGAACCTGAAAATGTCTTCTTTTGCACCAGATATTAGGGGATGGTAAAGTTCCAAATATATTAGTTCTTCTACATGCTCGTGATCGTGTACCACAAAGCCCATCATCGGGAAGACTAATGTTTGTAGGGGGTGATGATACATCTCTTGAGCAATCGTCCCCAACATAGCCCTCAAAGCAGAAACATATTCCTGAAATAATATAAAACCTATAAACTTTAAGAATAGATTTCTCTTCTGGAGTAAAACAAAATGTGAGGACCTTTAATAAATTACTTGAGTCCCCTTTCGTTCGTGATTGAATACTGGTTTTGACCGTAATTCCATTTGTTTGCTGTTAAACTCCATACAAATGTGTATATATAACGTTTTATTATACTATACCTAATGAACAATTCCCATTTCTACTACAGTTGCTAGGACAAAGGAGGCTTGTGATATATTCTAATAGCGATTGTGATCCGTCCTCTGTTTTATTGAAGGTGAGGGTTTCGTTTCTTGATGCCTCCATTAATACAAACGTCTGCATTGCACCAACTGTATCTTTCAGAAACTGAGTATCGGCTGTTAGCTAATATTGTACATAAAATGGTTTTGTGAACATTCATCTAAAAAGATTACGTTGGTGACACAAATATATTTTTTAAATGCAGCATTTATTCCAGATTACCTTTTTTATAATTTCGATCTTATAAACGTGCAATTCTGATGTAATGGGACCTCATTTATGTTTCATTGGTAATAAATCATTTGTAGAGTACATGCAATGCCATAATTCTATAATTTTAATTGCCCGAACTCACACCGTTCCTACACTGTGGCACCCATTCGCTTGACTTAATGCAAAGGCGAATGGGACTAATAACGTATAGGCGAATCAACTATCAAAAATGGTCCTCCTACCATTCATTGTTACAGAGAAACGGACCAAATCCAAACCTTCAACGTAGACACTGGACCGTGAAATTGAGATCAATTTCAGGCACCTACCACAGTCATGAACCAAATATACTCATCATTCCATGCGTTTTTACTGAGAAACTGCCCTTATCCTAAAACTTTAACGTAGACACTAGACGACGATGAAATTAAGGTCTAGGTCAGGTGACACCTACCAGACAGTCGTGCACTATTCATCTGCTGCCTATCTTAAGCTTACTAGATATCAAGAAAAAGGGCAAGTGTTAACGCCGTCGCCGCCGCAGGATTCCCGAGCATATGTCTCGCCCCTAGCGACTATCATTGTAGATGAGACAAAATGCCACAATCATTCATGATTTCTTTTTACATAACTCAACCATTTTGAGCGTGATTTCTATCAAATAGTGACCTAGGAATACTTACTCTTTTTTTTACTACAATTGATCCACCCCAAAAAGGTTTAACTCGTTCTTTTGTATCAATATGTTAGAAATAGCAGTATTAGGGTGTGAGGTGTTTTAGACTCGCAAAAACGTAAGGTGCTAATGTGCTCCCATATAAGGGCATTGCAAGCCCCTCTTCTATATTTGGCCATAGGCCCTCCCCCTTTTTAAGACGTCACCAGAAGTAAGTGAGTCATTGAAGATTCCAAGACCACGAGTCATCATCGCGCAGTAACAATAACAAAAATGCATACTTATTCGATTTCTATGTCATCATCATTCAAATTTTCAAAGAATCTATTTTTAACCGATTAACGCTCAGTGAAAAATATCGGACATAAAGGCCCAACCGGTGGTAATATCAGTATATATTCTTGTCCCAAGGAATTATTTCTAAGGTATTTTAGAAAATTTTAAATGAATCATTTTTAGAACATCATTCTTCCAGAATCCCTCAAATTTCACACCGATAGAGAAAGATAGGTTTTTTTATTGTTCAAAAAGTCCAGCTGAATTTGTACAGATAATTTGTAACGTCTACTCAATTTGAGTTCTTCAAAAAAATGCTCGAAGCTCTTTGTCTGCAAGATGTTTTCTATAGTAATATCGAAATTTTGTGTTTCTTTTAATATAACGGACAGGTAGTTCAACACCCATTCTCTGCGATACTTCGGATTTCTCCCCCCCCAAAAAAATGGACGCCATGATACAGTTGAAAGATTGTATCAGCCAAACAAACTAGCATAATGTCTCTGCGTATGGATGATAATAATTCAACATTTTTCTTTCTGGAAAAGTAGGCAATACTTTTTTTTTCATATTATAGTTTGCATAAACTTTAGGTAATAATAACTAAATTCTGTATATTTATATGTAATTGTATCGTTACAAATACTACCGAGAGATTTATGGTAAATATTAGATCTTTCGGTGATAACGATGGCTTAGCACTGGAGACCTAAAGTTTTATATGATGCTGAGATGATTTGGAAAGAATTGTCCATGAAAAAAATCTATATAATCAAAAACGAAAATTTATAACGTATGTTAAACTACGGTGAAACATAAATGTTGAGAAACAAGCGGCAAATAATCATTCACGTTTTTAGGCTAGTTTTTTTTATAGAATGAATAAGGCGTAGGGAATTAAAATTAAGACTGTATTCTGATGATTGATATCAATGTTACGTTGTTCTAAAATCAATATTGTACCATTGAGACAATCGCGTCTGTCTTGTCAAAGCACAATTAACTCAACATTGTTTGCACCTCCGCATAAATCATATAAATATAAATTTTGTACGTTCGAATCATATACAAAGGTCTTTGTTCACAATATTAAACCAATTAAATTGTCTTGATCTTAAAAAAATGCATTTACTACAACAGCAATTGCATCTTATTCTTGTAGAAGAATTTTTGATTTTTCTGAATTCTCCCCATACCAAAAACCTGTCTTGAGAGATTTTGTCACAATATTAAACCAATTAAATTGTCTTGATCTTAAAAAATGCATTTACGACAACAGCAATTGCATCTTATTCCTGTAGAAGAATTTTTGAATTTTCTGAATTCTACCCATACCAAAAACCTGTCTTGGGGGATTTTGTCTCAGATTCGGGTTACCCGAAATACCAACCACCAAATTCCTATGATATACCGGATATTAGTTTCTTAAAAATCTAAAGTTCTTTGGACAGTTTGTAGGAACATATTCACACATTTAGCAACACTTATTCCTTTTGCTTGTTTTTGTTATAAAGGTTTAAATACAAAATTTATCGATACATATATTAAAAATCATACCATTCTAACACAAACCCAGGAGGACTTTTATCTTGTTTGAAAGTGAATGGTCCGACTTTATACATTGATATATATATATATATATATATATATATATATATATATATATATATAATTCGTCTAAAGAAATAGTCAACAATTGTTCGTACGGGATGTTGGATCGTTACGGTAGATAACGATGCTGTACAGATTAAAATAATAATATATTCGTTTAAAAATATGTACAACAACATCTAGATACATAATTAAAGCGAAAACATAGTTTTACACTTTAAAAAATTGCACAAATATTTCGCCTGACCAACAGGCTTCGTCAGTGTTTTTACAACGAATGACAATAACAGGTACAAATTTTTTGTCGTTATACGTATGTGATGTATACTATATCTAGTAATTAACGAAAAAATGTTTTTTGTTAGTGCTATTACAAGTATGTACATGTGTTTAAATATGTAGCACTATTTATACGGTTACAATCAATATATATACAAAAAAGCAGTTTTAAAATAAACTGATATATATAAACTAATATATATAAATTAGATCACCTAATTGATGATTTAATATATCGAAGTAATCTGCAGACGGTATACAACCAATAAAACACAGAAAAATACATATACTAATTAAACTGCCATTTGTTCTGAGAACAAATGAGAAGGTCTTTCCCACTGTTCCTCTAAAGTCAGAAAATATATGCGATGCTATTTGGATTTGGTGTCTTGCTCAGCACAAAAAGTCACTACCAGTCATAAAAATAAGTTATTTGAGTAAACAAAGTGGTCCTGAGCCAAAAAATATATGGTTGTTAAGGAATTTTTTTCCGTTGGGAGTGAACAAAATGCCACTCCCGGTCATGATATGATATATTTCAGTAAAGTACATCATTCTAATTCTAAAAATATATGGTTGCTAAGGACTTTTTATAACAGTCACCTTGTTGCTATGGTATGACCTTGACATATGACCTTTGACCTTTGGTTCAAATGGAAGCTCTTTTCATACTGATTACTTAAAACCTATATCTTTACTATAATATCTCTAACCGTTTTCAAGTTTTAACCAAAAAACTTATTAACGGAAACGCATAAAGGGCAGTAACTCGAAAATGGTTCATCGTACAGCTTTTGGTCAATGTACCAAATGAAGGTCTCAATAAGAGGAGTATTTTTCCTATTTATTGCCTGCTTCTATCTTTTATGGTTTGTGAGATACAGTGCTAACAAGACCTTTTATGACCTTTGACCTTGACATTTTTAAATGTAACATATGTCACTTAGGATCAATGGTGGTGGTCCCAAGTCTCTAGGACTTACGGTTTTTGAGAAAAAAAATTTGACGCGTTGCGACATTTTTCAGGTCAAAAGCGCGTAAACAGGAAGTCGATTGGAAAAAAAAATTTGCATGACAAATCATCGCCATAGGTCCAGCGACAGTTTGTACACTTCTGATTTTAAGAATCGGTTACGGTTTCTGTGTTTATCTGCTAACAAGGGTTTTCGTGTTGGGGCAGATAACCAAGTTACTAAAAATAGATATGTCTAAAAGCATGAGCCATGTCAGTTCCGGATATGACCGATTAATGGTTCCAAGTATCGGAATGATATATGTCGAGACACCTTTTGGCAAACCTCCGCGGACGAAGAAAAATTATAATTAAACTGCCATTTGTTCTGAGAACAAATGAGAAGGTCTTTCCCACTGTTCCTCTTAAGTCAGAAAATATATGTGATGCTATCGGATTTTGTGTCTTGCCGTAGCACAAAATGTCACTTCCAGTCATAAAAATGAGTTATTTGAGTAAACAATGTGGTCCCGAGCCAAAAGATATATGGTTGTTAAGGACTTTCATTCCGTTGCTAGGGACAAAATGCCACTTTCGGTCATTATATGACATATTTCAGTAAAGTACATCATTCTGATTCTAAAAATATATGGTTGCTAAGGACTTTTTATAACAGTCACCTTGTTGCTATGGTATGACCTTGACCTATGACCTTTGACCTTCGACTCAAAGTTAACCTCTTTTCATACTGATCACTTTAAACCTATATGTTTACTATATTATCTCTAACCGTTTTCAAGTTTAAATCAAAAAACCGATTAACCGAAACGCGTCAAGGGCAGTAACTCAAAAATGGTTCATCGCACAGCTTTGGGTCCAATGTACCAAATGAAGGTCTTAATAAGAGGAGAATTTTTCCTATTTATTGTCTGCTTCTATCTTTTACGGTTTGTGAGATATAGTGCTAACAAGACCTATGGTGACCTTTGACCTTGACTTTTGACCTTTGACCTTGACATTTTTAAAGGTAACATGTCACTTAGGATCAATGGTGGTGATCCTAAGTCTCTAGGACTTACGGTTTTTGAGAAAAAAAATTTGACGCGCTGCGACATTTTTCAGGTCAAAAACGCGTAAACAGGAAGTCGATTTGGAAAAAAAAAATTTGCATGACAAATCATCGCCATACGTCCAGCGACATTTTGTACACTTCAGATTTTAAGAATCGGTTACGGTTTCTGAGTTTATCTGCTAACATGGGTTTTCGTGTTCGGGCAGATTACTCTGTTACTAAAAATAGATCGGTCTTAAAGCATGAGCCATGTCATCTCCGGATATGACCGATTGATGTTACCAAGTATCAAAATGATACGTCCAGACACTTTTTGGCAAACCTCCGCGGAAGAAGAAAAAAACATAATAATCATAAGAAAGACAAGAAGGTCTTTCCATTGGAAAGGGGGAAAGACCTTAATAATCATAAGAAAGACAAGAAGGTCTTTCCCTCAGAAAGGGGAAAGACCTTAATTAGATTGGAAATATATAGTCTTAACTAGGGTGTATATATATATCTATACTCTAAAACCACAAAACAGGTGTACAGAGAAACAAAAATAATCATGTGTATCATGGAAATAGGACGAAAATAGCTCATAAATGGGTGGAATGTAGTATTATATTGCGTTACATTAAGCAACAGACAATGTGTTAATGTTGTCTGTTGTAAATTGAGCCGTGCTAGTGAATTGTTTTTTTTAAATTGTAAGACATTATATATGTGCATGCATGTCAAAAACAAAATATAACCGAAAATCGATCACAAATTATACCTTACCTTAATGTCTAAAATACATGATTCGATGTACAAATCCATGTTTGCCATGATGTCTGATAAACCAGTTATTTCAGAAAATAAATCTGTAGGAATAGCGTGATGAATACGTTCATAGCATGTTTGGTTAGCTTTTTCGTCCGTCCAACCATCTCTAAAGCTAGGAACCTTTTAAAATTTGTAACATACCACATTTTAGTTAAAAAATATAAAAAAGTATTTATAATGCAACATGCACTAATTCTTTAAAAATGTAGACGTTTGCCATTTTCAGCAATTTTTCAGCTATATAGTGTAATAATTGGGCGAGAAAGCAGGAATAGCAGAATAAAACCCGATCTTCGTTAGGAAAACTGGTAATCCTTGTCAATTAAGATTTTGAGTCGAGTGTAAGTGTTGGAGTACCCAGCGAGACTCGAACCCGCCACCTCGGTGTTGACACACCATGTGATCAATAGTAGACGAAATATCTTATCCACCCAGCCACTGACACCCACTTGAGTGAAATATATATTTAGAAGTTGAAATAGGAATACATGTAATACATTTTAATTTTTTTAAATTATTTAACGGCAAGGTTGTTGTCAAGTCTGATTGGTACAATAAATATTGTATTGCATTAAACACACCACACTTTCAATTTTGATTATGTCATCGTCGTATTCTAATGTTTTTACATCAACCACGTCATCACTGTCAGAAACGCTGCGTCGAAGAACTTTATGGGTTGACCTTTTTTGTCTGTAACTGGATGAACAAGTAGTAGGGAATGCAGTAACAGTATTATAAGCAAGAGGTGCAGACTGAGATTTACTTAAGCACTGTTCTGTGCTCTTTGTTGAGTTGCACTGAACCGTATAAAATTGTTCAAGATTATCTGTTGGACCAGCCTGTTGATCACAAACACAGTAACGTGTTTGTGAACTGTTATTGTTCACGGTACTATTACTGTCAGAAATATCTATCGAGATGTCTTCACTCAAGAAATAAGGCTCGGCAATAAATAGTTGTTCGTTTGGCATTGTTGTTGAGTTTATTCTGCAACGATATAGAAGAATGAAAGAATTTTGACATTATATTGTTACATGTATATTTTTTTACTAACTTTCTCATTCTGGAAGGTGTTATTTTCATACAAAATATAATATTTAAACATTTACATGTTGATCAGACTTTTTTGTGTTACAAAAAGTAGTTGTTCTCGATCTGTTTTACGTTGCTTTTGTTGACAGCATTATCAAATTAAGCTATTGAAGACGAAAACCAATCTAGCGAGTTTTATACTTTCGTTGTCCAAGGGGAAATTATAGTTGTTTTACAGCAAAGACAGCATTTTTGACAACTTAATGCAGCAGTTTAAGTATAATGATACAAGTAAACTCGTTTTGACCTAGTTTAACATGACGACTTTTCCAAGACAAAAAATTAGCCCAGCGATCGGACTAAGATCCACACTCATAGACAAAACAAAGATCGGGAAATATAAAAACAAAACAAACGCGAACTTAACAAAACCGTACCAGTTATTTAGCTGTTTTATTCTGGACACGAAACCACAATTTTGTTAAAGTATTATAAAGGTCAATTGTAATTGGTATTTATTGTCATGAAATTTATCTTGTTTACCTTTGAACGTAATTAAGAGAACTGAGAATCATAGTGTTACATGTATTGTAAAAAGATTTATTTATTTTATTGTTAGAATATAGTAAAAACCGATATGCAATTATTATTTTTTAGGGGGGGGGGGTTAGAGATTATCTTTAATAAAGTATATGATCTTTTAAGTTTAAGGTATATGCTGGATCCTGTTGAAACATTACCTAAAATGTTTGCGAGCGAAATCCCCCTCTCTGCTAATTCCGTGTAAATGGTGGAAGCTTTAAAGTACAGTATTAATTGAGGTAGGAAATCTTATGATGAAATAATTATGTCTTGTTTTCAGTTTCAAGAAAAAGATCAAAATAAGAAGATAAATTAAGACTAACAAGGTCTTAAGTTGTTTAGAATTTAGAATTATCAAGCTTATTTTATTTTTTTATTTATCAGCGGTTGGAGAAATGTCGATCAGAAAAAAAATTTCATTGAGAATCACAGAGCAAGTTATAATTCATTTCAGTAGTTTTATCAGAGAAAAAAACGAAAGATTTTCTGTTTTGTTGGTGTTGATGATTTAAATGAACAATTTTCAGCTGCATTTTTACTATCACTTGTGTGATCCATGTATCGAACAATGTAATGTTGCATATCGTTATTTGCTGGAACAACACCATGACAGGTATGGTTTTTCAACGTAATGAATTACTGCAGTGTACACTAAAATACCTCCAGGAATCTGCAAACTCTCTTTCGTCACTTATTTGACCCAGCACGCGGTGTGTGTAATCGTCACTCGTGTCCCGTATTGTACTTGGTACTCCACACAGACCTTTTGCTTCATTTATGTCGTAAATAGATGGTTTTATGGAAATCATTGTTATAAATTTGTTGTGTGTGTCGATTGTAAATCTGATTTCTGTTCCAATTGGCAAAGTTATCTTGGAAAAAAAAGAAAAGAAAAGCACTTATAAAGAAAGTTTTCCAATGAATGCACGAGAACAATATTTAACGAAAAGAAATTCATACGTAGTATAGATATTAACCACTTCTTTTCAAATTGAAATAAATTTCTACAAGAACAAAATTAATCCCTTGGTGCCCATAACGATTTAACAATAATGGGTTTGTTCGATTGGCTTGATCCCTTTAAACAGGTCATTTGAACTTGTGGATAAGAGAAGCAATTACACCATTTTTTTAGTTCACATGCATCAAATAAAATAGCTATTTTCAATCAAAATTCTTTGAGCTAGCAATGAGCATGCTAATTTTTTGCAAACAAAATTATAACCTGACTGCAAAAACAAAAATGTCCTATATTCGGAAGTAGCAACAAATAATATTTTTTGTACCATGTAGGGTCGTAGTACTTCAGATTTTATTTAATGTTAGGAACATATCAAATCATGTCTAGCAGTCTTTGGCTACCATCAAAATAATTAATCGTGCATTTTATTCCGCTACAAAAGGGCCTTATTGTTTCCAAAAGTTTGTGGTTTATCGTATTTTCGGTGGGCATATACCCGTATCATTGAATTGGTTACGAGGGGAATTGATTTATCATTGTCTTTGATGGTAACCTCAACAGATAGCGGATTTTAATCGAAAGTATTGTATATATTGTAACATGTATGAGACATTTTAAAATTATATATGTAATTTTTCAAATATACATGTATGGCATTTTTTCTTTAAAGTATTATTTCATAAATATAATAATAACAGTACAAAATGTTAAAAAAGCGTACTTTTTTCAGGAATAACGTGCCCGATAGCAATGATTATTGTATACTTACAACATAAAATCGACAAATGCAACCTTTGGTTTATTAAAAAAGATTGATATAAGAATAAAAAAACGCTTCTTACCTTAAAAGTGGTCAAAATTGTTGACGGTTGTATATCGGTTCTACGGTATGATTTATATCATTGAAGAATTAAGAAACCATTGGTTTTAGACTGTATTATTTACAGTTTTGGCTGTTTAATATATGATTTGAATATGGGCCTCATGATATATCATTCTTCTGTATTTTCAGTTCGTTTTCTAAACCTTATATAACATTTTATCTTCGTTTAGGTTGGGGCCATATACGTTATCAAGATGTTAGAATGCCCTCGTATGAAATTACTGCAAATCAAATTCATTAATACCAACAGACCTTCTTTTATCCAACTGACTCTAACATAATTTTACTGATATGAAATAAAGTACCGTAATTAAAATCTTTGGAAATTTCAAGGGCTTACTATCCTATCGGTATAGCATTAACGTTATATCAAATTATCATACTGAATTGGGAGACAGTACTGAAACGAGACTGATACACAAGGAGCAACAACATGGAATGTTAGTACAGTTTATTATTCTGTCTGGTGGAATTCTGTAAAAAAATTTTCAAGATTATATGAAATCCCATCTAACTATAATAGTACTTTATTGACAGAACTGTCTACTCACCTATTCCTTTTTTTATGATGTTATTAAAATCCATGTTTTATAGAGTGGGTTAAGAATGTGTGTTCTACTACCTAACACAAGCCGTCACTTCGCCTCAGGATGTTTGCTGTTACGGGTTATTTGAAATGCCATGAAATGCTGATTGTCATTGTTTCCTGCGGCTTTCTGGTTGCAAAGTTATAACCAGAGAGTGTATTTGTTTAATTGCGTTTGATGTGTAAACGGTCTGTTCATTTAATTTGCCTCTCTTGCCAAATGATCAACGAGAGCTTCTAAAAGTGCACATGAATTCTTTCGCGTTGACCTTTAGTCAATGCAACCGCTTCGCTTAAATGTATAAAAGGGCGATGTTGGATGCTTAAATTAATCATAACGGTCAAAAACTGCCAAGCCGAAGTTGGACCCTGCAACCCGAAATATCGTCATTGGCCATCTCCTGGCCCAAAATGAGATTGCATGAACTTGAAAACGTAAATACACACACAATTTCTCGGTTGTGGAACAGCTTCCAGTAGACTGGCTCTACCAATGACAGCCCAGGAAGAAGGCGACCTCTCATAACAACCCCTGTTCAAGATAGTTACATCCGAGTCTTTCATATACGGAATCGAACCGTCCGCGCAATAGCGGCTGCAGTTAAAATGAGAGAAATCAGCTCCCTAACAGTCCACACCTGACTTCGACCCATTAAACCCAGAAGGCCGTACTTTGAAGCAGTGTACACCGCTTTACAGACGAGAAAGAGTCCAATGGTGCTGGACACGACTTAACTGGCATAGAATCTTCTTCCGCGACGAGTCCCGTTTTCTGATACAGAATTAAAGGAAGAACTCGTGTAGACAGGCACAGGAATGAATGTTTCTCTTCCTGTGTCCAGGAAGTAGATAGCTTCTGTGGAGGTAGCGTCATGAAGTGGGTGGCGATCTTCAATGACAGTAAAATAGAATAGGTACATGCCTCAGGCAATTTAACGGATAAAAGGTAACAAGACACAATTCTCCAACCTCATCTTATGCCCGTTACTGACATACAGAAGGAGTTGATCCAATAGAACAATCTTTTGCCACACACAACACGCTTCACAAAGGAATTTCTTGAGCATAACAACATTGTGCTACTATGTCCTTCTAAATCACCGGATTTGAGAATCCGATTAAAAAATTATGGAACCAGCTGCTGGATAAACGTGTGCGCGCCAGCGTCCACCTCTGATCAGCTCTGTCAAATGTTGCAACAGGAATGGGAACAAATCCATGTAATATAAGGTATGATCATTGATTGACTCCATGCAAAGGAGACGCAGAGGAGTGTTGGCAGCTCGAGGTGCTCATTCACGAATTTAAACGTGACCCGAAGTATTCTTAACTTACAATAACTGTTGAACTAACTTTTATTCACAAATTTAAAGAATGGTGGAAGCTCGAGGTGCTCATTCACGAATTTAAACGTGACCCGAAGTATTCTTAACTTACAATAACTGTTGAATTAACTTGTATTGACAAATTTAAAGAATGGAATGTATTTTTAATGAAAACGATTTTAGTGATTATCTATGTTTGTGTTATTGCTAAACCTATATCTACATGTAGAATACATCTTACTAAAGTCTTATCAAACTCATTATTATTTCTTTTTTTGCAGAGTATATTTTGCACCAGCGTTTATAAAATATAGGCGGGCAGGAATTATTTCCGATATCCTATTTTGATATGAAATCGAGAAATGTCTAATTTTGGGCCTACAGTTTTTGCTGAAAGGACGGTCCTGTATTAAATTGGATTTTTGTTGTCAATATCGCAATGTTGTCTAAAATTGTAATAAAAATATAAGAATATGGGCATATTTATTAACACTAACAGTAATCTACAAAAGAAGAAGTTCAACGACAAACGTTATAAGTGTCATTACATGACATCTTGGTCGCAGGAAAGATGGAGACGGAAGGGAATAGGAAGGTCTATAGAAATTATAAAAGTATACAAGCCATTGCACTTGTACGACCACGTTGTTTAAAACGACATTATGATCTTGTTTGGAGCTTTTCAGCTCAAAACTGGTGACAAAAATTGCCTATTTGCCTTTTTCATGTTCTTTTGATTATTTAAATACGGCTGTGTTTCCAAAGCTACTGAAGAACGTCATATTTTAATTACAAACTACAAACGGTGATAGTGTATTTGAGATAAACAATTAAATAACGATTGT
Source organism: Limnoperna fortunei (assembly GCA_944474755.1). Taxonomy (NCBI): domain Eukaryota; kingdom Metazoa; phylum Mollusca; class Bivalvia; order Mytilida; family Modiolidae; genus Limnoperna; species Limnoperna fortunei. The sequence goes on along the minus strand of OX104111.1, from coordinate 43,571,367 downwards.
AAAAGAGAAATACAAAGTAATTACTTATGAAATTTGTTTAGAGTATTTTTGTTTATTGCGTTCCAAAACAATATACAATTGTTGCCACCATACAAGGTTGATTCGACGTGGGTTGTCTTCCCAAGAGCTGGCCGCAAGGGAAGACAAACTATCGTGAGTAAAGAATTTATTTGTTCAGTTTGATTGGAGGCAACAAGGTTTTTATTATATTGAAACTATAAATACATATTTTAATACAAGATTTGTGTATCTATCAGACGACCAAATTTGTTACTTCATGCCATGGATATTCTGGTACGCTGACGATGATATCCTCTTTAGCATAAGCGGCCTTCGGAAATAACGTCAGGTCAGGAGCATTGTAGTCTGGTTCCCGGTCTATCATCTTTCGTATATTTGTATATTCCGAAGGCATACTGAATATTACGTCGGGAACCAACCTAGGAGTATTGGATTTCAACGGTGACAGCATTAGGATATTCCCAAGACTAGCCATTTTGTGATAGATAAGTTCAAGTGGACCGAACGTATTATGACGTCACTCTCTTTATGACGTAAAATGTTTACATGGCGTCATGTTATCAACCCAACCAATGAAAATACTTATATCGGAGGTTCATATGGTTAAATTTATAAGTGCAGCTTGCGTAAATGAAAAATATTGCACAAGGAGACCTGGGTGCCGTTTCATAAAGCGATCGCTAATAACGTCATCGTTATCTCACGCAATTTAAATAATAAGCCTAACCTGGTACCCTGGTGCAATATTTTTCATTTACGCAAGCTTCACTTTCAAATATAACCCCAGGTCACCACCAGTTTACTACCCGGTTTGATTGGTTGTTTAAAACGCCATGTTTTAGCTAACTTTTCGCGCGTTTCGTTCCATTGGAAATTTATGTCAGAGTACAATTTAAATAAAGTAGCTACCTGGTTCTTGTTTTCCGGCTTTCGAGTTAAACTTACAAATCTCTGTATTACTAAGTTATTTCCACATTCGATACATAAATCTATAAAAGCATTCTTTTGATAAACTGTATTTTTATTTGATTTGTTACCCAGACGCCGGACGTTACGTCATAATGCTTTATATCGGAGTTACGTCAGTTACTGTTAATAATGACGTAGATTTTGAGGCATTCCGAATGTTGCAAAACCGGTCAAAATTTTGACCTGATTCATTGCAGTTGACCTGACAGTATATTCGAACCGGAAGTCCGCTTACGGTATTGAGAATATTTATAGTCAGGATCCCAGACTAACGATAGCCAGGTTAATGCCATGGATAGCAGGAGACAACTAAGTTTCCGGATTGAAATATCCGAATCTCTTCCGGTAAGACATATATATACAATAATTTGTACTGCACTGTCCTACCGTTATTTTCTTTTATTGTAAATGTTTGGCAAAATTTCCTTATTGTCTTATTACAGCTTATATTTCAGGTATAATTACATTAATATATCTGTTAAACCGTCTAAAAAGGTGAAACCTAGTATTTTGATAAACCAGACGAAGGGTATTAACTCAGATTGTTATGCGGTTTACCTTATAACTATTTCCATTGGGATTTACAGACAAATCACTGTCATCACAGCTACGAACTTCAATATGTGGTTGGTTAAGTAGATACTTGTTGGTTCTAGAAATTCGTTCACATGTTCTCAAAACAAACAAAGACTTCCGACTTCGAATTGCAATACCGCAGTGACATGAAGAACCCGTCATTCCAAAACCGCAAGTGGTAAATAATGCATGAACCTAAAAAAATATTACGAGATTATGATAAACATGTCTTTTGTATCATGATATTAGCAATAATTTTTAACAATTTGGATTTTCATTATTATTTATATTTTTTACGTTCAGTTTTGTCGTCCTATCACGTGCCATCATAAGCTTTCTAGCCCTTTTTATGCAATGTTCGCATTTTTGTATGGTAAGAGTATACACATGAATAAATAATACCACAGAACAGGACAAAGCTCATGCTAATGTCAATTAGCCGCATAGCCAGCCGCATAATTTTGTTTTTGGTGTTGTGATAATGTTATTTAAAGAATGTCTTCACAAAGTTATAATAATAGCAAATCTAATGATGTGTAAAGGTTTCTACAGGGGCCTAGGTGGCCGAGTTGTTAAGGAATTCGTCTACTATTGATCACGTGGTCTGTCAATACTGAGTTTGAGGGTTCAATTCTAACTGCAGGCAGGTTGTACTCGACTCCAATCTTAATTGACAACGATTGCCAGTTTTCCTACCGCAGGTCAGGGTATTTCCCAGGTACTCCGGCTTTCTTCCCATAATAAAAACTGGACGCTATGATATAGTTGAAATATTGCTGAAAGTGGCGTTAAACAACATTCAAACAAACAAACAATAAAGGTTTCTACAAAAAAACATCAATTATCAATATGTAACAATCACATGTCTTCCACCCCACCCCCTTTACCAAAAAAAACGTGTCCCATCCACTCAAACATGAGTACTCTGAAACGTGTCCACCTTCATCTGGTGCACCCAAACCTGTCCTTTGTTTCTTGTCGTACGAACATTATTATGTTAATAACGCACTGTGTGCAAAGAGCAGATATTAATGCAATTTTCGCCTTTGGTCAGAAAGTTATCACTGAGGTAGGTAAGTTTATGGATATGGACCAAAAAATCCTTCAAATGTAAAACGGGTACCATGGTACAGATAATATAGAAGCAGAAACTAGAAAATCAGATAGATCACTGTACTTTTAAAAAAACTTAAATTCGCTAACACTACCGATAACGATTTGCTAGATAGTATCGTTGCATAACATAAAATCGCTCATGCAATAATGACGCCAGTTTAGTTTATATCGTGCGTAACTGCGCTACGTTTGTAAATCCAGAAGATATCACAGAGAAATCTAAATAAATTACAATGAGACTTGAATATATAAGTAGAGCAAAATTCCAAAACATGGAGAAAAAAATTAATGTTCAATTTCTTATATTTATTTTTGTCGCCTCCAAACCCTCATTTAGCCGTTACCAGACCATTTGATTTCTGTCGGCGGTTTGTCGATGAAATCACTGACCGTAACCCTTTAAGAATGTGTCTTGTTTGTTCGAATATTGTTTAACGCCACTTTCAGCAATATCATGGCGTCTAGTTTTTATTGGGGGAGGAAGCCGGAGTACCCGGAGAAAACCCCCGACCTTCGGTAGGAATCAAGAATGTGTGTCAAACACATAGTATACTGTGCCAAAAAACCCTAGCTCAATCATAATTTTTTTTCTTTCAAGTTAGTTGTTGAACATATGCTGGATGAATTTGACTAAATGACGTACATGCAAAGTGTACAAATGTTCATCATTAAATCAATAAAATAAATATATTTTCATGACATAAATATTTGTTTGTAACAATTGTCTTCTTATACAAATTATTTCCAAAAGAACCTTATCTTCCATTTTATCATATTCTAAAATGCATTTTCTTTATCTTTTGTAGCAACAACCTGCTCCTTTTTCCTTGTGGCTAATCCAGAATCAAGCTTAGATTTAACATCTATCCAACACGACCAGTGCCTACCTTTCATCTACCAGCAAAAAATTATCAATTCGGAAAGCATCAAAGAAGTATCGTGTACCGTGTCAAAGACTGAGGGATCGTGTTGTAGGAGAGGTTGATGCTAATTGTATAAGCATGAGTAGAGATCCATTGATGAGTCTTAAAGAAGCCAAGCTGGTAAAACATCTCAAAGACATGATATACAATGGATATTGTTACACACGTACTGAAGTAGTAGTTTTAGCTATTGACTTTTCAGTCTAGTTTAATCTAAGAACATCAGCAAATCCCTTTAGTTTTTGATGGATCTATTCCTTCATGAAAAGATGGCTTGATTTGCCGGTACTAAAACCACGTTCTCTGGAGATAGTAAGGATGAAATAATGATGTCGTCAAGGGCTATTTCAAAGAGTTATAGGGTGTGTTTAAGAAATACGACCTAACTGAAAATCATCGGGTAATTTTAAATGTTGACGAGAAAGGTATACAGATGAATCATAGTCCCTCCGCTAGTACAAATTTTCATTCACTGGTGTGAGGTCTAGAAAATCCAGTACTAGTACCATCCTTGGATCTGAAAGTGCTGTTGGGAATTCTGCTCCACCCTACTTCATTTTTACATCTTCCTGTATTATTTGAAGAACCATGTTTTTTTTTGTTCTTTTGTACCAAGAAACGATTAAATCCTATTGCTACTTGATGGCTATAAATCTCGCATTTCTGTCAGTACAATTTGTACCTAGTCGCATTATATTGAGAATTCGCACATGGAAATCGGCAGTGATGATAGTGGACCTCAAGTTAGAGATGAAGAGTAATGTTGTGTGTGTGGTAAATGTACCCATGAAGAAGGGATAAAAAATTTGTCATTAAAAACTGTGAATTGAGCTCGAGGTGATAGGTGTGGACATTAGTTATGTATCATATAACACAAGTCGGTAATATAAATCCAAATATTATAAAAGCACAATCACTGTACTGAATTCAAAAATAATTTGCAACCATATTTTCAAACGAATAAGTGGTATCTATAGTAAAACTGTTTTAAGGCGAGAAAGAGTCGTTTTTCCTTGTAACATTGGTTTATAAGTTTATCCCGAAGATATTGGCAACGTTTACAAAAATCAGTATACTCGTTGCAAGCTCTTGCATACCTGATCAATTGAAAAACATTGACACATTATGCAGGAAAAGCTGGAATGTTAATGCAAAAGTGAGAAAAATGTTTGGTTTTGAAATTAAAATTGTCTCGTTGTTGTTAATTCTTGTGCTAAGATAACCGTTGTTGTCATATTTGAGGTGTAAAGTCTAATTAAAATGGTTACGAATTCATGCGCTCAAGGGAGCAGTGACACGAAAATTCCTCCACAAAAGAATAAGAGAAAATATGTATATTTAACATTGATAACCGGACTTCAAGGGATGCTGTTAGTATTGTTCAGATTCTGTGACTATAAATATATGTGCAGTTAAAAACATTAATGACTTTTTGTGATTTTTGTGAATTCTATTTTGATTTTTACTTGGAATTCAACCACTAATGTAGAACATGAGCACATCTCACAGGTATTGTTTACACTACGGAGATTACTGAATACTGAAGGTACACATTTTACGTATATATCATCGAGAACAAAACACTGATGTCAACAAACACCCCCATATCACAAAAAAGAACATTATTACGTACTAGTAACCCTACTCCTCCTGAACGTGAAGAACTAAAAAGGTCTATAGTAGACATGTTAGAAACGGACGATCTCAGTGACTCAGTTCATGAAATGGTGCATTCTGTTGTCCCTCAACTAGTTACGAATTCCGATGACGACATAAAAAAAATAGCAGACGCAGTTAAAAGCACCATTCTATCCGACATTACAGCCCTTATTCACTCATATACCCAACCTCTAGTAGAGAAAATAGAAATAGTTAAAGATGAAAATAGAAAACTTCGAGAGGACCTGGACTCGGTCAAACAATACGGGCGTAGAAGTCTTATCAGAATATCTGGCATCCGTGAATCCACTGACATGACCGAAACGACTGATATAGTAAGGTCAATCATCTCAGAAATATGCCCTGATTATAAGGAAGACGATATTGTACGTTCTCATTGGTAGGGAAACGTGTAGTCAACCAAGCTGGTGTCTCACAACCAAGGCAAATTATCGCCCGTTTGTCTGAGCCAAATGTTAAATTTCGTATATTGAAATGTAGAAAAAACTTGAAAACCTCAATACAATTTAGTTCGGTTTGTATAAACGAGGATCTTACTATGTTAAAGAATAAACTGTTTTACCACGGTCGAAAACGACACAAAAGAAAAAAGATAAAATCTATTTGGACGACAAATGGCAAAATCTGTGTAATCGACAAAGATGACAACTTTCATGATGTCAGCACCATAACTAAATCATTACAGTTCACTACCCAGGTCGATCCAACATACACGCCCCCAGATGAATTTAACTAAAATGTTCTTGGTCAAAGTAGTAATTACACCAGAAAAATTACAAAAGAGTAAATTAACTGTATACTTGTTTATTTGTGTATTATATCGCTTATTACAAGTGCAACTGTACTTGTTTGTATCAATAGTATTGTAGTAAATTCCATTTTAGCTCAAGGTTGTTGATCAAGAAATAAATGTGTTTTCATTGGTCCTTAACAAGTGACATCAAAATAAATGAACAGTTCTCATTCTTATTTCCCATGGGTAATTAAAATCTAATCTTAACAGCAAAAACTAGTCATCAAACAAAATATATGCAACAATAACTAACTTCTAACAATGGGCAATTAAATAATTACAACAAACCAAATTACATTAACACATTATTATTCTAAGTACATTACATGTATTCCTGAGTCATCCAGGTTTTGAATATGAAATTCATTGATTGTATTTTAATCAAATTACATTAAATGTATCTTATATGAATGAACACACAATTACTGTTAAGACCTCACAAAACACGATCATGTCTATTTAGCTCTTTTGGTGTACAGTTGTCTAGTTAAAAACTAAATAAACAAATAATAAATAAATTAATAAATAAATAATTAAATAACAAATGCAACCTTACAACTAGGACCCACATAAATTCGAAAAAAATAAGAAATAATATTTATGATCTTAGAAGAATCTGCTTTTATGTTCTTGTTACTTATATTAAAAATCCCATTTCTCATAATTCACATGAAATCCCAAACACTTTCATTTTTACTCGTATTATCTGTATCATATGTTTCTCAATTGTACTTGTATCACCTACTTTTTCCATTTTTTTCATGCACTTTGCACACTACACTGATGAATAGGATGAGTTATGAACTGGTCAGACGCTCACGGAATACAAGTAAGCACACCCCGAGTATTTCATAATGGGTGTGGATAATCTTAGCTACCGTGAGAACATTAGCCGTTTTATATTTCGAAATGTATTGTATGATGTTGTTGACAATCATTACTTCTACGACAAGTATAAAAACAATTCTGATAACAATCCATTACAAGCATATAAATCTAACATTTTTTATTATCTGAAAGTAATTTGTATATTGTTGTTGATATCAGGAATCGAACCAAATCCTGGACCAAAATCAACCTTATCTACGAACAGCTCTTTTTCTAGCTATATCGTTAATCATTGTATCTCATTTGTACACTTAAACGTCCAAAGTATTGTTCCTTAGCTTGAACTTATTGCGGCTGAATTCTGCAATCATGAGATTCTATCGTTCACTGAGAGCTGGCTATCCCCTGCAGTTAATGAATCAGACATAACGCTAACAAGGTATAAACCTCCTTGACGTAGAGAAAGAGTGGGTAGAATTGGTGGTGGTGTGATTGTTTATGTTAAAGATAATGTGAATTGCTGCATTCGACATGACTTACAGGTCGGTAATGTTGAATGTTTATGTGTTGAAATTGAATTTAAGTATAAGAAATATTTATATGGAACCTTTTCTTCCCCCAAATAGTAATGTCCAGGTATTGGAGGAGGTTGAACAATCACTTGATTTAGCTTCCTCAACTAATCTAGACATTATTGTGACTGGTGACTTCAATGTTAATCAAATAAGGGGTGACTCTGACGACAGAATAGGTAAGATAAAAACTCAGTTTAGTCTTCATCAACTTATCTCTGAGCCGACATATATTACAGAGCACAGCTCTTCATTACTTGATCTCATATTAGTAAACAATACAAGAAGTGTTTTGACCTCATACATTGGTCCTCCACTACTTGATCAAGTACGGCACCATCTACCCGTAGTAGGAATCCTCGATCAGCCTTCCAAGCCATGTAAATCATTCAAACGTAAAATCTTTGTATATGAAAAAGGAAATTATGACTCATACCGAAATCAACTTTCAAACATCGAATAGAATGCTCTATTTGTTTCAAATGACGTCGACGACATAGCATCAGCTATTACTTACATAATCTTGAAAAAGGCCCACCAAAATATACCTAATCATACCGTTACTATTAGGAAAAACGATCCTCCTTGGCTAATCACTGAGATTAGAATTCGACAGAAAAGTCGAGCACATAAGAAGGCAAAGAGAACTAGATCTGTTGGAGACTAGGCCAAGTTTCGAACTATTAGAAATAGGGGTACGAAACTTGTTCTAGACTCCAAGAGTGTTTTCTTCTCAAAGATCGCTTCCAATATCTCAACTGAATTCAGGGGAGGTAAACAGTATTGGAAATTAATAAAATTACTTTTAAACTGCGACACTATTAACAATCGTAGTGTTCCCCTTTAGAGACTGATAATGATTTGATTTGTGACGACAAACAAAAGGCCGAAATATTTTATAAATACTTTTGTATACAATCAGTCCTAAACGACAGTAAGCATCCCACCCCGGACATACCAGAAACTCAGACAGACGGACTTACTTGCATCGACATTACAGAAAACGAGGTTGAGGACATACTTAATTCCTTAGACACATCTAAAGCATCTGGTCCAGATTGCATTAGTCCACGACTCCTAAAAGAAGCCTCTACTGTACTAAAGTATCCTTTGCGTAAACTGTTTAATTTGTCATTAACAGTTGGCATATATCCAACTACATGGAAAAATGCCAATGTAACACCCGTTTTCAAAAACGACTCGCCGAGTGACTATAGAAATTATAGACCTATTTCACTTATCAGTGTAATTGGTAAAGTCATGTAAAGATGTATTTACAAACATATCCACAATTAACCAAACGATCACACCAAATCAGTCTGGTTTCACTCCAGGGGATTGTGCTATAAATCAACTTCTAAAAATCACGAACGACTTTGGAAAAGCATTAGATGATGGAAAAGAAGTAAGGGTTGTATTTTGTGATATCAGTAAAGCATTTGATAGAGTATGGCATCGGGGATTATTATGTAAACTAGAGTCATCTGGTATCAAAGACACTTTATTAAAATGGGTTGAAAATTATTAACGGGAAGGAAACAAAGGGTAGTAATAAATAGTTCGTCATCAGACTGGGGTATTGTAAAAGCTGGTGTTCCTTAAGGGTCTATCCTGGGGCCTCTTCTTTTTATCATCTTTATTAACGATATTGTAACTGATATTCAGTCTACTATCAAATTATTTGCTGACGACAACAGTCTTTACTTAATTGTAGATAGTACCAGAGTGGCAGCGAATGTTTTGAATAGTGATATTGAAAAAATACATACATGGTCTTCTAAATGTTAAGTCAGCTTCAACCCTCACAAAACAGAGACAATGACAATAACAAGGAAACTTCACAAACCAGACTATCCGAACCTTTATATGAATAACGTAAATTATTTATCTAACCTATATACGTCCTATATTAGAATATGCGGATGTAATATGGGATTCTAATGTAAAAAATCTTGTAGCCAAAGTGGAAAGAGTACAGGTTGATGCCGTCAGGATAGTAACCGGAGCAACCAGATTAGTCTCTATTGAAAAACTTTATATTGAGACGGGTTGGTGAGCAAAGAGAATCTCATTGACTGACTTACTTTTATAAAATGAAAAATCGTTTGACCCATCCATACCTTTCTGGCCTAATACCGGACTCACTAAGTTATATCCACAGACACAACACTAGGAATAGATCCACCATTCCACCTGTTCGAACTAGAACAGGACTCTATTCAAACTATTTTGCGCCTTAAACTGTACGGTCTTGGAATTTGATACCTGAATGCACGAAGCTAAGTGCGTCAGTTTCATCCTTCAAGACTGCGCAGATGAAGGCCCAACAAAAACCACATTATTTTGTCGTGAAGATCATAGCACAAATACTTCATTATAGATTACGAATGGAGTGTAGCTCTCTGAAACGGGACTTGTACGTAAAAAATATAGTTGATTCGCCGCTTTGTCATTGTGGATAAGTTGAGACAACAATCCACTACCTATTACACTGCCCACTTTTCAATCAACAACGCCAACATCATTTTAGCAACATGGTCAACAATTTACCTGTTCAGACCTATTATATGGCTCACCTGACCCCTCATACGAAGAAAATGTTATTTATTTTTGACAGGTCAAGAATATATACTAAGTTCACAGCGATTTGATTAAAACCTCATCTCTGCACTAAAAACTCATCAGTGTTTTCCTGTATCCACAATTTATTTTATATATGACTTCTGTTAGAAAATATACAAGTTTATTTGCTTATGTTGTAAATAGTTTTGATTCTTTGAGTATTATTATTGTAACTGTAATATCTATAGGAAACGGATTAATATAAGTCTGTGACTTGTTTCCGGATACTAACATTGTATACGATGTATTAACTATGTTCAGTATTACGAATAAAAATATGTTTACACTAAAATGGTTACGCATTTTCTGTGGTTTCTTTAATTTCCAGTTCTGAAGAATATATGTACGAAAGCCAATCTGCAAATTGAGGGTAGTTAACTGAAAGGATATCATCAATTCTCCTATATGTGAAATTAAAGGAATTAGCTTCAGCTTTCTTATTGTCTTTTATAAGAATACAGGAATAAATCGGCAAGGAGTGGGCACAGTTTGTTCCAATTAGAATTCCCAATTGCCTGCTGAAAAACAAATCCTCCAAAAGTTGCAAATATTTTTTCAATCAGAAAATCTAGCATACTATAAACCTGTTTCTAATTGTAGCACAAAACATATTGCTATAACCTAAACTACCTATTTGTATGGCATATGTGGAAGCGAAGGCTCTATGTATGATTTCTTTAAAAGGAATTTAGGTCGATCATTAATGCAATATCTAATATTCTCAATACAAAGTTGTATCCAAGACCTTATTGTTCTTACTTTATTAGACAGTGTACAATGTATATGCGTATTATGGATCTTGTGCCCTTTCTCTTCTAATCTATTCTGTGGCATAGTCTTAGACAGCATCCATAATAGTTTCGAATATAAATTCCAGTCTACTCTGAATTTTGGACCATGGAAAATAATGTTTCTGAGATTCAGGGTCAATGATGTTCAGATTACCATAGACACTGGATATGAAAGGATAACGAGAACAAGTGCATTTAGTAGACTGGGTGAGGAATGTTTCAATGTCTACTTCCTGCATTGCTTGTTTGTAATTGACGATTTTACGGCCAATTTTGTTTGTAATATAACTTAACTTTTACCACTGTACTACATTTAAGCATTCACATATGTGAATATATCTATCACGATATGTACTTTAAAAGTTCAAATATTAAATTATCATGTGTTTCCAATCTGACAACATCCGTAACAACGAGCTTAACGAACCAATCAAATACATGAACCGAAACGTCACAACATAGCAAGGAAATCGAACAAACAACAAGAGCCGAAAGTCAAGGGACAATTAAAAATTCGGATTTAGAAAAACAAAAAACAAACACCAAAAAACTCAAAAACAGAAAGTGAATAACCCGAACCCCAAAACCAAGATTGCACTCGGTGCTCCGTACGAGTAAGCGGTGCCTGCCTCAAATTAGACACCCGTCAAGATACCCAATGTCATGTCTAGGAATCAATCACGGAATAGGAAAGACTATATATGACTCGGAGAAAATGTCCGATCGCATTTAAGAGATGGATATCCCATAATGATCAATTAGTCAATTTAGACCACCATATAACTTCTGAATTGATCACAACAGCCTACATACAACAAACTCTTCTTCGAGTAGCTTAGTAGTTACCGGTCTAAAAAATCGGAAGAGCGATCGCAGGGTCTAGCATAAGGTATAAGTTGTGAAATGTACTCACCAAAGGCTAGAGCTGCTGGAATGTTGCTATTGATGAACGGGAGTTGACAATTGGAAAAGTGAAGTCATCAAGTTTGTCATACAGTCTTGTTTGTATTTTTTTCGAGTCTATTTCTATAAGTTGGCCTAAGTAAGAGGCCGACCTATATGTAATCTTGGTGTCCTTCATTTTAAGCTCACTCAGCATGCCGCGAAATAACAGTCCCAAAAATTCTGTAAGTCATTATCGTTTAAGTTATGCTGCCATGTGTTAAATATGTTCTTAGAAGAACTTTCCATTTCTTTTACTTTCACAATTCATAAAACAATTACATTGGGGAAAATACAAATAGAAAATTTTCGCTTGGCTACGCTGAACACCAACGATTTACACCGGAAATATAGTCAAGAATTTATTATATGGAGTTCTTATATTAAGCATTAAGTAAAATTACTTCATAGTTAAAGAAATGAGGATGTGAAGAGAAAAAATGAAATCAATAAAACAATTTAAGTTTTGCCAATGGTTGGCAGTCATGGTAAGGAAAATTGGACACATTTGGGCGTACAATAAGGATTGGATACGTTTTGGCGTTAGTTGAAGGAATATAGTTCATATTAACGGCATGTTCTGTGATTCGCAAAATCATTGACGTTTCTTTTTAATCCACGGTTTCATGTCATCTGAAAAAATACCATTCAAATACATTGAAGTAGGTGGGGCTTTTAAGTTATTCCATAGTGTAACCACCTCTTTCAAAAATACTCAGCTGCAAAGATCGTTTAGACTGACCGTCTAGCAAGTGATCGTCTGACAACCATAATGTCACGTACAGTTCAAATTCTATGGCTTGGAATATGTAACAAAACATATTTAAAACGCCCTTTAGGAGTTTATATATTTAAACAACTGGCTTAACAGCTCGTTTGCTTAAATATATTACTCGTAAAAGAAGTGGTATTTATATAAAATACTCTACCTAGCCTTCAGGACCTTTGTATTAAAATGACAATTTAATGTTGACAAGAGACTTTGTAACGGAAGTTATTACGTTAATGGAATATTATGAGTTTCATTATTGTAAACCCCTTTTTAAAACAGTTAAACTACTTTGAAGCTCGCTCTGGGACCATACTGGGAGGGTTCCCAGTCCTCGACCCACAGAGCAGCCCAGTGCGTCCCCGGGTGGCGGATAGGGGAGACCCTCTCGTTGGGAGTTGTCGGGTCATAATACGGAAAGCATGACCGCGGACCGTAGAGGGTAACGTGTTTGGAGAGTGCCACGCTCCTTGCACGATAAAGACCCCTTTTGTAGATTTCGAAAAAGAAGGCTTATTGTAGCCGCTACAAAAGGCTTAATTTTCCGCCCCTACCCAAAACTCCATACTTTTCCAGGGGCAGTCAAAATTGTATTCCCAGTGACCCATCCCACCCCCATTTTCCATTGATTTATTGTTTGTTAACTTGTTCCCGTCCTGAATATAGCTGAAATACTGCTCGTTGGACGTAAAGCAGACATCCAATTAATCAATCAATCAATTGAAGCTCGGTTAATATCGAATATTTTTAATAAAATATTTTATTTACTATTGAAAAGTCTATTTTGACCAAACTTTTCTTCATCTTGAAGAAATAACCAAGTATTTAAAAATATTTCTAGCTAGATTGAATATGATAGATTGACTTAGGAATACGCATAAAGTGTATGTATTATTTCATTGTAAAATAATCAACTCGAAGCAATATACACAATCTTACAAACAATTTGCAAGTCAGCAATGTCGCAGTAACGGATGTTAATACTATATTCAAATGTTTACTGTTTATTTTCGTCAATAAATTTTGATTCGATATCACCACTCTCTGCTTCTGATATTTTTAACATTCGTTTGTCTCATCCATTAGGCAATGTATATGTTATTTTTAGCAGCGCTGCGTATGATGCCCAAATTTCACCGTTCCATGAATTTGATCTCATTGTCGTCGACAATAAAGTTAAATGAAATCAGTTATTTGTAGTGACATTCATATTGATTTTTTTAAACTGTTTTCCAAGTTTGCACCTATAACCACTCTATCTTTTTTTGAAAGACGTAACAGAACAAACGCTAATGTACATTCCCACTTAAATTTTTTTCTGCAACTACCAATTTTAAGTCAAGTTTCTGATATTCATAGGTTTTTTACCTTTAACATTAATTTAACGTATGTAGTAAAATGTCAGACTCCAATTCTGGCAATAATGTTGTGCGGTTTTGTCGATTGAACACTTGGTGTGATACATGTATTTTTTGTTTTGTTAAGGGGCTGGAAAAGATGTGGTGACATTCGCTCTTTTTAAAATAAGTTCTTTAGATTATGTCATAGCAAGAAATTAAAGATTAAAGATATTTTAGATTAAAATTTACTTTAGGGATCGTTTAAAATACATAAATACCTTTGACACATTTGGTTTTATTTCCGTTACCATTTTAACCCCGTTACTTTGTGTTATCACTAATGCATTCATGTTTTCATCTCACCATTGAACTTATTATTTTGAATAACATAAGCACAGACCAACAATATATTTCGTGGAAAATATCTGGGCAAGCTGAACAATCAACCATGCATATATTCTGATAAAAATTTATTTGACTTCTTCAATGAACTTATGGGACCATACTGGGAGGGTTCCCAGTGCTCGACCCACAGAGAAGCCCAGCGCGTCCCCGGGTGGCGGATAGGGGAGACCCTCCTTTTTGGGGGGGTTGTCAGGTATTAATACGGAAAGCATGACCGCGGACCGTAGTGGGTAACGTGCTTGGAGAGTGCCACGCTCCTTGCACGATTAAGACCCTTTTGTAGATTTCGAAAAAGAGTAGGCTCATTGTAGCCGCTACAAAAGGCTAAATTTTTCGACCCTACCCAAAAATCCATACTTTTCCAGTGGCAGTCAAAATTGTATTCCCTTAGACCCATCCCACCCCCATTTTCCGTTGATTTATTGTTTGTTAACTTGTTCCCGTCCTGAATATAGCTGAAATACTGCTCGCTGGACGTAAAGCAGACATCCAATCAATCAATCAATCAATTCATTGAACTTTACGTATTTTATAACTTTGTTATCGTTGGTGCTGTTGTTTTGGCCTTTACGTTCCGTCTTTTTGCGATAAAACTGTTTAACGTGACATCTTTCAGGAAAATTTTCACACATTGAAAGCAACAGAAAGTAATGAAGCCATTTGCTCATTACAATTGGAATTCGCTGTAACGCTTGTTTAACCAACAAAAATGTATGATATAATCAACGTTTTTATTTTCACTTTAATTTATATGGAAAATAAATGCAAATAACTTGGAAAAAAACCATTGTAAAATATTTTTTTTCAATAAAAGATCAGCTGCAAAGCGTATGATTTTAAATAAACGCGCTTTTTCACTAAAAAGCTTAAATTATTGATTAAGGTTCTCTAAATATCCACATTTTTGTAAGCATTTTCGGAAAACAGTATAGCATTACAAAATCTCACAAGAGTTGTGATGGACATTTTCTCACTATTGGGTCGTATATTTCAGAATGACTGATCAGCAATAAGACGATTTTTGATCACGTGATACAGCATGCTTTAGAGCCCATCGCTATGAGCAAGGTTAGCAATCTAAGATATTGCCAATACTTTTATTTTCAAAAAGGACTTATCGGTTGGTTAAAAATATCACTTCCTGGAAAAAAACGTATTATTTGTTGTATTATTTAATAATCGGTATTCCATTAAAATTAAAATTTTTCGATTCAACCCAAAATATTTTCAACAAAATATTTACAACCACATAAAACACAGGTATCACCCAATCAGTAAAATAATCTAACCTAATATTTCATAAAATAAAAAATAAATAAACAGTTCGGCTTATTAATATGTTCAGTTACGATTAATTGAATGGCAACTCAGCTCTCATAAACTGTTCCAATTACCGGGTATGTGAAAGCAGAGGGATAGGTGGAGCTTGTGAATAGCAGAAGAATTCTTCCGATTTCTGGTACAGATGACCCAGTACAGATGAGCTAACGCGCACACATCTGTACTTGCTACGTAATCAAATCAAAACGCCCGATACAAGAAGGTTGCTATGGAAGCATAACAACGTTCTTGTTTCCGGCGTTCTGATTGGACGTCAGAGACAATGGAGTCTAAAACAATGGAGAGTCTATAGGTTAAAGCGATGTGAAAGTTGTTGGTTTACGGAAGAAATAGGTACTTTAATACGTTTTGGGGAAATCCGTGTGATCTTTCACTCGTGATAGAAAATTTTATGTCTTTTGGCTCGTTCAGCTGCGCTCCACTCAAGAAAAGACATACAATTTCTATCACCCGTGAAAGATCAACCGGTCTTTCCCCAAAACGTATGAAAGAACCTATTAGTCTTTAATTATTTTTTTTTCAATTTACATTTATGTTATTGAAAATAATCAGGTCGCCAGTTTTCTGTATTCAATAGTACATGTATTTATACATGATTTACGCTCAATTAACACCGATCTTGTTTTTCCATTATTATACACTACGTGCGTTTTCTTCCACAGTAAGGTGAAAACATTCCCAATACACATACCCAATATGGCCCTCTGTCATTTCTGTACATTACAAATTCACCAACTTCCATGTAGTGGTACTGTTGTCCATCGAATGTTGTTATGTGTGGATCATTGTAAGACTGGCACATTCTACTAGTCAAAATGTAATCTTTATCCAGTACTGTGACCTTCAGAAATAAAAAGAATTTAACAACATGTGTACATGTTTATGATATGTACCCATATGTTCTTTTAAAAATAATTTCTTGTACTAAGTATATTAAAGAATACTACATATAACATTGAAAGCAGACATAATAAATTCTATAAATTTGCAACAAGTTGAGTATTAAGGTAAGCAGGTATCCTTGATAGAGGGTATAGAACTCAAGAAAAGCGGTGGGGAAAAACATCCGAATTCAAATATCATGTCATGTTGTGATGCTAGTTAAAAGATTAATAGAATTTGAAAAAGATCAATTCGGTATTATGTCACCAACGTTAAATAACAATAACAAGGTCAACAATTTCTTAGTTTACAGCTTCTTGTCGTGATGATACTTTCACAGAAACCGTGTTACAACTTAAAGCTTACTTTGATATCTGGAACAACAATATCTTGCCACATTTTGCTTTCAGGAGTTGAAGAACTTGTAGATAGCCTAATATATGACGGTCGAGCCTCATGGTTGTACAATCCATCACTGAAGCCATATAATCGTAAATTCTTTTTCTCTTTCCAATCAAGACTGCCGAGTTTGATTCCACAAAACGTAGCCTCAAATACCACATCTCGTTTTGCAATATTATTCAAACACTTTGTTGCTTTCGTTCGCGGTTGAAACACGTACACATTTTGAGAACATTGAGATAGTATATCAATGTTTGATGAAAAACAAGGCACCGGTACCGTAGAGAAGAAGTTAATGTCAATAAATTCTCCTTCAACGACAGTATATTCATAATGTTCTGGCTGAAACAAACAACTTGTTAATTATTTATATTGATGGATGATTGTTTTCGAACATTCAAGATGCAATTTGAAACGAAGACGTTAAACGTCAAGAAATGTTGATTGATTGATGTTGTTTACGTCCAGCAATCAATATTTAATCTTTATAAAGGACGTGATAATTAGAAAAAATACACATTTGATAATAAATAAACATTTAATACCCCTCTCTACGTACAAAAACGAGACCTCATACAATACTATACGAATAAATACAGATAAAAATGCAATTAAAACAATAAAAAGTATGTAATATCACAATAAGATTTAAAATTAAATTTTGCTATATAAATTAATTTCTTTTAAAAACTGTTAAAATTGTGTCACCTGCGACAGTTTTAAATAAATTAAAATACGTATCTACAGTATAGAAACGTTCTCGAATATGGGACGCGTCTGCACAGTCCTTCAAGACATGCCTGATAGGGTATGGACTGTTACATGGCACTCATTCTGGTCGTTGCTCGTTATTTAAAACATAACTATGTGTCGTTCTGGTATGACAACACCTTGTTAAAACGACTTGGTCTCGGCGACCTCGAAAACAATAAAAAATATTTGTGTGCAGTAGTGGCTGGATCCCGTGAAGGTAATTATGAACCTCTAGATGCCAACCACTCTGCCACAAACGAGAAATATATTTAAAAATTAATGCTATTTAAATCAGTAAAAGGAATGTCACAATCAATTATATCGTTATTCCAGGCCTTGTTGACCTCCCCGTCCACGACAGTGATCCCATGGATTCCCACATGGCTTTGGATCCAGAAAAACACAACCTTTGAACATTTAAAAAAATATATTAGGTTTTTTAATTTAGAAATTTTCAATAGCAAGAACAAATGACAGAGAATAAGATTAGATTATAAACATGTACTCGTATTGCGAAACAACTATTTGCTTCGCAAGAAGAATAACTTGCGCCTCAGCAGTAAATACTGATAAAGCAGACGAGAGACGGCGAGTTTCAACACACTTTTCTAAGAAAGTGGCTGAGGCAACTTTGTCATAGTCTTTTGATTCGTCTGTATAAATAGTACTAGTTAGTCAAGGTAACAGGTTTTAATTTCTGCAAAATGTTGTTATTAATAATGGATTTGTATCGGACTTTTCATGTTTTCTTTGATAATAAATAAATACCGGTTTGGGATTAAACCAATTGAATTATGTGGAATTTTTAACGTAGCAATTTAATCTAATTTATACCGAAGATTCCAAATGAGGCTGAATTTTGTTTGGATGCTTTCCGAAAATGTTTTGATAAAGATTGGACCAGAGATCTATATAAATTAAGTAAAACGTCGCGATCCTCACCCCAGTCAGTCCTAGATACAACTTTTAAAATATGTAATGCCTTTAGAAATTTATTGTTTAACATTTTGATATTAGGAAGAAAGGTGAGCTTCGAATCGAATATTTAACCAAGATAGTTTCTTTCACAAGTTTTAAAGGATATAAGAAAAATAGCAAAAAAAAACCGACCGAACAACAATAGCCAAAAGTAAACGGACAGTTACAAATCCGGATATAGACAAACGCAACACAAAAACCAGGAAGAAAGTAACCCAAACCCAATAAAAACCATTGGCGCACTCAGGTGCTCCGGACGAGTAAGTAGTTCCTGCCTCTAATTAGACACCCGTCGAGTTACTCATTATCTTGTCTAAGGAAAAGTCAAATCTTGTAATGGGAAACACTACCTATGACTCAGCGAAAATGTCCGATCGTATTTGAGACACTGACTTTCCATAACGATCAATTTAAGTCATGGTGACGACCCTAGAACTTCTGAAGAGATAACATTTGTTTGAGTAGATTAGCAGTCAACAGCAGTGATCGGTCTAGAAATTTGTATTAACGATAGCAGGATCTAGAATAACATAAGTTGTGAAATGTACATACCATACGCTGGATCTGTTGGAATGTCGCTGTCAATGAACGGGAAGTTGACAATTGGAAAGTTGAAGTCATCACGTTTGTCGAAGTCTATTTCTTGAAGTAGTTCTAAGTAAGAGGCTGACCTTAATGTATTGGCGGTGCCTTTAATTTCAAGCTCGCTAGGTTAAATTGAATGTAAATAGTCAACAAATGTAGCATTGCTGAGGGACAAAACATCGTCAATATAGCGGAATGTGAAATTAAAGGTCTGGGCCAGTGTCTTTAATATATATGTTCGGTATCTGAATTCATTTTTCTTCTGTTAAAAAAATGCAAACCAACAATTTTGGCAGTTTTTAATTAAAAACAGTTCTCCAGTGCCCATTTTTCTATTCTGGTTAAACATTACTTACTGTAGTTTCTCGATAAGAAATGAGAAAATCGTCTACATACAAAGAACCATCAACATTATCATTCAAGACTTGAGCAATACTATTAATTTGTATGCTGAATAAAGAAACTGAAAGGATGATCCTTTGAGGAACGGGTCAGACAGAGTTGAAAACACCCGAACTTTAAATTCTCTATCAGACAAAAAAATTGAAATGAAGTCTACCTTTCAACCCATATCAAAAAGATCCTTTAAAATTTTCATGTTGTGTCGTAACGTTTTTCTAGATCGAAAAAGATCATCAAAACATGTTCATTTTTGGCAACGCCTTTCTAATATATGTTTCAAAAAACGCACCAGATGATCCAAGGTACTTCACCCTTGTCTTAATCCTAATTAGATATTTGACAGAAGGTTGTTTGATTCTAAAAACCAGATAAGGCGATCATTTATCATCCTTTCCATGGTTTTACAGATACAGCTTGTTAGGGCGGCTATAAGCCGATAGTTAAACTTTTCTGAGTGATCTTTTCATGGCTTTGAAATAAGCACTACAGTAGCAATTTTTCAAAATAAAAGGCCGTTTCCCAAATGTTCTTAAGAAGATTTGGAAGGCACTGGAGAACAGATTAAGGCAGATGTTTGAGCAGTTAATAATGTGTATCATCTGGACACGTCAAGAAACGATTAGAAATTATATAATGCGATAGTTCAATGAACAAAATGTTTTTATTGCCAAAGTAGCCGACTAAAAATGTAAGGATCAGAAAATGTAATTTTGCCACTACGTATCACTAGTTGTTGTTTTGTTTGTTTGATGGTGTTTTAACGCCACTTTCAGCAATTTTTCAGCTATTTCATGGCGTCCAGTTTTTATTGGGGGAGGAAGCCGGAGTACCCGGAGAGAACCCCCGACCTGCGGTAGGAAAACTGGCAATCCTTGTCAATGAAGATTGGAGTCGAGTACACCCTGCCTGCAGTGAGAATCGAACCCGCAATCTCAGTGTTGACAGACCACGTGATCAATAGTAGACGAACTACCTTGACCACTCGGCCACCGAGGCCCCCGTATCACTAGTAAATAGCTCTTTAATGTGAATATAGATTTAACGTCCTAGCATAACAGAAAATGGCTTTGTTTAATTGTGCAATAAGCACAATAACGACCTCCAAAGTATTAACTTTACGTCGTATCCATAGAAGTTTTTTTCTATCGTTCTATTTCGGTATTGTAGTGAGTAAATTGACTGAAGTCAATCTCTGCAAACTATACAAGAGTTTTAATACTTCACGTTCCTCAACATTAACATTTATCCCCGTATCAGTATTATTCCTGGAATTTGATTGGTCAGTTACACGTCTTTACAAAACTAATATACCCGGGGCGTTGCTATGTTATATACCCGGGTGTTGCTAACCGCTAGTTTCATAATAAAACGTAAGGTGCGTTTATAGTAGAAATGGTAATTGGTTTGCGTCATTTACATGATGATGAAATCTTGGACAAAAGGTTCAAATATGTTTCATTCTCAACAGAAAAAGAAGCAAAAGATATGCAGTTTGACAAATAACGACGTCACACTATTATGACGTCTCTGCAAGACAATCAGCGCCAAAAATTAATTTTTTAACATCTGTTTGAATCCAACAAAAAACTTGTTTTTGTCCGAGAACTGTAGGGTTCTACCAAAGGTAGTACCCTACACCTTGTAAATAAGGGATATTTTTTTACCCTAATTTCAATCAAACTTTCTTCGATAATAAAGAAAACGTTATTTTAACGTCCGTCATTGCACTGACAATGTACCTAAAAATCCACCATTTCAAACTAAAACCGGGGATAAATTCGTTATACACGTTCATATCCTTAGATATGGAGATTTTAACACCTTCAGTACCCCTGTACCGCCTTCGGCTTCGCCTCAGGGCGTACTTGGGGCACTTCAGGTGTTAAAATCTCCATATCTACGGACATGAACGTATATAACTTATAATATATAGTCACACAATACTCATCATTGGCAGCGTTTTCATTATCATAAAATAAAAATTACGGCGAAATATCTTTGATGTATATTATGTTATATACTAATAAAAGTTTAAACACTTTGAACACGAGAACCCATTTTACACATCAAATATCGAGGATTGGTTTTGAAATCTGAAGTCATTTTGACAGGGTCTTATGACTAGCACCCCCGTGGGACGATGGTCTTATGATGTGTTAGTTTTTGAAATATTCTTAAAACAGACCATTGCTTTTTATGCACGATATGAAAATTAAAAGGAGTCCGAGATAAACAAATAGTCAAATAATAAATGTTGTTCAAAACTTCATTTTATGTTATGTCAGAATATGGCCGGATGGATTGATATTCGATTTATGTCATTTTGACAAAAATTTTAAATTGACAGATACTCTTTCTCATAACACGAATAACACAATATTAAAAAAATTAAATCCAAAATGATGTTTTGTTAAAAAGTACGACAGCATATAGCATATCAGTTTGTCCTCAACAAAAAGGTTATCTCTGTGTTTTACTTTAGAATTCGACAGACAAAAATATCAATCCAGAAATCGATTAAAATTATGCCCTTTTTCATTTAAGCCTGAGCAGTAGAAAAAATTGAGGCGTAGAATCATTCCCGTGTCTAGGCACGCTTTCGTAGAAAATTGTACAGTGAAGGCTACAACAGAAGAAGAGTGGTACGGAAACGTCAACGTATACAAATAAGGAGCGTAAACAAAAGAAGGCGGATTCATTTACACAGGAGCTACAAATAAAAAACTGAGAACTGTAACTCAAATTCTGTCTGCGAGTGATTTTAGTTAGCAATAAGTGCAATGCCGATGTTGGGGCCGACAACCTTCTTTTCATATGGAGAATGGTTGCTTAGTTACCTCGCCCACTCATAAACTAAGCTAAGTCGTATGATATGGTGGTGCATTACATATTAAAAGTGGGGCTGGCCAGTTAAAGTCTTTGGTGAATATGTGAATGCCCAGAAATACATGTATATAGACCATAGTAAGGTAGTTTTGTGGCCAGTAATTGCATGCCACTTCATCAGAAAAAATATATCTTTCCAGATGACAATACTCCTGTTCATTGAGCCCGTAAAGAGTCCAAAAATAATAGGTATTCAATTGTAAGGCCAGATCCAAGCCCTTATTTGAATATTATTGAGTAATTTTGGATTAAACTTGAACGTGAACTGAATTTTTGTTTCTAAAACTTAAGTTGAGGTGCATCTTGCGTCGAGTACACCCTGACCGCAGTAAAACTCGCGAGTCTAACTTATTAACAGACCACGTAATAGAAGATTTGAAGTGTGTCAAACCTACGTGTAAACTACATGCACAACGCATACTTATTTATTCATATAATGACATCAAAATGTAACATAAGTATTAAGGTTAAAATTATTTCATAAGTGCCTCCCATGTTTTTGTGCGTAGTTTAAAGTGTATGTTTTTGTTTCGGATTTCCACGTTTGGCACAGCTCTATACCTAACCATTTTTTGCAGCTCCCCGAACGTTAAGTATGAGTCTAAGAACATGTTATGTGTATGACTGTACGAATTGGCTAGTACATACGTATAGTCCTGCATAAAATATTGGACTTTCGTGGAATGGACTTGGTATCGAATTCGCTTCATACCTGCTGCGGATTGCACATTTGATCTAAAATTTAAATGCAAAAAGGAAATAAAGTTTAAAATGACACTCATCACTACGAACTAAAGACTACCACATTGTACGGACTGGAGAATGCCAAAGGTTTAACAAATACTAATTCAATCACGAGGCATCGACACAATAGATAACATTTAGTAAATTAAGAAAATTTACGGATGCATTCTTATCTTCATGTCGGAAGACACTTGGACAAAAATCCCTAAAAATTGTGCCTTGCATTTGTGGAATATCGGAGAATCCACAGCATTACATTTCGATGGCAGGTTAAAGATTATGCAACATGCCTGAAAATTCTATTAGGACATATTTTCTAAGTTTAATGATAGTTTTCCATTTGAACTCCTTGGAAACATGTATATTGCATTGAATTTGGTGTAGACGTTCAAATACAAAGACAACAACGTTTAAATTGTACAACGACGTTAAAGCTGGTATATTTCAACGACATTGGTTTACGAAAATCATACGCTGTTTATTTTATTTGCAAAAGACACTCTAAAATAATTAATTTACAATTATGTACGTAATAAATAAACAATTTATTTTATATACGTAACATCTACTACTACACTATTAACCGAATTAAGGTCTTGCCTGCATATTCATTTTATAAGTCCCAACCCATTGTTTTTCTGTTAAATCTGTTGTGTTGAAATCGCTGTTTAGAACATTTTTGAAAACGGTGATATTGACACCGTTTATATACCAGTATACATCATAAACATACATTCCATTAGAAACATCATCAAATTTACACCTAAATACCGGTATAAGACTAGGCGAAGGTTTAATATTTGGAACGTGGTACGATTCCCCTTCTATGAGAATAGCATGCACAATCGGGTATATTGTCTCATTTGGAAATGATGCTGAAAATAAAGAGTTTTTAACATGAGGATTTGAATAAAATATTACAAGTACACATTTGTGATTCATTTCTATTTGTCTTGCTACAACATACAATTACGTGTAATGATGGGGTCCTAGACACCGTAATTGGGAACAAGCTATTAAGATTAGTATAGGTAATTTTTTCGCAACTAAGGAAAACTATAAGAATGATTTGCAAGAAATCGTCATCACGAAGTCAGAATAATCTGAGTAATTTGATAGTAGTATTGTAATAGAATATTCGTCTTAAATAGAACACTGGCATATTAATTTATATATGATGCAAAATGCTACAATCGGTTAGACTTTTTAGGTTAAAATTTATGCCCTTGTAAGCAAACTTAAAGAAAATGCTAATTCTCCATTAAATGTAGCAAGAAAATCGGACCGCACAGTGCGAGTGGAAAGTAAGGAGAAGAAAACATATCCGGATTCAGAAAAACACATGTTAAAAGAAACTAAAACAATAACACAAAACAGACAGTAAGTAGTCTAAACCCAACAAAACATTCGCCGCAATCTGTGCTCCTGCCTGTGTCGTGTACTTTGGAAATTAAACATCTTTTTGTAATTTCTGTGTCTTTTTAAGGTCATTCAAATCTTTTGTATAAATAAATTATGTTTGTTATTTACCAAACATGTTAACTACATTAACGTTAACCATGTCTTAAACGAACATATATTGAAAAACTCGGCACAATATATAATAGTCTCTTTTAAATATTGAATATTTTTACTACCAAATACGTTTAAATGTAAACAAGGTATGAACGATTCAAGTTTTAAATATTTTAATTATTCTGAATGATTACTATGTTGACTAGTTTTTAAAATCTCACATAAATGGAGAAAATAGTGTAAAACATACATACCGCTGCACCCAGGGTAAAACCCCGATTCTGAAGAGTGTCCATGGGGACAACGTACATGACCTTTGCCTTTATAGGAAAGAATAAATAAGCCTTTTAAATAATTTTAAACAGTTTACTTTTATTTTATTTACAGACACATAAAAGTATAAATAATATAAAAACATAGTTGTTTTTTCTTCAACTACTGCCCAACGATTAAAGAAATAATATGCACCGATGTAGTTTAAAACCGTTTGGAATGCTTCTCATAAACAGGTTATTAAAAGTGATTGTTTAAAAACCCATTATTTTTTTCATTTTGGTAATACTAAACGCTTAATAAAAACATTCCTTTCTATATTTTACCCGAATGCTTGGACCAACATTTCCTTAACTATGGATGGTTTTCACCGACCCATTTTTTATTTAAAGGAAACATTTCAGCACAACACAAAAACATACATCGATTAATTGAATGCATTTTGCTTAACGTCAACCAATTAATTGTTTAGCTTTATTCAGGACGGGAACAAGTTAACAAACAATAATTATCAGTGAAAAAAGAAATTTTGGAAAAGTATGGATAGAAGCAGAGAATTTAGCCTTTGCGCCGGCTTCAATGATCTTACTCTTTTTCGAAATCTACAAGAGGGATCGTTGCGTTGCAAAGAATGTGGAACTTTGCTTTCCAAACACGTCACTCTACTGGCTGTAAAAGGGCTGAAGGTATTATGTCCTTATAACCCCAAAAGAGGGACCACCCTATCATCCGCAGCTCTTTGGGTGAACCTTCCTAGTATGTTCCCATATACATATATAGCCCTGTTCATTACATGTTCCGTAAATAATTCTTTGCATATTCAAAGGCAATTAGTTTTAATACATTTTTCCTAAAAATATTAGTTAATAAATCATCAACACACCTGTAAATTAAGCGTACGATGGTTACACGTTTATTTACTGTTGGGGATCTTTAATACAAGGTTACTGAATACAAAAATTCACTGCAGATAGCCTAATCTCAAAACATTCATTTTTTGAGTTGCTGAAAATGTCGCTTTATTAAATAAACCTTTACATTGCAAATTGAGCGATCGTCAGAGACCATTAGTCAATGTTTTTTATACTTAACATGTAAATTTACCGAAACAATACGATGAATTATTCATTGTTCTCTGTAACAAATAGACCAAAAAAGATCCACAATTTTGAATGCTGATGTTTAAACGTCTTTCACACACATCACTGACTGTCTGCATACATGCCTCTGCTACAACTTTACTATTTGTAACAGTTGGAAGGGAACCTACAAAATAGCAGTAGAAGTTCAAAACAGCCATAATAACCTAAACTGCACACATTTATACAGGTCCCATTCTGGCCGTATGCGGAATATTCACCTGTTCTTCATGGAAATTTATTTTCGTTCACCTTGCCGTTATCATGATGTGCATTTCCCTTTACCCGTTAAAGAAAAGTTTGTTCAAACTTATCCTTCTGTGAAATTCTATAATATTTTAGAAAGTGTATGAAATACATACATGATATATCATTGGATTTTATTGACGGTTTGCACTTTTGCAAATTTTATGATTTACGTTTCAGAAATACAACGGCGGGTGGTAAATAACGGCGTTCAAAATAAAACACGACACTATTTGTAATTAACAGACATGGTGGCATCAACAGATGGATCTAATTGTCGGTACAAAAAACCACTTGCAATAAATAAAAAAAATCATAAACGGACCTACAAAGTCGAAAGGATCGGTTGTATCCGTATGTCCAAAACATTTATTATAACTCTGTGATGGATGTTGAAGAACACATCAAAGCTATGAAGTTGTCAGTGTAAATTTCAAAACTGTCAAAACCCTAAGGTTCTTCCTACCCCAGGTATATGTTGATCTAAGTAATTTGGTTTACAGTTCGGCATATTTTGGCATATTATGCTCTTCATATTCATATAGTGTCTGGCATTTTCAATCTATTTGATAGAGCGCCTCTGATGAGTCTTGAATAGGCGAAACGCGCGTCAGGCGTATCAAAATTTATTGCCTGGAACTTTGTCGTATTTTTGATTTCATAAACATTCAACAATATGAAAGATCTGTTTTAGGACCAACAATTATTATTGGAAATCAGAGGCTCAACTATGCCGTAGCTAGGGTCTACTTTTTAGTGAGGCAAAACCTAATGGGCAAGGGGTCTGGGGTTCATGGTGCAAAATCATGCTATCTGGGAATTCCGGAGGGGAATTTCGACTGTCTCGAAAATGCACTTTAATTGTGTATCTGCTCATCATAATTTTCTCACAACTCTCCCCTTAAAATATTTTTCCCACTAGCTGATGGTGACAGAAAGAAAGTAAGCTGTACTACGCTATCAAAAAAATTGCGAATAGGATTTACTGACTTGCAACAATGGGTAATGACTAGATTTAAGTTATGCGAACTGCAATGTACATAAAATGTCTTGGGCAAACTTCTCGAATACGCGTCTGGACACCTTGCACATGATAACTCATCACACTTGCACCATCGTATCATAGTCCTCGCAACTTTGTTATATCTAGATGGCATGAACGACAAATTTTTCCAGATATGGCCGTAGCGTCTGAGGACAGTTGTTCCAAATAACCTATAAACTCTTCTCGAATATCAGTCGATTCTGGATCCAAAATACTTACATCTCCCACTCAATAAAAAAATATAAAGTCTCCATCTTCCTTTTTTAGTTTTTTGTTCCAATTTCCCCTTAGGGCTATATTTCTCTGACCCAGCACAATTATAACATCTATGATAGAGAGTAGCACTAACTTGTTGTATCTTACTTTATCTTCATAAGCCTTGCTTATACTGCTATAGATATCAGGCTTTTCACCTTGACTTACGGCAATCATATTCTCAGGTTTTTCATTGCCTCTGTGTGCATATTACTCAGTTCGTGAATTTTAAATGTTCCCCGCTTTTTTCTCTCCGTTTTCAATCACAAAACCCATTTGTTTTGAAAAGGCCATCACCTTGACCAAATGAAACACAGTAAGAGCAGTAGGAGCCATCTTTGGAAACAGAGTATCTTAGTAACCGATACCGTTTCTCCCATTCCTTTGCGAACTTACGCCCTTTTTTAATTGGATAATTTAAACGGATTTTCCAAAAAGAGGAAAAATATTCGGTGGACGTACAATGTACACAAATATATCCTGCATTTGTCAAAAATACCACTCACTGTGCTTTACTCTCCAGAAAAAGAAACCCATAGGTACCATAAAACTTGATGATAAAGTCTGTTGTTAGGTGTAATTACGAGATAATCAAGCAAGGAAACTGGCATCATGCCAAGTGACTTTCAATACAACAAAAAAACGCAAGTCCCAACACAAAGCATCTTAAGTGAGACCGAATATATCATCCGATTCACTAGAATGTATAAAATCTTAGAACATGTATCCATCAGGTAATTTGTACTCGAACCATAAAATTCCGCCATGCCAAGTTTGTTCCAGATGACACGTAACATCATCATCGGGCATCTTGATCACTGAAGAATGTGTTGCGTGAGAATAAATGCACACCTGAGTTCGATTTCAGGCCTTTCGTTGAGGTTTCACCGGACTGAGTCATCGACGAAAGGAAGTGTGTAGATGCTGTGATGCAAGCGTCATGGTGTGGACGGAAATATCCGTCATTGCAGGACAAATTTGGTTAACATCATTGGAAGTTTGACGGTCGATCGTGATATAAACAATATCCTGTCTCCCCATTTTCTGCCTGCTATCAATCGAAAGAAGGAGTTATTTCAGCATGATAATGCTTAGCCACATTTAACACGTGTGATCACGGATTGTCAGGCCAAAAGGAATATAAATGTGTTACCTGACATTGAAGTCGCCAGGTTTGAATTCAATCGAGTATCTATGGAACGCACTTGACCAATAGGTGCGCATGCGCCAAACTCAATCGCAAACACAAGTTCAACTAACGAATGCTTTACAACAATAAGACGTTGATCGAGTCCATGCTGGGGAGGTGCAATGATAGCGGAACGTCATACTAGATACTTGCTTTTATGTCACCGGAAACAAGGCACCATTAGTTAATGAACATAATGTATTCGGACGACAGACATTTTGCGGTAAAATTGGTGTCGATATAATGAAGCAAATCCTCATACATTCCATTGAAGTATACGAATAAGAATTTCAGGAAATCTATTTTCTATATAAGACACGACATGCGTTTGTACATTCAACTATAATTTCATTTTTCAGAATAAATAGATGAAAAGTTTAACAGTTTTATAACATGACAATACAATTATTAACAATTAAATAATAAAGCCTCTAACCAGGAGGCAAAAGCTACATCGAAGCGCATCATTTAAAACACGACGTTTTTATATGTTCAAAATTTTTTTGTCTTTTTAAAACTTCTACTAATCATTGAAACGTTAAAATAATTATTTATCTCGTGAACCTGTAAAAATTGTTTAATATAAGCATACGGGATAAGAATATATATTTCGCTTAGGCAATTATGCTGAAAATGGGTCAGTTTCAAATCCGTACCTTTTCGAATGTATTATACATTTGTCTAAGAATTGATTTCCCCAAAGATTGAAATTCCCCAAAAGAGTTTAACGTTTGATATTAAATTATATTCATTACATTGGTTGTGAAAATTAACATACTTGTATATTTTATATAAAACACGTCAAATTTTGCTTTCTTTCTTTACTATTCAGTAGTATGTTTAACTCATTTGAACTATGTAAGGAAATTCATGTAATGCCACCAAGTTTACCATTTTGACAAAAACAATACTAGAAGTGACATATAATTTACTTTACCATTAAGCCAAATTGGATTAGGCGTTCCACAATAGAAGACACCAGGAGGATTTGTCGGCATATTTTCTCCATTACTACTAAGCACTCGATACCACGATTCATTCAGCATGTCATCACTTATTGGAGAATCTGTTTTAAAATCCATCAGATATCCTTCAGACCTTTTCTCTTCATTTCGAATAGTAGAATATGTGTTACAAGGACCTAAATGGTCAAAAAGTTTATTTTAGGGCAACTGATTATTTACAGTTAATTCACATTGATATATTCTACAGATTTATAAGGCTTTGATATGAAAGTTTGTTGAACGAACAGACAGACACAGGATAAACGACACTATTAAATAATGTTCATTAAATAGAAAATAGAACATCTCGTCGCAGGACTAAAGGTGTAGGACCAACAAATATCGGGAACCAGCCTTGAGGTTGCAAAAGTAGTGCTATTTAAAATAGCTGCTCACTATTATAATTATAACTTTTGAACCATAATAGATATTTGAACAAACTTGGTATTTTTGGATGACATGCACTATTTTGGGACTAAACTTAAAAGTGAAAGAAGATTTTTTCATCTTGTTGTCTTGCGATTTGTCGTTCGATCATATATGCAATGAAAGTGGTGCTGAAATTTTGAGAGAATACTTAGGGGTTACATGTTGTCATATGACAGGAATATTTCTTTACTTGAAACAAAGGTAAAATGCTCAGAGAAATTCAAAATCAACCAATTTTATATAGCCGAAGAGGGGATAAACAATGGTGGTCCTACCCCTAAATGTTACAAAACATCGAGTTTTAGGTGACGGTAATTGTCCAAATTTTTTCAATTAAAAGTAAACAAGTAACGAAAAATAATGCATAACGTTGCAGTTGTCTTTAAGATAACATGAATTATAATTGTTGGGGTCAAGAATTGTTTGGATAGTGATTTATATGTGTAAATGTGTGGCGGATAGTTGCGTGCGGTTGAAAATATATACGTTAAGAAAATTAGCAATACGAGCCTAAAGTTAAGTTACGATTTAAATCAAGATTAAATAGAAAAAACAAATTGATACCCCGTTATCCCAATATAAAATTAATCAAAATGTAAAATATCAGGTACACAATGGCACAATGTGACACCGATTAAGTGAACGTTGTCCATTCCATTCAGTGTTGTAGATGGAGTGGCGGAGATAGGTACCCCTATTTAAAAAAAAAATAGCAAAGTCAATGTTTGGCAAGGGAAACACGAAAAATTATTTCAATAAAGATGTAAAATATTAGCTGTCTAATAGCACTATATAACAAAGATTTAAGCAAAGTTTTATTAAATTTTTATATTCAGCGGTGTAAGTTGAGTGGCGAATAAGATTTGGGTACTCACAGGTGTGACTTACGTACGGTAATACAGATGAAACGACACACCATCACTATGAACTCTCCATATCCATATTCAAACAAAATTTAAAAACATAATACACGACCAAAAACACAAGAACAGTAATTAACTTACTTGAATCCAATTAAAACTATGGGTGCATTCAGGTGCTCCGGGTCAGTTAGCAGTTTCTGCTTTTAATTACACAGAGGAAGAGGAATGACTAGGCAAAAATGTCTCAACGTATTTTATAGATGCTTTTCAAATAAAGATCTTTTAAATCACATCACTCCCATTGAACATTAGAATTGATTAAATCGATTTAGGTACAACAGACTCCTGTTAAAAAGCTTTATGTTCAACAGCAGTGTGCGGTCAATGTAAGTGGAATACCAATCGCAATATCTTTCATAAAATGCAAGTTTTGAAATGCAGGGAAATTCGCCAAAGTTGCAAAAACCGGAAGTTGGCAGTAGAAAAATTGAAGACATCACGTTTTTTAAAAAATTTATATGTAGTTTTGTAGAAGTAGGGCGAAGTTAAAGGCCGACCTTTGTGTGAAATGTTAACACAATACAGCATCGTTGCTTTAATTGAAAAGTTGACATTTGAAAACTTAAAGTCAACACGCTTATTTGTTATTTTCTAGAAAAAAAGGTCCAAGGAAGGGGCCGTTCTAAGCTAAGAGTATTGGTGGTGTCGTTCATTTCAAGCTACCTAGGGTAGACGAAAGGCAAAGTCTCCGAATATGGCATTGTTCAACGACAAGGCATCAACTATATATCGGTATGTTAAATTATAATGTTTGTTCCTGTGTTATTTTTTTCTTCGGTAGGTTTTCAAGGAATTTTGACTCATATAGAATATATTTATTTGTCAATTAAAGACGCCCATGAAGAACTATACAACTTAAAGTTACAAAATAAAGAATGATTGTTCTAAACAGAATTAATAATTTCAAAGAATATTTAATGAAAAACCAATGAAAATGTGAAAAATCAATGTATATTGCACAAATCAACAATTATTATAACCAGCACAGTGACCCAAGTGAACGCTACATAAATATATACTTTAAAATATAATAATGCATGTATATAATTATTATGCATCAAGAATTTTATTTCTCGCACTGTTAATAGTTAGTAAATAATCAGTTAGTTTGTATATTATTATCTTGTCTTCAGATGATAATAGCCAAGTGAATTGGGAAGTGGTATCCAACCTACTAAAGTTATTATTAATATTATTTATTTCCTGCAAAATGAACATTTTCCTTTTATTTTCAGAAAGATAGTCTAAAAAAGGTTCATATGAAAAAATATTTTTAAATGGTCTGTAGGTTCTCAGATTATTTCCAGACCTACTCTTATTGTCATTGAATATATCATCTTTCCAAATTTTGTTGTAAATAATTTTTACTTTATTAATAATAAGTGATTTAATGTTATTCTTGGATGTTATGCACATATTAAGGTTAATATTTAGATTTTTCATGATAGATTTGATGCAACTATACCAACTGCTTTTACCTGCATTAT
This sequence comes from Limnoperna fortunei, assembly GCA_944474755.1. Classification (NCBI taxonomy): domain Eukaryota; kingdom Metazoa; phylum Mollusca; class Bivalvia; order Mytilida; family Modiolidae; genus Limnoperna; species Limnoperna fortunei. The sequence continues at coordinate 43,538,542 of OX104111.1, read as the reverse complement.
CTAGATTTACTGATTCTTCATAAGCATTTTTGTCATCAGAAGAGTATAAACGTTGAAAGTACTTTAACATATAAGTGAATATATTGGTGTAAAGTGGATACCTTCCCAATTCTACCATTATTGCTGAAGATGTTGACCTTTTTCCTACCCCTAATAAATATTTGCAAAATTTCAAGTGAGCATGTTCCTGTTTTAATTTGTTAAGTAATTTTGAAGTAAGACAATAATCATCTTTCTTTAGCGTATTACCGATAAAGCAACCCCATATCTCACTACCATATAACAAAACAGGTTTCACAGTATGATCAAATGGGTGCATAATTGTTTTTATGCTAGGTCTTTTAATACAAAAGCAGGCAGAAACAGTCATCACCAGAATTTTTAGAAGACAGAACTGGTTATTCAATTCCGATATTTATAGATATTTTTGAATTCAGCGTACAGCAAATGTGCTATGATGAGTCTTGGATACATCATAAATGATTAGTGGTAAACAAGTTGGTAAAACCCGTCCATTATAATGAACTACCCAACTCACATACTACAGTAATGGAAGCGGGAGGTTTGGCATGCCATAAAACCTGGCTAACACCCACCATTTCTTTTGAAATGTCTGTACCAAGTTAGGACCTGTAGTTACTCTATTTTTTGGTTGTTAATTCTGGAGTTTGCCAGTTTCTCGGACTTTCATTTGTGGAATGTTTTTTTTGTGTTTTGTTTTTCTATTCCTATTGTGACCCATGTCCAAAGGTTGGCTAGTTAGTTGGATAGTTTTAAGTAATTTTCAGCAATTCTTCAGCTAAATCGTGGCTTCCAGTTTTTATTGTGGTAGAACGTCGTTGTACCCGCTGAAAACTGGCAATTCATGTCAATTAAGATTGGAGTCGTGCACACCCCCTGTAGTGAGAGACGAAACCACAACTTTAATGTTGAGACGCAAGTGATGAACTGTAGATGACTAACTTAACAATCGGCCATCGAGGCCCCTTCGGCTCGAAGAACTATAATAATGAATTAAAATGTATTGGATGTTAATGATCTTTTATAAAGGTCAGAAGAAAACCTAAAATAGTTTTAAAAAAAGAAAGACCTTATCATGGCAAACAATAAAGTTTTTGTGAAAAATCAGTAAACTAACAAGATGAAATACAAAAGTGAGTTGTTTTGTCTGCTAAACAATAAAGAATAATGTGAAAAATTTGTGCTTCCTTCATATGTATATGATTCCAATCGACAGGTTTAAAGGAAAGAGAGTTCAATAAAAGAACATTCGTATATCAATAATTCAGCACGTTTAATCATAATAGGCTGAAAATGAAATAAATAACGGAATTTTAAAAATCAAAATTAATGCTTTGTTCGTGTAAAATTCAAAAACAAAAATCAATAAAAAAACTTGTACCATTTCTGTCAATTGTACGTAAGGGGATCTGTTTGTGTCCTCGTTTTTACTAACCTTGCTGACATGTAGGAAGATAATCAGGACAGCAGTCACGAACAGTCATACAATATTCATCGCAGTAACAACCGCCAACTTTGCAAAAACCGTTCATACCTGGACAGCATAGTACTGCAGATGGCTTACCACAGTAAGCTCCATCTTCTGATCGTCTATTTCTAAATAATTCTGTTTTAAAAATAAAAAAATAAAAAAAGTCAGTAACAATTTGTACGCGTCTTTGTGCGTGGTTTTATTTAACCTTGACTCATTTAAAAGCATCGTTTCCGTAAATAGTGGAAATAAAACATGTCATTTCGTACATTGTAATTTATTACAACTATCTTAGGTTTAAATATTTAAAGTAAAAACAAATAGTCTCAAATTCAAAGTACAAAATATTAAGTGAAAAGTGCAAATGAACAATTTACAAGTTATAAATATTAACAGAGAAGAATTCAAAGTTAGGGTACTGTGTTTCAAAACGTTATACTAGGGTGGAACTTACATACGTTTTTGAAAAGACCTTATCATCTACCACAAGTGGTAGAAATGAAATGTCTTTTCGCGAGTAACCGAACGAGCGAAAAGATAATAAAAGATCATAATACGAGTAGAAGATCATATAGGGGTTACACAAAAGGGCACGAAAGTAACTTTTCTTCCATAAATCAGCAACTTTCACATCTCCTTATCTTTTATTCTCTCCATTGTTTAATATCAGATATCCGAATCAAAACGCCTGAACAAGAACATTACAGAAAAAACGTTGTTATGCTACCTTAACAGCGTTCTTGTTTCGGTTTCGGACATTTTGATTGGATTTCGCAACAAATACAGAGAAGTACGCAAGAGCTTATCTGTACTGAGTCAACCTACTAGAAATTGGCCATATAAGGAGGAATTATGAAGGTTAATCTCTATATTTTAATTAATAAATCAACAAAGTTTACTCAATACAAAAATATCCAGACTACAACATGTAATCATGTTTCAAAACATTTCTTTATATGGCTGAATTATATAATTTATTCCATCAACACAATTGCACAATTTAAAACTAATACTAAAATTTCTCCCTTTATTTCCACTCATGTTCACCTATATGACTTAACATTAACCACAATGTCACTCTGTTGATCACACATTATAGAAAATAACCTCAACTTTATTGAAACAGTCAGAAATATTTGGCAATAGTCGTAATTAGTTTTGAATAAAACGGGTCACGAAACAATACTAAATCACTTTAATGTATTCGTATTTTATCTGAATTTATATTTGACCGACGCATATCGGTCTGAAACGTTATCATTGTGCAACAATTATTGTAAGCCAAAAAACGCTATCTTTCAGGCGTACAGTTTAGAACTGGTTCATTATATTTAAGAACGGTGTTATAACGGGTTCATTATATTCTATGCGATTTCGCAACCTTCTTAATAATTTTGATTAAGACGCACACAAAAAATACATAATGGAAATATCATTCCTTCCTGTCACCAGACGAAAAGCTTCAGTCACACTACACCGTATAGCGTTAACGGATGTCCAACGCATAACAAAATTTTCAATCCGTCCATGTCCGTTCGCATGCGTTTCTTTTCCGTTTATCATGCGGCGTTTGCGCTTCTTGTCCGGCGGTGTTCGTTCCGTTCGGTGGAAAGTTTTGAACATGTTCAAAATTTGGAACGTACAGCACCGAAAAAAGTTGTCCGTCAGATGTACGGTAACCATGCGCTGGTATGCGTTTTGTTCGTTACTCGTATGTTTCTTATTCTGTACTTGTCCGGTTCGAGTCCGTTCTTTCCCGGTGGACCCGATTTACGACCGGACTACTAACGGACATGCAGTGGATGTAACGTAAGTTAAACGGACGAGAACGTTTTGTCAGTTCTTCATGCGCTGCGTGTACGTTTTGTGCGATACAAATCCGTTACTAGTACGTTGAAGTCCGTTAACTGTACGTCGTTCATCCGGTATATGTGCGTTGATCGTTCGGCCATTGTGCGTTTTTCACGTTTTATGCGCCCCGTACAGCGATAATGAGAGCACCGAGCAGCAGCAGCGGGAAATGCTTTTCATCACCGGATAACTTTCATCCGCATTTTTCTTTGCGTTTGGCGTCCGTAAAACTGATGTTATCTCACGAAAAATAAAAAAAAAACCTGGTAGGTTATCGAAAAATATCAGTAACTACAATTGACTCAACTTCAAAGCAGTTAATGAAAATCAGAAAAAATATTTACTTGTTTCTATATACATTGAATTTGACTAAAGTAAGATACATTATTGATAAATCTTTACTATACTCCTAGCTGTTGTTCTATCGACAACTTTTTTTCAAGCTTCACTACAAAAACAGCTGAGAGAAGCGAGTAAGAAAATCGTATTCTTTTTGATATTCCCATACGACGTTTTGTAGAAAGTCATGTAAGAAAGTGATTGTTCTTCTGCTGCTGTTTCAATCGGACAACATATGATTAATAGGGAATTTGTTAACCTTACGAGAATATTTAAAAATCCGGAAGTGACTTTTCAAACCCGAAAGTTAATATTTTGATAAAAAATGCCTGAAACAAAAAAAAGCATGGTTTCTAATGACTTGTGAACAAGGAGAAATTTTTTTAAAACAAAAAGTGAATATTTAAAACTGGAATTTGATGTTTTGTTGACAGAAAATGTTGTCCTGGACCCGAAAATGATTGCTTGGTACTTTAGTCTAAAACAAGTCACTTCCGGTTTAACACGAATTTTGAAGAAGATCCATGGTAATGATCACTATGACTAATAGGTTTAAAGTTTTGGCCAAATGGTTTTACAATTACTCTCTATGGGAGTTATGCTTCTTAAAACATTCGTCTAGTGTGTTCGAACAAAGATGAGTGCTTACGGTACAAACATTTTTCGTAATTTGACTAATAATCTTTTACGTTTTTCGAGTTGAAATGATAACAAAGGTCAAGAGGTCAGGCTCCAATCTTATGATCAGTGGTTAAGACCCTAGATCTTAACGACTTATCGTTTTGATGTTTTACAGCTTTACCTTAACTGTCCAAGTGAGTTATGTCCCTTAAAGAGTAGCCAAATCTGTTCAGTCAATTACAATAAAGTTTCGTCTGTATGCAACAGACGTTTTGGTTTTTCGTCTATCTTTAACGGTTGGAATGATGACAAGGTAAAAGGTCAAATGTAAAGTCGTCATGTCACTTTGACCTTTCTTTGATTTGTGCTGAGATTAATATTATGTCATGTAAACCCAAGAAAAGTGACATTTACCGAGGTCGCTGGCTGGCGAGATAACTATAACTGTTCTTAATCATAAGGTACACTTATTAAATGAATATTACGGTAGAGGTTTAAAATCTCCGACATACCAGCGAAACCGGTGGTAGCAGTAGGTACATTGGGAACAACAAACAATTATCAAAACTAAAAAATCGTGATTGTTTCACAAAAATGTAAAACTAGACATGTCGTTGTGATTGTTCACTTGAAAATAGGTTTTTCAAAGTTGACGAAAGGGGGTTGCATGCCATGGTAAATGTCGGCTCAAGCACCTAAAGGCCAGGTAGGATAACCTACTGTCACTGTCCCCCTATTTTCGCTAAAAATGATGAATGACTACAACCTGTAGATCATAATGTTTTTTCAAAGGTACATCATCCCTTCTTACATATAACTTTCTTTTCTCATCGTGTGCAATTATTATATGCACCTTTCTAAAATATACACACTAGTTTGTAGTGGTCTGTGAAAATCGGTACGTTTTCGTGATATCGAACACCATTTTAAATAAGAGCGGACGCGTGTACCAGAAAGACATTTGACTGTATTTTTTGTTGCAAAAACATTTTTTAATATTTAAAATATATTTGAGGTACACGCGTCTGTAAATGTTAAAAAATTAATATTTTGTCCTCAAATTCGCTAGCCTCGATCATTAAGACGCATAATTGCATTTGTGCGTCTGGATTCATCTCTTTATTGAACTCGTTATCATTACGCCCAAAACTGGGCGTAATTTGTTATTGTCTAAAAAATTACTTCCGTTCATATCAAGAAGTGTATAAAAAATTGAACCAAAGTCTACATTTGAATATTTTTATAAAATATTACTTAATCAATTAATTAAACAAATATTATTGTTATGCACAATCAAGAGAGAATCTTACTGTGACATCACCGGATATGGCATTTCTTACAGGAATCTAGGAAAGACCTTTCTAACTGTTCTTGAACAATAAGCCCTATCTTTTTTCATTTTTTTGCCAACTTTCAAAACCAAACAGCTTTAAAAGTACGCGACATATCTTTTTGGTCTTTCGCGTTAAGTTTTGGGCACTGAAAGTCTATTCGGAATTTACCTGTGAAATTGAAACATTTTTCTTTACGGAGTGCACCGTGCGGGATCCGGGTGGCCAAAAGAATATACCGCAGTCGCGCTAGCTTGTCGTAAAAGGCGACTAAATAGCGCTCAGTACCCTGACCGGCGTGTCAGGTCGGTTTGCCTAAAGACCGACTGGGATGTGTGCCCCAGGTGGTTGAATGGGGTAACCCTGGCAAGCTGGGGTTGTCGGGCTATAATACGGAAATCCTGACCGCAAACCATATTAGTGCACCGTGTTGGGAAAAATGCCACGTTCCTCGCACGTTAAAGAACGCTGCTGTGGTATTCGATATGAGTAGGGATATCGATCCCGCTACAGGAGGCTAAATTGCCCGACCCTATCCATCCTCCCATTTGCCAGTGGCAATCTAAAATCCGTTACCCCTATTTTTCCTTGTGTCCCATCCCAGTTTCATTCATCATTTCATGTTCATTGTATCATCCATTTCATGTTCATCGCCTGAATATAGCTGAAATATTCCTGCTCGGGCGTTAAACACCATTAATCAATCAATCAATCTTTACGGAGTTATCTGCCCAAACACCAAAAAACTTGTAATCGCGTAATCTCTGGAACTACAACAGATACAAGAAAACTGAAAAGTAACAAATGTTAAGGAACTTTTGAGACAACTTTATGACATTCTTTGTTTAAAAATTTCCGACTAGCGAAGGCGAGAGGTATCCCCTTAATATTTTAAGGATCCCGGTTATCACAAAAACTCACAAACCGTAAGTCGAAATCAGGAAAGGTCTTCACTATTTGTCGTCCTGTGAAATGTCCTTAAAGGAAATATCAGTCTAATTCAGAAGTGATCTCGACTTAGGCCTCTAATCTTGTTATTATTACAACTCAAAAACTATAAAAGATAGAAGACAATAAAGGGAAAATACGCCTCTCATCGAGACCTTCATTTGATACATTTGGTCCGAAACTGTGCGATGAACTGTTTTCGAGGTCGAGCTCTTGATTCATTTCGGTTAATCAGTTTTTTGCATACAACTTGAAAACGTTTAGAGATAATATAGTAAACATATAGGTTTAACATGAGGTTTGAGCCAAATTTCAAAGGTCACAGGTCAATGTCATACCATAACAACAAGGTCACCATTACAAAAAGTCCTTAGCAAACATATATTTTTTTAAATCAGGATGATTCACTTAACTGACTTTACAACCGGAAGTGGCATTTTGTCCCTAGCAACAGCCACAAATGTTCTTGACAACCATATATTATCTTACTCAGTCCACAAAAATAGCATATTCCGCTTTAAAAATGGCCCAGCAACCTATGTAGTCAAATTCAAAACAACAGATGAAGAAAAATTAATGTCTTACAGGAATCTGGGAAAGAACTTTCTAATTGTTCTTGAACAACTAGCCCAATCTTTTATTAATTCTATCGTTCAGAATATTACAGAACTTAAATTTTAATCAATCAATACATAAAACGAAATAGGTTAAAGTATATAAGTCTTACCATTTTCACAGAAAAAGCCAATCATACACGATGAAAAAAAAATCACAAGACCTTTCATTGTGGACCAGCATTGCCTGAAGTACCTTCAACTAAATAATAATGCAAAACAAAAAATAAAATATCGCACGCTACACTGCTTATTTGGCATTGATAAAAAATGACGTAATGAATTAAAAAACCTATATTTAGACTTTATTAGTACTACCAGCAATGTCAAACAATTGATAACTTAATTATCAAGAAAATGTCACATACTTTATATACTTGCAACGACCACTATAGCAAGGTTTAATTTAAAACTGTATAGAGAGTTGTATTACAATATTTACAATTGGATTCTGTCAGACTCATGGAAGCACCAAGCTTTTTCCTCAATTAAAAAGACATGGCGGGAATCAGTCTTTTCTTGCCCTTACAACCTTTCGCCAAAGCAAATCGTACTGCTGGATATAGTCCGGGAAAAAATCCGGAAAGTCCTGGGTATAGAGCTTGATACAAAACAGACATGCATGCATCTCCCAAAGCCTAAATTTGAAGGATTGCAAGAATGTGTATGTGTTAAGGGAAAATAGACCTAGGAAAGAAATGCAATCGTCGATTGGGTCATTGAGCCTTGCTTTTAATGTAACCGCTTTCGTTTGTTCTCAAAAACCTTACATTTTCTTGAAATTAAAACAGTATGTTATCATTCCTATAGCTTCAGAGTAGGAACTTTCACTGAAGCTTACATGTATAACAACAAGATTGACAGTGACACAATCAAAACATGGGGAAGGGGGAAAATAAAGTGTTTACAATAGATATATCCGCATTCATCACTTATAATTTGATTTGACGAGGTCGCATTGTATAGGAACAATATAATTAACTTGGCTTACACTGGCAGTTCAATTTCGTTAATGATGTACTAGCAAATATCGAGTGCACTTAAAAATTTTGAGACTAAGATGTTATAGAACCTCTCTAATGGCAGATTCCTGGGAGACGTGTTTGGATCTAAGGCTATTCTAACCGGTAAAACATTTACATATTAAACCGAAGTTGGGCAGGATGAACCAATTGTATACATATTGTATACCCTTAGTGTAAATTATGTATGTAAATTATAATGTTATATCTTCTAACGAATAAGGAGGGATAGCATGGCTACTGGTACAAGTTGAGTTAGGATTCTCTACGTTACCGAGGGGGGGGGGGGCGTTTTATTAAGGGTGTTCGGGTCACTTTCACTAAAATAATTTGTCATTGAATTTTCTTTAAATTGCCGTAAAGTCAGATTTAATACTAGTAATCAGTATTCAAAATAAAACACGGATTTGAGAGCTTTTTTAAAGAGCTCTATAATTTCAAATTTTATAATAGATTACACAGAGAAGAGAATAAAAAAGCACTAAAAAGATTAAATAAATTCTGTCCAATTAAATTTTCTGAATTTTTGACATGATGTCAAGCAATTGATATACATTTTCGGCCGTTTGTTTATTGAAGGCGATGCTTACTGAGGTATTTTTTCGTCTCTACAGCCTGTAGTTTTTGTCCAGAACAAATAAACACTGTATGAACCAGACATTGGAGGACAATTGACACTGCAAATATATAATATTTATTATATTTATCTTTATTGGCAGAGTGTTTGGTGTTCAATGTTTGAAAGGTGCACGTGGTTACGTTTCAGCTACATAATGCGTCCAGTTATTCAGGGAGGAAGTAGGAGTACCCGGAGTACACCCTCGACCTTCTGTAGGTAAACTGGAAATCCTTGTCAATGAAGGGTTTAGGCGATTACACCCTGCCCGCAGTGAGACTCAAACCAGCAATCAGTCTATAAAGGCACGTGATCAATAGTAAAATAACTACCTCAACCACTTGGCCCCTTATGTCAGTTTTGTATGTAAATTATAATGTTCTCAATGCAACTGGTACCAGTTTGGGTGTAGGGTCACCTTTGTGAACCGAGGGGTCGGTGTATTTAATGGGTAATAGCAGATACCGTTAGATCTTAGTAATTATACGTCACTGGCCTTGATTCGGTCATTTCTTTTTTTCGGGGGGCAATTGCGAAGACCATTTTCTTTGGTGGTCCGGGGGGATTTGAACAAAAGTGTATGTTGTGGCCTGATCGTCAAATTTTATGTTAAAGTGAATGTTTATAAAATGTCATATATTTACTATTATATCAAGTGTACGTATTTATCTAACTATTTTAGTTTAGTGTTAATCATTGTATTTAACTTCTTGCTGTAATCATGCCTCATTGCAAAAAGCAGAGAAAAGTGTGAAGAAAATACTACTTGTTTTCATATAACATTCTGATGCCAAATCAAACAAATAGATACCATACAAAATTATTCAAAACTAGAAAAACTGAGCAATGCTCACTAATGATACCATCCCCGCTGCCCACTTTTCAAAACATCTATCAGAAAACTGTAGGAGTTGATTACCCAAAACAAGTACCACTTATCCTCTATGTCAAAGAAATGCAGTCCATGCTTTTTGTAGAAACCCAAAATATTAATCTTATCAAAATGTTAAATATCAGGACACAAAGGCGCTATGTGACAAAGATTATTTAAAAGTTTCGTTAAATTCCATTCAGTCATTCAATGGTGTAGGAGGAGTTGGAGAAAACATTCAGTCATTCAATGGTGTAGGAGGAGTTGGAGAAAAGGGAATGATACCCCTTTATGTAAATTACAAAGTCAAGTCCATATTTTTCTATGGCATTCCCCAAAAATCTTTCCGATCAAAATGTTAAATATCAGGTGCACAAAGGCATAATGTAACAAAGGTTTTGACGCAAGTTTAATCAAATTCCATTCAGTAGTGTAGGAGGATCTGCACACTAGAGAAATTGTAGCAAACGGATGGGCGACAGACGGACTGACACCCCTATCATTATATACCCCCTCTTACGAGGATGGGGTTGTATAATGATAGCATGGATACTTTGCAATTCACTGCTGTTCCCCTTTGCTTAAAATTAAAAAGAACAAATGCATAACACGCACGTAGAATTAGTGCTTTAGTAAATCACTGACTGACGCATGATAAGAAAATAGAAGTTTGAAAATTTGTTTAATCGAGATTTTGTAAGCTAACAGAGAATACTTGTGAATGGCATGATATCCGGTTACCAGGAAGTTTTGAAAGGCATTTATTTGAAATATCACGATAACCTACGGTAAGAGTTTATCAAGTAACCAGGAAGTTTGGCAAGGCATTCAATTGGAACATCACGCTAACCTTCGTTAAGGGTTTATGTGTCTCAATATATCATTTTATATTTATTTGTATGACGTAAAAGAATCATTTTCATGTACTTTAATAATCAATATTTCGTAAACACTCTTTGTGTTTGTGTTACCACTCAATTAAAACGATCATATTAAGGAGTTAAAACTAAGATGAATAGTGTATTACTATAAAATGTATTAAGTTAAAGGTAATTAATTTTTGTGAAAAAGCATACGACACAACATGGAAATACGGTATTTTTAAAGATATTTTTGATACGGGATTTTTGAACAGGGGAGCATCATTTCTGTAACTTTATTTTGTATAAAATTAAAAGCCTTGCTCAAGTTTTAAAAGATAATATTGATGGTTCTCTATATTTTGACGACAATCTCATATGTTACCGAGGAAAACATATGAATAACAACGTCAACTGCAGTTATGTTTAAACATAATAGAGAAATGGACCACGAAGAATGATTTTAAATTCTCCACTACCAAAACTGTCCGGATGCATTTTTGTAATACACGAAAGATACAGCCTGAACCTGAATTAAAATTATATAGTAATCCTATCAGAAACTGGTTTTCTTGGTCTCATATTTGACTCAAGGCTGACCTTTCTACACCATATCAAAATATTGAAAAATAAATGGCTTAAGGCTTTAAATATTTTAAAAAGTGGTGTCCAGCACTGACTTGGCTGCTGAATGCGATGTTTTTTCAATCTATACAGATCACTGGTTCGATCGAAATTGGAATACTGTTGCTTTCTTAATGGTTCAGCTCGCAAGTCGTAGGTCAAAATCCTTAATACTATACATCATTAAACATTTTGATTATGCCTTTGGGCTTTCAGAACCACACCGGTGGAATAATATTTTGAAGCATACGAGCCTTCTTTGTATCAAAGAAGAATTAAGATCGCTTTGCAATATGCAACCAAATTAAAGGCTTATCCTGGCAATCCTGCTCACGACTGTTTTTTCAAACCTCTTTATAAAGCCGTTTTTGAAAAAAAAACTCAAATACATTTAAACCTTTTGGTCCGAGAATAAAACCTCATTTGGAAAATTCTGGTGTAAATGGAGATGAAATTGTCACTATTGAAATTCATAAAAAAATCCCCTTGGTTAAGTCGGAAACCTACAATAATTTATGACCTTAGAAGATTTAAAAAGTCCGACACCAACCCTCTATTATTACAATTTTTTTTCAGAAATAAAATCATACTATCCTGGCCATGGTGCAATTTATACAGTCAGATCGAAGGACGGTGACAAAGTTGTATCAGCCGCTGTCTTCAGAGAGCGCGTTGAGACTCGTCGTCTTCCATCTGCATCCTGTATTTAGTGCAGAAGCTCAAGCCATTCTTCCTGCACTGAAATTGCAGCTACGTCAGATGAGCGTATATTTATCATCTGTTCAGACTTTTGTCCTGTCTTATTTCCATTGAAAATTCGAAAACAAACAACCAATTAACATTTAAAATACTTGAAACTTATAAATGTCTTGTTACTGTTGGTAAAGAGGTTATGTTTTTCTGGATTCCCAGTCATGTTGGAATCCATGGAAACACAGTCGTTGACCATGAAGCCAAGAAGGCCTTATATGATGAAATTATTTTGTATCATTTCCTTTTACTGATTTCAAAACATACATTTTTAACTATATCTTTTCGTTGTGGCAGCATGACTGGGATCTTCAAGTTCATAATAGACTTCATGAGATCCAGCCCCAACTGCGCAAATGTAAGTTTAATTGTTATAGAGGTCGTCGAAGAGACCAAATTGTTTTAGCCAGGTGTCGTCTTGGTCATACCAGGACGACACATAGTTATATTTTAAATAACGAGACATGACCTGAATGAGTGGCTTGCAACACTCCATACACCATTACATGTTTTAACCGACTGTGTGGGTGTAGCGCACATTTGGGAAGGTTTCTATAATGTGGAATAAATTGTAACTGTCGCAGGCGACACAATTTTAAAGTTTTTAAAAGAATTTGATTTATATTGTAAAATTTTATGTATCAAATAATTGTGATGTTTCATACTTTATATTTTTTTAATTATCTTTTTTATCTGTATATGCTCTCATATTCGTGAGATCACGATTTAATCCTCAGGATTGGATGTTCTAATAATGAAATTATAACAATTTTCACGTCCTGAATGTAGCTGAAATATTGCTAGCTGAACGTAAAACAACAATTAATCAATCAATGTTTGTGAATCCAAGTAGGAAGTCGAGATACATATAATTGTACAGACCCCAAATATCCACTTTATAAAAGTTGAATTATACTGATAATCACTTTTTACAAATATATGACACTGATAATGAACAACAATGAAAACAAGTTTGAGTTTATTTTAAACAATTATAAAGTACCGAGATTTCAGACATGCTTTGTTGTCCACATAAAGTACTTATTAGTAAATTTCTATGTTTGTCATCATTGAAATTCCACGAAATGTGGTTACTAAACTAGATTATTAGACTTACCATACTATAAATGGTCTTTTTAACTAAGTATCAATGATTGGTCATTTTAAAGTGGGGTTGCACAGGGTTTTTAAACGTATTTGTTTAGAAAATATTACAGAAACAAAAGTGCAAAGTTTTGTTTTTATCCATATATGTTTTTCAGTTCATATTCAACATAATGGCGTTAATAAACATTTCAATGTCAACAAAGTATACTTAACCAAACCTTAATTAATTAATATGGTTAACATTAACTTAAGGCTTGGCATTGTGGAAACATTCCAAACACAATGTCCTCTCATAACAATTAAAAAACTGAAAAGTATTCAATTATTTCAAGCAAAATAATATTTTATCAGCCTTTAAAATAGGTTACCTTTAATTAGGTTCTGTATAATTATATTGCAGGAATTCTATCGGAAGAAAATTAGATTAAGAGTGACGGACTTTATCAATTTAACACAAGCCACATGCAGCTCAATAACTTTGTCAACGTCTTGCTAGTCTCTCAGTTAAACAATTATGATTGCCAATTTTAACAAAAATAATAACAGCAGTTTAATATCTGCTGAAAGGTACTTATCAAACTTCGTGTAATTTTTGTTTCCAAATTCCAATATGTTTAAATCATTACTTTGATTGTTACTCGTTTTATTACATTGTAATTGTTGATAAAAGTGTTTAAGTTAATGTATCCTTCAAGATTGTTGGTTATTTGATATTTTAATCGTGCCCTTTAACCCTATCCCTACAAGGTTTATATACCTGACGATAGTGTTAAAAATTGGGAAAGGGAAAACAATTTTATTTAAAAAAACACAATTAAATGTCATACTAGCTTATTTTTTATTTACATATGTAAAAAAATTTTAGCAGGAAAAAAATGGTTTTAAACGAGGTATAGATAGTTTAATTGATTTACTGATTGTCGTTTTACGTCCAGCAAACAATATTTCAGTTTTATTCAGGACGTGAAAGTAATAATAATTGGATAATTTGAACATTTGTAGCAATTAGACATCTCTCCCTTAGTACTTACACGTTACCTCATACAACTATACATGTATGAGCATATATACAGATAGAAAGGAAAGTAAAACAATAAAAAATATAGATCACAAGTTGATGGAGAAATTAAATTTTACAGTAAAAATTAATTTCTTTTAAAAACTATAAAATTGTATTGCCTGCGACAATTGTAAACAAACTACTGTAAGTATTTACCGTACAAAAACGTTCCTTACTGTGCCCCAGGTCAATACAGTCCATCACGACATGCTTGATAGTGTATGTTCTGTTGCATTTTGAATATAACTATGTGTCGTCCTGGTATGGCCAAGATGACACCTATTAAAAATTTGATATCTTTGACCTTTATAGCTTTTAGAATTATTTGTGACCAGAAGTGGCATGAAGTTTATTATGAACTTGAAAATCTCAACCACTCTGCCACAAACCGGAAATAAATTTAAAAATCACCGGTTTAAAATCAGTATAAGGAATATCCCATTTTACAATATTATTCCTGAGGGCATCCTTCGCCTCCTGATCATTGAATGTGTTCCCATGTATTCCCACATGGCTTGTGATCCAAAACAACACACAACCTCTTTTCCCAAAGCTATAAGAGATTTGTAAATTTCAATAATTTAAATTATAAAGGTTTTTAATTTTGAAATTTCAAAAGCAAGTAGACACGAGATGGAATCTGAGCAGACAAAAAATTTGCACTCGTCTGACAAAGCAACTATTTTCATGGCAAGAAGAATAGCTTGCCAATGGCCCCTAAAAGTTGCTGTGGGCTACTAGAATGTTTACCGTTTTTGTATAGAAACATGGTTGGACTACTTAAAATTTAGTTGTGGGCTAAAAACCCTGGTCAGGGTAACACGTTTTAATTTCTGCAAAATGTTGTATTATTAAATGGTTTGTGGAAGACTTAAATGTTTTCTTAAATCATAAATAAATATCGGAGTGGGGTTTAACCAAGCGGGATTATGTGGAATTTCGATTACAGCAATTTCATCAAAATTTATAACTAAATTTTTCAAATGAGATTTGATTCGTAGGCCAAAAAATTTTGTTTGGATGCTTTTCGAAAATGTTTTGGTAAAGCGGTTTTTAAAAACAGTCGTGGTTGGGGTTGCCAAGATGTGCCTTTAATGTGGTTGCATATTGCAAAGCGAGCTTTATTCTTCTTTGATACAACGAAGGCTCGTCTGCTTTTATATATAAGCTGTCTTTAGGTGTGTTTTGAAAGGTTCCGAGGAATAGTCGCAATCGTAATGATGAACGGTATCAAGGATTTTGACATATTGCTTGCGAGCAGAACCATAAATAAAGGAACCATAATCCAATTTAGATCGATCCAGCGATCTTTATAAATTAAGTAATACTTCGCACTTAAAACCCCAGTCGGTGCTGCATACGACTTTTAAAGTATCTAATGCCTTTTTAGGTATTAAATTTGTAACATCTTGTAATATGTGCAGAAGGTGAGCTTCGAATCGAATATTAAACTGAGAAAAGTAGTTTTCTTGACAAATTTCATAGAACTGTTATATAATGTAAGTTTGGATCTGGGTGCATTTCTCTTTTGTTACAAAAATGCATGCCAACAGTTTTGGCAGTGGAGAATTTAAAACCATTCTCCATTGCCCATTTTCTATTCTATTTAAACATAAATTTAGTTCAAAAGTTCAAAATAATTCATGGTTTTTCCTCGAAAACAAATGAGAAAATCGTCAACATACAAAAAATCATCAATTTCATCGTTCTAGACTTAAACAAGACAATTTATTTTAATGCTGAATAAAGTAAGACACGATGTTCACTGAGAAACACCAATTTCTTGTTAAAAGGGTCAGACAAAGTTAAATTACCCGAACTTGGAATTCTCTATCCGATAATAATTTGAAATGAAAGTAGGAATTCAACTCCATATCAAGATTTTTTTTAAATGCCATATTTCCATGCTGTGTCGTAAGCCTTTTCTAGATCGAACAAGATCGACACAACATGTTCATTTTTCGCCCTTGCCTGAATTCACATTGAATATTAGACAGAAGATTGATTGATTCTAAACCAGACAATGCGATCATTGATAATTCTTTTACTTTTTAAAACAGACAGCATGTGGGGGCTATAGGCCGATAGTTATACGCTTCTGTGTGATCTTTACCTGGCTTTGGAATTGGCACAACAGTGGCCTTTTTCCAAAATAGATGGTAAGTCACCCGTTTTCCTAATGTTGTTAAGCAGATTCAGAAGGCATTGGTGAGAAGATTGTGGTAGATACTTGAGAAACAGATAATGGATGTCATCTGGGCCACATGCTGTATCGTGAGTTTTGTTAAAAGAAGTTTTAGCTCTTCCAAAGAAAATGGTTTATTGTTATCTTCAAAATGTTTTGACTGAAAATTAAGTTTTGATTTTTCTTTTTGAATTTTTATCCGCTGAAAATTGGAATGATAATTTTCAGCGGAGGAGTGTTTTACAAATGTTTCGACCAGTTTTTTTTTATATATCTGACTCTAATGTTAACAAGTATTTTCCGTCCTTTAAATGATGGACATTTGCTTTATCGTTTTTACCTATAATTGTACTAATTATATTCCAAACTTTATTCATAGGGGCATGGGTATTTGATTTTGAAACAAAGTTACGAAAAGAGATACGTCTTCTTTGTTTTGGTACCTGAGTTATAGATAGGGACAGCTATTTAAAATTGGTATTTGTGCATCAATATTTATGTTTAACAAGGGATTTTTAAAAAATTCGAACTCGTATCAGTTTTTAACATCTATGGCTGCTTCATTTAAAGACAAAGGTGTAACAGAGGTGTAACCTCTAGACCAGATCCATTGCTAAAAAACGGAGTTTAAAATGGTCTGTGTTACTTTTGGTTGATCATGTCATTTACACACACAATATTTTTGTGCTACCTGAGCTTTAATTACAACGATTTTCATACAATCAGAATGGAAATGTAAGCAATTATATAGATGCCTGCATATAGTTTGGTTTTGAATTTCTATTTATAATGGGACCTTTGTGGCCGAGTGGTTAAGGTAGTTCGTCTACTATTGATCACATGGTCTGTCAACACTGAGATTTCGGTTCTAGTCTCACTGCGTGCAGGGTGTACTCGACTACAATCGTAATTGACAAGGATTAACAGTTTTTCTACCGAAGGTCCGGGTTTTCCCTGGTACTCCTGCTATCTGTTTTCAAAATATGGTCGCAGATAGTTTTCTTAATTTTTGAGTTCAGTGCACAGTGATTGTGCTACGATTGTTGTTGGATAAACCTATTACTGACTAGTGGTATATAATACCCATCCATTTTAATAAAAAAAAACCTCAAAAACTACAGTAACAGATGCGGATGGTTGACATGCCATTAAATCTGGTTTAACCCACCATTTCTTTTGAAATGCATGTACCAAGTCAGGACCATTGTTGTAGTAACCATATTTTTGGTTGTTGCTTTTGTTTGCCGGTTTAACTTTCAGAAAACAGTATCGATAATTGATGAAGTAAATGGTCTACATTTATAGAATAACTGCTTAACTTTATGCAGTTAACTGTTAACGTTACTTGTAACTGTAAGCATCAAATAAGTTTATATTAAACTTACCATACCACAATCATCATAATTAAAATAAAATTAGGCATAAATTAATCATGTTTCTTCTTTGTTACTTGTTTGTACTATTGTTTGTTGATATGATATACAGTGGTGCACCAACAGTATTTTAGATCTCTCGGTTTCATTTCACTCAACCCTTCCTTGATTATTATTCAGAACTATGTAAAAGACTCGTATAGACTGTTTGGAATACATGTATAAGTTTGAGGTTCTAATGCTGAGGGTTAAGAAATTACAAACCGGTATGTCAATAATATATGGCGTATTTGTTACATTAAAACCAGTTTGTGTGTTTCAGTTTTAGTTGTTTCAAACCGGTTTTAGTTTTGGTTTGCGTGTTTTCAACAATTGTAAAGTTCATGGTTTTAAAATGGCGTCAAAGCTTGTTTCTATTCTACTTTTTAACTTGAATGAAAATGATGGACATCTTGCATCTCATTCTGTTATGTAAAATGGCTACAAGACAAAACTGGCATGCATTTGACTTTTGAAGAACAGATCTCGTATTACACCTGCAATCAATTAAGTTGATGGTATTGTATTAACATACAGCAAATAAGAGTTTAGAAGGCGCTTTAGGTTAAATCCAACTTCGTTCTATACACTGGTAGAGGAATTAAGAGGCTTCACTAGGAAATCTAGACCGATAACAATAGGGAAAAAAGCTCATTAAGGATTTATCAAGCCAAATGACTTTGCAATCTATTGAAAACTTTTTCGTACGGAGTATGCGAGTCCTCTGTATTTGAGATTATGTGATTTCTGAAAAAAAACTACTTCCGAAATAAATAACATGGCCCAACAGGAACCAGTAACCAATAATTAAGAAATTCGAAAAGAAAAAAAATTAATTCCCGGTGTACTAGTCTCAATTAATGGGAGACACATTCCGATACGGGCACCTAGAGAGTTTCATGAGAACTACATTAATCGTAAATTATTCCATTCCATAATTTTAAAGGGGATTTGGGATAGTGACATGCACTTTATTGATGTCTTTTGTGGATGGCCGAGCTCGGTTCACGACTCGCGTGTGTTGCAAAATTCGTCAATTCATGGAATTATAGAAAACAAATTTGAAGAGATGTTCCCTTATAATACACATCGCTTGGGCGATTCTGCTTATGGCTTAAATACGTGGCTAATGACACCGTTTAAAGATAATGGCAACCTTAACGGAAATAAAAAAGGTACAATTTTATCTACAGCAACACTAGGATGGTAATTGGAGCCCTTAAGGCAGATTCCACCATCTCATTTATTGATATGGTAGGCATTAAAAAGATAGTGGAGGCTTCTAGTAGCTGTTGTGTGCTACACCTGTTATGTATCCTGAAAAATGATGACATGACAGAGTACATAGAGGAAGAAGCTATGGGCGTGGAAAAATTTACAACTTTTTCGAGATTTATAATCCTTCTGACACAGCAAAGGAAAGGAGACGCGTTATTGTAGACAAACTTACGTTAAAAGCATAGGTGATGATCAAGGCATTTTATAGTAATACAATTTTGAATTTATCCCAAGTGATATTACATTTTGTTGTAGTTTTATATGCATTAAATTTTGACTGTCTCTGTTAGTTATCGTCCTATTTCGGTCACGAAGGGAGCCTTTTATGGCCAGTCTTGAATCTGGTGTTTAAATGCTCACATTGCAGACCTCCCAATGAATCTTGCTGTTTGGTTTAGACTGGTTCAATAGTTTGAGATAAGAAGCTATTTTAACAGTATTCTTTATTTTTCAGTTAAATTAATTCCAAAAGTTGCAGCCGTCATAAATGTATGATCAAAATGGGCAAACAATCTTTTAAGGTAAACATCCAATAAACATTCACGTGGAAAAATTTACAACTTTTTCGAGATTTATAATCCTTCTGACACAGCAAAGGAAAGGAGACGCGTTATTGTAGACAAACTTACGTTAAAAGCATAGGTGATGATCAAGGCATTTTATAGTAATACAATTTTGAATTTATCCCAAGTGATATTACATTTTGTTGTAGTTTTATATGCATTAACTTTTGACTGTCTCTGTTAGTTATCGTCCTATTTCGGTCACGAAGGGAGCCTTTTATGGCCAGTCTTGAATCTGGTGTTTAAATGCTCACATTGCAGACCTCCCAATGAATCTTGCTGTTTGGTTTAGACTGGTTCAATAGTTTGAGATAAGAAGCTATTTTAACAGTATTCTTTATTTTTCAGTTAAATTAATTCCAAAAGTTGCAGCCGTCATAAATGTATGATCAAAATGGGCAAACAATCTTTTAAGGTAAACATCCAATAAACATTCACATACAATATGGCTTTGCAGTTTAAGAAAAGATGGCATTTGATAAAAAGATTTCTCTGGAAACTTAGTCTGAAATGAGCCATTTTAAACTATGTTTCACTAAGTCCCGCAGTTGCAGCCATGTTAGTTTTTCAATGAGAATCGGAGATCTATTCAAAGAAAATTCTGACAATTGGCAAAGTGGTTTTAGAGAAGATTAAAATGTAAAAGGATTTTTTTACAGACGCCTCAGACAACGATGGACGCAAAGTTATAACAATAGCTCACATCACCATGTACACAAATTTGTGTAGATATTTTTTAAAGCCGATGCCGATAACTCCCCAATTAAACTTCAACAATTATTGGATGATCAGGACAACTGTAATAGATCTGTAAGTAACATAGAAATTTCAACTTATGGCCTGTTCTAGAGCAGTCTTGAAAAACTTGTAATCTAAGGACAAAAGCTTGATTATTAACACCTAATTATGAAATGATCTGTATTTCCAAATGTCGCTCAACAAGCAAAGTTTCAACTGATTATTTTTGACTGTTTAGAAAAAAAATTGAGGAAAACTAATGTGTGACAGAATGACAGCAGACAGTGTTAACTTATTTTTCCTTTCAGCAAAGCTGGTAGAATACTTATAATTGTTACCACTTCCATTAAAAAAACTCTAGCCTGCTACCCTAAACTTCTGAAACCCCTGGAGTTTGTAGGACCACTTATTTCACCATCTATACCGTTAATTTACAATACAATTTCAAAACAAACTCGTACACAGGCCATTTTAATAAATGTTTATAATATAACTGGAGGCTCAAAGGAGCATGAAATATAATAAATTAACAAAAATCAATTGTGAGGATTAACTCATCAAATAATAACTTCATAAAACTTTAAACATGAAATGTTCTAATGACGTTAACATCAAATATGTGTCTCTTTTAAGGAACCTATGTACATCTATAGAGTTAAAAAACCTAACGGTGTCAGTCTTTAGACAGTGTATCAATAAGTTTTTCCAACAAGTCAATCTGCTGTTTTTCATTCCTTATTCGGTCCTTATGTTGTTCATTTATAGCATTTATCAAGTCTGTTTGGTCTAGTTTCATGGCGCCCAAAATTTCAAGATTTCATCATTTGTAGACTTTTTTGGTTGGCCCACAGGTTTCGAACAATCGTCTTGCTCCTGGAATGAAGTGTTCAGCAGGAATGTTGTCGCATCCTTATATCTGTTTGCCGATATTTCTGTCTTTTCGGATCTGGAGAGGCATCGCAGGTGTTATTGGCATCGCCATCTTTGAAACTGCTTTCAGAAGAACTTGAACCCAATGTGAACACAGGATTAACATTAGGTCGATAACTTAAGCACCCCTCTAGTTCGTAAAAGAAAGCGCATTGTTTTTTCCTTCCTGTCATTGCCACTTTTTCTGTTGTGCAAATGGTGTTCCTGTAAGTTTAAGTCAAAATTTCCATTTCTGCTTGCACTGACAACTTGAAAAATTTAAATTCTGATTGATTCATTTTACTGTTAATCTTTAGCCAAAAAACTTTCTTCTTTACTGAAGGTTTATGAAATAAATTTTGAAATTTTGTGTAAAGTTCAATCAACTTGTGGTTTGCTTGTTTTTACCAGACCTTTGGGACTGCCGCATGCATTTGTAATTCTTTGTCCTGTTTAGTATCTGAAAATAAAGAAAAGTTTTTCATATAATGATATATAAAGTATAGATACGTGGTAATAAAAAACGGTCATATCCCTGTACATGCCAATACACCAAAATATGTTTCTAAACAGTAAAGTGTTATTTATTGAATTCACACCAGTCAGTGTTGTTACATAATAAGTAATAAGGTCAAAGAAAGACAATCTATTTATGAGTACTGATCTGTTTCGTCCATATTGTAGAACATACTATTGCAACAACATTTTGAATCAGTAGAGATTGAATGTTTTGAGTGTTATTGTGCTAAGAAAATATAACAACTTATTGAAAAACATGTTCGGTCAAAATTATACACTATGCATGCGCCAATAAATATACAGACATATGTTAATCTGGGGAAAACCTATTCCAATTTAAATCTGTTGAACTGATGACAACAAAAATGATTGTTTCATTATATTAATTAAAACTTACAACAAGTGTGGTAATTATTGTAGCTAGTTTTGTATTTGTGTAAAAAATGTAGGTGGAGTTGATCAAAATAAAATAGATACCCTATTTTCCCCGCCCGCCAGACTTCACCATACTATAGCCTGGTTTGCATTTACTGGGCGGAAAATGATTATATTTAGGCCGCCTTTACTAATAATTTGGTTTGATTTGAGTAGGCAGGATTATTTGCGATAGATTGGGCAAACAAAATTAGTTACAGCCTTTTTTAACTCCATTTGTTATGTCTATGACAAGTATTGAATTAAAAGCTCTTCTTGTTTAAAATTGGTTTAAAATCCATTCTCATCTTAGACATCTATTATGCTGCTTACCATATAATATATTGGAGCAAACATATTCCTCAAACAATCGTGAATAACCACCAAAAACCCATGGCCGAATCTCAGCCACAGCTGTTTTAACGACCTCAGTCAAATTATCAAGTATGTGGTATATGGTATCAGTTTTCTTTTTTGTGAAATCATTACTCGTGATAAATTGAAGCCTTCCTTTGGAAACGTTCACAGTAGCCAAAATACCCTAAAAATACCGAAATAGAACTTAAAAAATCGTGAAATGTTTTTAAATGGTCCCAGATGTTAAGTCTGTGGTGCTACAATTTACAAGAAGTACACTGTAGTGGTTACTTTCCTGGAATAATCTACAGTGTGCTTGGTGTCAAAATTAATATATAATGATGGCAATATACTTTTCGTGCAATCAATCGTACATCAAACGAGTTGAATATGTTTTAAAATACTTTCTCAAATTACTTACTCTTCTGAAATATGATTTTTGAAATGTTTTGAAAATTCAAGAACATAAAGCTTTTAATGGCTGTTGATGAGCTTGTGTTTTTTATAAATTGTTTACAGAGGATGCTCCATCCATGATAATAATTTGTAATGAGTAATTATTTAATTAAAATTTTGCTTTGATCAACCTAAATGTAAAACTTCATCAAAATGTAACATTTGTAATAAGCATGTTGAATTAGTTTAAACCTATAAAACTATTTATGTGCACAATCGTATCAGTTACCAAATTACGCCTTTTAGCATGTTCTTTATACAACCAATTGATCGAAAAATGTATTAAAAATAAAAAATATATACAAATTTTCAAGTACATATAAAAATATATATTTATATTCCGATTCTTCAAATATGCCACTGCAATCGTTACAAGAGTAGGACCACCAATGTTTATTGCCTCTTCGGCTATATAAAATTAGTTAATTATGAATTTTTCTGAACATTTTAGCTTTGTTTCAAATAAAGAAAAAGAAATATTCCCGTCACATGATAACATGTAACTCCTAAGTATTCTCTCAAAATTTCAGCACCACCTTCATTGCAAATAAGAACGAACAAGTTCAGTCGGTTCCCCCCGGTATTTGGTGGTCCTACATCTACACTGCATCAGAACTGTCGCCATCTTTGATTGGAAACCTAAACCGCAAACCACCTCTGGATGTGGTTTTAATTGTTTGCGAAACCTGTTTCGGTTTGCTACTAACAAACGGCAAATCAGTTTAGGTTCCAAACTAGTTTCAAACCGGTTCGCATCAACAAATAGAAAGTTTAATAATTTGAAACTGGTTTTGCTCTAACAAATACGCACATAATTAGTGTTTGGTAATCTTTTGAAAAATGTATGTATTACTCATTTCTGTTAACAGGTCCAGTTGTTATTAAAGTTTTAAATCATTTAATGGAGTAGCATAAATATTTCTGAACCATTCTTGTCATTGATAAACAAATTAAAATCGATATTTGTAAATAATATATTACCTTTGATTCATCAAATACTTGTAATTATAATCCAGTGAATAAATTTTAAAGACATCGAATGTCCATTGATCATATTTAATAAACGATCTATCAAAAACAATTTTTTATTATTGTTAATGTGCGTTTTGTTCAGTTATTGCAGATTTTACGCTCTTTGGTAAATGTTTGGCTTTTCATTCAATTGGTTCAAAGTAAACTCTCATGAAATAGCTACTGATTAAATTTTTATACGATACTGGGTTCCTGTTAAATCTTGATAATGTAATTATTCATATGTAAAATTCTTATTACTATTTCTCTTATGTATGCTCTTCTGCTTGTTTGTGAAGATTTATAGTCTTTCATTTTCCTATTATATATTTGTAGCGAAATTGTGCATAATTTATATGAAAGGCTTATTCATGAAAAGAACCAAACACTGTAGGACTAAAACGAATTTTGTCGAAACATAACCTAAAATCCTATATGATCTTGTGCAAATTGTATCCTTTTCTTAAAGTAAATCAGAAAGAGATAATTTCACATTGACCCTTTTTAATAAAGTATTTGCCAATTTGCCAAAAACGTGTTCTCAGTGCAAAATTAATCCAAATTGAAATTCCAGAGTGACAGTTTGGTTACATACTAGTGACATTGGTAATTGGTGATTAAAAATTTCATTTAAACTGCTATATTGTAAAACCTTAAAAATGTGGAAAACTTCTTCTAACATGATTTGCAAAAGACATTTGAAGCAAACTCAAAAAGGTATAATAGGAATGACTATGAAATATATCAACTATTAACCCTGAATGTAGATGTGAAGACTTGCAAAAATGTTGATGCACTCTTTTGGATGGAGTGGGTTTTCAAAAAGAGCACTCTTTGCAAAGTTGTGAAAAATGTTGACAATTGTGGATGATCCCTTATTTGTTTCTGAATTAAACTTTGCAAAAATACTTATTCACCTTACATTCTTTTATCAACTTTATATTTTGCGTTGAGATTAACAAGACATATGTACCAGATGACTTTAAATTTATGTACGCGTTAAACTTGTATAGATTCATCTTTTTATGTCGCAATGATGAGCTTCAAGTATATAACATAGTCTTGTAGTGAGTGTTCGATACAGTGCCGAAAGTCACAACAGCTCTGAAAAGATGGTATTTTCTATAATATAATATTAGATCCGCCCAGGTCTGACCTATAGAGTCTATTACAAGAGTTATCTGTCCAGTATAGATATGTATTGTGTCCACAGTAACTCCTCTTGGGCTAGATACTTCAACTTTTACCTCTACCACAGTTTGCTTCTCCGACGGAAATTTAATCATGGAAAAGAAGGTTATAAGCTCGGGATTAAATTTCGTTTTCTTTTTATTGTGTCATTTCTTGACCTTCATATAAGCTTATGTAATTACAACAACTGCATATTCGTGATTGCAATTAAGTAAATTAGTCGAAATAACTTATTTTAAACCATGTGCCCCTTTCAACAATTGTTAACATATAAAGAAAAATCATATCATTAATTTTCTTCCATATTGTTACAATACTAAATGTTAGTCGAATCCATAAAGCCGCACAAAATCTGCATTTTACTTTCAGCATTTTAGAGCTTTATTTCTTAGAAGCGTAACAGTTTAGGATATCAAAAAACGTTTTAAAGGCAAATGTGTTTCTTTTTATTTAAATTATAACATACTAAATTTTAACCAAAAAAATATATTTAAGAGATAACATTTACGTAATTTCTTTTTGAAAATAGCAATAAGCTGTACTTTTTGGCAATATACGTTTTATGAATGCATATTATTGTTTAAATTGCATCTTTAATAAATAGTTTTTTATAGAATAGAATTAAATTTTCGGAATAGTCAATTATGTTATTATTGATACAGTAAAAATATATTCAATAAATATAAATATTTTCCATTGAGGCACCCTGTCATTACTTTCATGAAGCTTCAAATATTACATTTGTGTCATTGCGGGTTCTATGACAATTATGATTCAAAAAGGTTAGACCTTATATTTGTCAACATCGAGGTATAAAAGGTGCAGTGAAAAGCCAAACACAGTTAGATTGTAATACTCTCATTTGAGTCCAACTCGCACGTAACTATGTCATCCTATATAATACATACGAAAAATGATGAGTTGGACAACGCATTATTTACCAACACTCCATACACACGCTAATACACATGTAAACGTTTATTCACCTCGGATAATGAAGCTATATTTGTTCATTTTACATCTAAATCAACGTTTTCATCGTATAGGTTGCCTTGGCTATTGTTTAGAACTACCGATTTAATATTAACTACTAGAGACTATACCTATGCACGGAGTCTTTTTCGCGTATACTATACCGGATACTATACTAAAGGTAAAAAAACTCCACTTTTATGGCGATTCATGATACTTTTGTCGTCTATCAAAACCTGTTTTTTCGCAAACAATTGTCATTTATCATCAAGGTTTCCGATTTATTTCAATTATTATACCTTCAGTATTGTGTTTTGTTCTAAAATATTATAGATACTCTCCAGACAACACTAAAAAACCACAGTTTCCTCTAGAGAAGTCCATATTTGATACGTATACCGTATTTTACCCGTGTTGTACATGGCGTTAGACAGGCAAAAGGGCGCCACAATGTCACAGTGTGAGTTCAAATCCCGCTGAGGGTAAGCAGAAAAACTTGACAGTAATAAAGTATTATCCTCACAGTGTTAGGCGTCATTTGTATATGTGTATAATATTTGGTATAAACCCTGTAGTTCTGATTCCTCGAAAATTAGCTAGATAGATATATAATATGGTTGTCGCAATAGTTAGACGTCTGTATATAATTAACTTACGGTGACTGTATGACCAGTAATTAAGTCAACCTATACAATACATACAAAAATGCCGAGTTAAGACTACTATTACTTTCATATTGGTTACAAAAAGTCTATACTTAGCAGCTAATACACGAGTACTATGTTTTTCTCTCGACTCATAACGGTCTATAGCCATGGGAATACTGCAGACAGTATTTAAACTAGGCTCTACGACAAGCGTGATGACTTCAACTTCCCAATTGTCAACTTCCCCGTTCATCGACAGCAACATTCCAGCAGCTCCAGTGTATGGTGTGTACATTTCACAACTTATACGTTATTCTAGATCCTGCGATCGTTATTTAGATTTTCTAGACCGATCGTTGACTGCTAAACTACTCAAACAAGGGTTTGTTGTACCTAGGTTGATGTTATCTCTCCAGAAGTTCTATGGTCGGCACCACGACTTAATTGATCGTTATGGGAAATCAGTCTCAAATACGATCTGACATTTTCGCTGAGTCATAGGTAGTGTTTCCTTTTCATGGATTTGACTTTTCGCTAAACAAGACAATGAGTAACTCGACGGGTGTCTAATTAGAGGCAGGCACTGCTTACTCGTCCGGAGCACCTGAGTGCACCCATGGTTTTTATTGGGTTCGGGTTAATCTCTTTCTGTGTTTTATGTTTTTGATTTTTGTGTTGTGTTTGTCTATATCTGGATTTGTAACTGTCCCTTGGTTTTTGGCTTTTGTTGTTTGGTCGGTTTTCTTTGCTACTTTCTTTTAACTTTGCTGAATTAGATTACTGTCAGATTAATACGTATTGGTTATGTATATGTTTAAGATTCACCTCGAGTAATGAAGCTATATTTTTTGTATAGAAATGTAGCTAAAGCATCTAAACCGCTTGACATAATGTAGGCGAATGGGCGCCACAGTGGCGCAACGGTGTGAGTTCGAATCCCGCTGTGGGAAAGCACCAAATTTGACAGTATTAAAATATAATTCTAACAGTGTTGGGCTTAATTTGTAGACGTATAACTGGATATACACTTTGCAAAAAAGCACACAAGATTCTCGGAATTTCAATTTGCATAATTCAAAGCAATGTATCATTAACTTTCTCCATAATATCGACATCAAATTAAAAAAAAAATATTTTGATGTATGTTGATGAAACAATTTTTTCGGTCACACACAAGTTAGTATCTTATATGACCGCCAGGTGCAGCTATCAGTGTCCAGCATTTCCTGGGCATGGCATTAATCAAGTTTGTATTGTTCTTTGTGGATTTCTTACCCTACCATCTTTGTCTTTTTAATAGAAATCTCATTACTATACAATATTCAACGCCAGTGACGCCACACTCTAAATGTGTGACAGCAGCAAACACTTACCCATCTATGATCATCTGTGATAAAATGGGCCAAAATTTGGTCTTTGTCGAATTCCATGTCGTCGTAGCCTGTTGCGGACTTTCCTGGCTAATATTTGCATCAAACCGGGGATATTAGGATAAGTAGCAGTTCGGTTTGTAAGAGGGCAACAGGCATGTAGCGGTCCCGAGTTAGTTTAACGATGTGAAAAAGATACGTCCAGACATGTGTCTTAAATCCGACATCCACATTGGAAACTTTAATATATGATTAGTTACATACAGTTTAAGAATGTTTTTATTTATTTCTGATGCTTGTTTATAAATGGACTTTATATGGGTTACAATAGATAAATATTCTCTTAATATATACTGTAGGTAATGCTCCTGGAAATGAAGCTTGTTTTTAAAAGTCATTATAATAAATACTTTTTTTAATGTTCATAAGCTATAATATTTTGTTTAACGTTACCATTGTAACCCAATTTGAAATATCTCTTAGTTAAAGTTGCATATGCTTACGTGTTGTTTTAAGGACACATTTCTGCACATATATAACGTCAAACGCTCTAGAGAACCTAAAGCGTGATAGAAAGCGTGGTATTGTCAACAAAAGCCGAAATGATCCTAATAATCCTTAAAATTTGACTTTATCAAAACTTAATAAAGGACCTCAATAAAAAAACTGGAATTAAGATTACTGATAATCTATCAAATAAACAGTAACGAAGAACAAAATTCTAAGACAAAGTAGTTCTGAGCACGACAGACAAATGAAATTCAAACGGAGATTTAAATCACTTCTGGAGAGCATGCATTCGATGATGCGCTATAAACTGCGACTTTCAATAAGGCAGTTGCAAGGGTGTATATAATTTTTTGCGTGTTAACAACTTAAGAACTCCAGAAGAGCTTAGGAATACTAGAATTTAACCTAATCAACCTAGGAGTGAAATTCGTCTTCAGCGCATACTGACTGCGCATATTTCTAACAAAAACAACAACAGTTCAAGCTTAAATTACGACTAGCTTGTTAATACCATTGCTCTGTTTCAACACGCACTCTCACATTGTGTTAACCAGGGCAGTAAATTTAGTCTTCCGACAGCTATGAATATTTACCAACCTAATTTTTCAATACATAGTAGCAATTGAGGCAAAACATTATTTCAGGTGAAGACATTTATTTGAATTCTTTACTATAACCTAATTATGAAAATCAGTCTTAACCATAAAATAAGGACAACGAATAACGCAAAAAAGAGAAACATTTCCCAACATGAATTTATAACGGTCTTTGGACAGTACAAACGAATTATGTGTTCCGCCTTTCCCCAAAGAGCGGAAGAATTAGATGGTAATCTTGCACATATTATTGAAACTGCGAATTTTTGGCCTACAAATTTTATGAGTACCATAAAATGTTAAGTGCAAAATGTACAATTATGTTACAGGAGCATAATATAAAAATAGATTGGTCACTAGGAGATCCAGAATATTTTCAAGCTTCACGGTTGACATGTGTGCCTTATGTTCATCAACTTTACATACTACTTCTATGTGTACTAGTTAGGGAATCAAATTTAATATCCCAATAATCATACCGTTGCTCATTTTTAAAGATCGATATGGCAGAGATGCCTTGATGTATGAATGTGTTCAAACATGCAGCTATTTTAATACGACTAAGGTTAATGTAGCTACCGTCATGTTTGTAAATCCTGTAACGGACATTGTCATGGACAGTTTCAGTTTCGCAAATGTAAAAGTCTGCAAAATGGAAAACAGCCTGCGTCTAATATAAAAAATACAAAACAGCAATCTACGTCTGGCAAAACTGTCTGACTAGAAACAGCCGCTAACAATTTCATTTACACTACAGAATATTCCTCACCAATTAACAGAACAGTAAAAATCATCAATCCATCCGGAAATTTTTTGAGTGTTAACAACTTAAGAACTCCAGTAGAGCTTGGGAATACTAGAATTTAACCTAATCAACCTAGGAGTGAAATTCGTCTTCAGCGCATACTGACTGCGCATATTTCTAACAAAAACAACAACAGTTCAATCTTAAATTACGACTAGCTTTTTAATACCATTGCTCTGTTTCAACACGCACTCTCACATTGTGTTAACCAGGGCAGTAAATTTAGTCTTCCGACAGCTATGAATATTTACCAACCTAATTTTTCAATACATAGTAGCAATTGAGGCAAAACATTATTTCAGGTAAAGACATTTATTTGAATTCTTTACTATAACCTAATTATGAAAATCAGTCTTAACCATAAAATAAGGACAACGAATAACGCAAAAAAAGAGAAACATTTCCCAACATGAATTTATAACGGTCTTTGGACAGTACAAACGAATTATGTGTTCCGCCTTTCCCCAAAGAGCGGAAGAATTAGATGGTAATCTTGCACATATTATTGAAACTGCGAATTTTTGGCCTACAAATTTTATGAGTACCATAAAATGTTAAATGCAAAATGTACAATTATGTTACAGGAGCATAATATAAAAATAGATTGGTCACTAGGAGATCCAGAATATTTTCAAGCTTCACGGTTGACATGTGTACCTTATGTTCATCAACTTTACATACTACTTCTATGTGTACTAGTTAGGGAATCAATTTAATATCCCAATAATCATACCGTTGCTCATTTTTAAAGATCGATATGGCAGAGATGCCTTGATGTATGAATGTGTTCAAACATGCAGCTATTTTAATACGACTAAGGTTAATGTAGCTACCGTCATGTTTGTAAATCCTGTAACGGACATTGTCATGGACAGTTTCAGTTTCGCAAATGTAAAAGTCTGCAAAATGGAAAACAGCCTGCGTCTAATATAAAAAATACCAAACAGCAATCTACGTCTGGCAAAACTGTCTGACTAGAAACAGCCGCTAATAATTTCATTTACACTACAGAATATTCCTCACCAATTAACAGAACAGTAAGAATCATCAATCCATCCGGAAATTTTTTGTGTAAATTATTGGTGTAATAGAAACGTTTTGGCTTTGATATTTTAATTAATTTCTGCAGTAAATGTATCAACATATGAATGTAAAAATGCACTAACAGCTAGAAAAAACCCAGAGGTTGTAACCAAATTATTACAAGATGAGATCGATAAAAGTTTTTTAACTGCCTTCTTTTCTGAGCCCTCTTTTGATACTGACAGAGTAAACCCGTTGGGTATTGCAACCCATAAATATTTAAAATAAAACAAATGCCTATACTCGACTTGTCTTCCCCTCATAATAGCAATGAACATCAAAGTGTCAATGATTTAATAGATAAAGAGTTGTGTTCCTTATCTTACATTAAAATATATATGGTGCTATCAAAGTTATCCTGTAGGATTTTGGAAACAACAGCAAGTGTTGCAAGGTGGATATCTCAGATGCTTTCAAACAGCTTCCTTTATCCAAGGAACAGTGGCATTTATTTTGCGTTAAATGAAACAACATGTATTACCATTATGTTCGATTACTATTTGGTTGTAGATCTAGTCCCCGTTTGTTTGAAACTTTGTCAGCTTGTGTTTGTTGGATTGCTCGGAACAATTAAAATAATCCTGTTATTTATTGATAAACCGTCAGAATGTGGAGAAAGAATTATGGCTCTGTTTAAATTAATATTTAACAAACTTAATATATCTTTATCTAAGAAGAAGATCATAGGACCAGTTTGTAAACTAGAATATTTAAAAGTCATTTTAGACACCATCAAGATGGAAGTTAGACTTCCATTAGTCAAAGTTAAACGAATTACAGTTGAATTTTCAGTAAGAGATAATGTACTATTAAACTATTAAGGAAAATAGCAAAGAAAACCTATCGATCAACAAGAGCCAATGGGAAAGGGACAGTTACAAATCCGGATATAGACAAACACAACACAAAAACCAACCAAAAACATAAAACACAGAAAGAGAGTTACCCGAACCCAATAAAAACCATGGGTGCACTCAGGTGCTCCGGACGAGTAAGCATTACCTGCCCCTAATTAGACACCATAGAGTTACTCATTGTCCCGTTTAGGGAAAAGTCAAATCCAGGAATAGGAAACACTACCTATGACTCAGCGAAAATGTCAGATGGTATTTGAGACACTGATTTCCCATAACAATCAATTAAGTCATGATGACGACCATAGAACTTCTGGAGAGATAACATAAACTTAGGTACAACAAACCCTTGTTTGAGTAGTTTGGCAGTCCACAGCAGTGATCGGTCTAGAAAAGCGGAACACCAATCGCAGGACCTAGAATAACGTATAAGTTGTGAAATGTACACACCATACGCTGGAGCTGCTGGAATGTTGCTGTCGATGAGCGGCATAGGTAAACCTGAAACTTTAACCCCATGCTTTACAGAAATGATTAAGGATTATGTAGATAAGCTTCATTCTGGGGATGTTAAAAATGATCCGTCGTTCTCCTTACATATATCTAAGGATCAAATCTATAATATTCTCAAGTCACTAAAATCTGATAAAGCGATGGGTTATGACGAAATACCAAATTAAAATTCTCAAACTTACTTAATTCACTGGTCGATATGTTTCCAAATATTTTCAAAAGTTATTGAAGAAAATGTGGTTTCGTTCCTCGATGATAATAACGTGCTTGGGGAATGTCAAGGGGCTTTTCGTAAACAGAGAAGGCTTGAATACAACATATTTACTCTCCAAGGTGTCTCCACTATTCAGAAAAGTAAGAAAAAACAAACCTATATTGCTTTTCTGGACCTGTTGAAAGCCTTTGATAGAGTTTGGCGAGACGGTCTTTTTTACCTGCTTCGTTCTCTTTATAGCCAAGTCGACAATAAAGTGGTGTTTGGGGACGCCGAAAGCGAATGGTTCGAACAAGAGTATGGTGTTAAACAAGGTTGTGTTTTGTCCCCTACACTCTTTTCGATCCTAATGAATGACTTGGTCGGTATGTTAAAGGAAGCCGGTGTTGGCACTCAGATCTCGAACCATCTCATTAATGTGTTGTTGTTTGCTGATGACATTACCTTGATAGCGGGTTCGGAATCTGAGCTAAACACACTTCTTGATATCTCTGCTAAATTTGCTAGTAAAGAGAATCTGAAATTTAATGCTAGCAAATCGAAAGTAATGATAGTTGTGAAACGAATTGATAAAAGCAACAAATGGTCGCTAGGTGATCAATTCATATACGAAACGAACGAGTATAAATATCTTGGAGTATACTTGTCACGGACGTTGAAACCACATTTTCACATAAACTCGTACATTAAAGAGAACATCGATAAGAAATTAAATTACATGACCCGTATTTTAGGGATGCACGGAAATTTTAATCGTATTATCTTTGGGGACGCCCTATGGAATAGCGTTTAAGACCTTCTATATCGCATGCCTGTGGTTCATGGTTGACCTTCTCCCAAAGTGACAAGGATACTTTGAGTGGCGCTCAGTACAAAGCGGCCAAGATAATATTGAAGACTAAGGTCAATGTACCCAAGTGTTCAGTATTGGCCGAATTAGGTTGGGAACCGATTAATGACTTTCTCGATAGACGTGTCTCTTATTTTAAATATATCTGTGAACTACAAGAGACGAGACTTTGTAAAGTTATATTTTGGGAGTTAGAAAAGGTTGCCTCTAACGATTGGTCCTACTTTACGTACATAAATTCTATCTTCCAAGATGTTGGTCTCGACTTTATGTTTACTGATAAGGCTTTTAATACAGGAAAATTTAACGTTTTTATAGGACAAAATTCAGCTTCAAAACTCACAGTAGATATTTTGTCAAAATCTTCTCTCGCCAATTATGTTGACAGAAATATCTAGATGCTCAATCAGATTTTGAAGGGCTAGACTTAAATTTCTCTGCAGAAAAAACACCTTATGTCTCTACGAAAATCGGCAAAGATTTCGCCTTAGTAACTCTTCAACTTGCAAGATATGTGCTGAAAATATTAATCACTTTTTATTGGAATGTCCTGCCTTAGCTGAAATTCGTAAAGACATCTTCGAAAATATTGATTCAAATATCCCAGACCTCAATTTTAATTTTCTGAATCCTACCGACAAGATAAAGTTTTTAATTGGGGACTGGGGCTTTTTCATTAATGATGAGATTGGATCATATTTTGATAACATAGGTGTATACTTTATCAAGAGTCTTTTTAAACAGAGGTAGAAAATCTTAAATGATATCATTGTGTAAAATGAACTGTCCATGTTTTATGTTTTAAATATTGCCAATTTATAGGTACTATATCGTTACTTTTATGTGAGATCCTGCGTATTAAGGATGGCCGTATAGAGTATCGAAAAATCAAATGTTTTAATGCTGCTACAATGGGAAAGTGATCCAGACCTCATGTCTATCAGGTATTTTGAATATTTTTATATCCATATCTCATTTATTGTTCCGATTTTACTGTTGTTAAAATAATGGTCAGGAGTTGCGATAGTCTTTTGTTAGTACACAAAGACGATCCTGCTATGAAACGCTGTTTGTATGGATTTTTGTGAAATTTTAAAATCAAATACAATAAAGGGAAATCACAATCTTCGACTTTGATTTTCAGATCAAAGGATGCCAATACCGATATGTATTTTTCCATTGGTACAGAAACAAAAAAAAAGATCCTGTCACATATGGTGAAACAATTCTCTTATTTACAAATCATTCAGAGATTTGTCCAGTTAAATCTGTCCACAAATATCTACGGTTTAGAAGTTGTATGAACTTAAATATTGAAATCTTTTTTGTTACTCATGGAAATCACAAAAACTTTAATTAATATTTAAAGTTACTTTTAGATAAACTTGTTTTGTTCAGTAACAAATATAATGGACATTTTTCTCGATGTGGAGCAGCTACTTCAGCTCACAACGCTAGACTAGAAGACCATTTAATTCAAACATTAGGCAGCTGGTGCTCTGATTGTTACAAACTTCTCCAGATATAATCAGATAAGCTCGAATGCAATAGCACATTTCGATGAAACTTTTTGGTAATTTTTACAAGTTTAATCTCATTTCCAAGTTGCCTTTGTAGATTTCGAAAAAGCTATCGATAGAGTTTTCGGAGATGCCTAATGGTATTAAATGTTATCAAATAATAGAAGTGGAAAATGTTTATCATAACTTCTTTATATGTATAACAATTAAGTGGTCAAATGTCAGATTTTCCCCTGTGAAACTGGAGTTAGACAAGGAGAAAATATGTCACCTTTTCTATTTTCTTCTTTTGTTATAAAAAAACATCACTGGCTTAAAATCAATTTCTGATGAACAAGAACACAAATAAATGTTATTTTGAAAATATTTGTTATTCTATTTGCCGATGAAAATCAAGATTTTATCAAAAGCTCTTAACTTGAATTTTAAAGATAATGATGTTACAGTAGATTTTGAAATAGTAAAAGACTAACTATTTAGATGTAATATTTTCAAGAGCAGGAACATTTAGAGCTTGTACAACATATATTAGAAAAAGCTACGAAAGCCATGTATGAAGTCACTGTGAAAGGAAGAGCACATAATTTACTAGACCTTTATGATAAATTAGTAAAACCTGTAATTATATATTGCTGCGAAATTAGGTGTTTTGGAAATAACGATATTGTTATCTGAAGTTTTGTAAACTCCGCCTTAAATCTTGTACGCCAATGGGAATGACGAACTTATGCTTGTATACCATTTTACCATATATATATCGTCACACGCTGGTACACATGTACTATGTCTATGTCTACGATTCACCCGGTTAATGAAGCTATAGTTTTTATATTGCATTTTTGGCCAAGTGGTCTAGACGGCTGCACACAATGCAGGCGAATGAGTGCCATAGTGTCACAACGGTGTGAGTTCGGATCCTGCTGAAGGTGAGCACAGGATTTGCGGCCTGCTGCGAGTTGTTATAAGGTCTGACCATGTTCTAATTTGCATATAGCTCGCGTACAATAATCTATTTCGTAAACAACACCAAATGTTAGCAATCGTCTCGAACCAATGTTATAACAAAACTACAAGTATTTGCGATTTATACAGCAAATTCTTCATAATTTGGGCTGTATATTTTTTAGTGACGACCACTTAGCTAAGGATTTTTACCGATATTGCTACTTGTTGTATAGATGTATAAATTAACATCCTTCAAGAGAATACTAAAATTAGCACGTTTTGTTATGTAGACAAAAATAAGTATCCAAGGGCAGTACATCTGTATATGAGAAAAAAATTACACACTGTCCGAACTCACTGAATGTAAATTATTTTATAAATTGATGCTGAAAGTTAGCCTTTAAAGTACAAAAAGTACATTTAATATGTACTAAAAATTTGAAAATAGATTTGAACAATTTGTATTCTTGAAACATCTCTCTCTCTCTTAAGAACAAAATGTTAAAAATCGATCGTGGCCCCAATCAATTGGTTTGATTTATGCAAGGAGTGGGGCACTTTCCAAACACGTTACCCACTACGGTCCACGGCTAGGCTTTCCGTATTATGACCTAACAACCCAACGAGAGGGTATTTTTATCCGCCACCCGTTGACGCGTAGGGCTCTTCAGTTGGTCGTACACTGGGAAACCTTACAGTATAGTCTTAGTCAACTAGTTTGATTCTAATAGGACGTACATATTAGGAGTATATGCTCATTTTACCACAGGTGTGGACTCGAAGCCTTTTAGTTTTAGCTTTGTATTTTCAAAATACAGGAATAATTGGTAGACACATTTTTGTGTTTGGTGTGTTAAGCCAGCTCAGTTCAAACAAACTAATATACACCTACTTAATAAGCACGAATAAAGTTTGATTAATTTTGTGAAATATTATTGTTTATCGCTATTTTGCAGTATTTTCATTTGATCTTTGTGTGCGATATTATTCCATCTCACTCTACTAGCTTGAGATGGGCCCATCTCAGCTCGCTGTCAAGACGTCGTTAAGTAAACACAATGTTACAAAACAGCGATAAACAGATTATTTACGTTTTATGAAACTCGATGCATTTTCTCGTCATCTCTTCTCAGGGCTGTCGCCCTTCGATGAGATGTGGACGAGAAAACGCATCTCGTTTCAAAAAACGTAAATAACCTATAAATACAGTTAGTTGAATATGCATTGTTAACACCATAAGCAAATTTTGACTATGATATTGCAAAAACTAAAGAAGTTATGAATTAAAATATTAACATGCATGCCATTTTATTACAAAAACAATTCGTAAAAATTCCATAAAATCAAAAGTTTCTATAAACTACATTAAAAAGTGTACATTTGACCGATTGTAACTGTAGCACGGTGATAGACAAAGTAATTTTGACCAGAGACAACTTAAAGTATATGAGCCTTATTATGAAAAAAAGGCAACTGAATCGGATAATAAAAAAATAAAAACTATAGTCGTTTTAACAGTACACAGAAACAATCAGGATTAAGACAAAGACAAACGACAGGCAAAAGAAAAAAAGAAACAAAAACCAGACAACGAGTAACCAGAATTAAATAAAAACATGAGGTGTAAGCAGTGTCTGCCTCTAATTAGATACCGTCGAGTACATAGCCATGTCAGTAAAAGACTGAAATCCATGAATAGGGAAACACCTATAGCTCAGAAAAATGTTTGATCGCGCTCGGAAAATTTATTTGTTTGCCATAATGAGCAATCAACTCATGATTACGACTATAAAATTATTAAAAAAAACATTATATTTTGGTTCAAAAAATTTTCTGGTTAAATACCTCATTGGTCAACAACAGCGTTCCGTCTAGAAATTCGGGATACTAATCCCAAGAGTAAGCATAACGTAGGAGTTGTGAAATGTAAACTTTATACGCGCAAGATAATGGAATATTGCTATCAGTATAGGCATAACAGTAGTAAATGAGTACCAGTAACAAGTTACCAGATTGTGTACCCTACATTAAGTACAGTACTGAATACTTTGTTGTGTCCTGATTTGGTAAATAGTGGTTAGATGTGTACAATTTTTTAGCTGTAAGCTCCTGCATAAATTAAGTTTTAAAAAGTGGTAAAATTTTTCTCAGATCTTGCAAGATAAAATTTTGGTAATTTTTTAAACAATGTAGTATTTTTACATTCACTGCATTAGAAATTGCATGTAAAAGTAGGAGCGTCTCAAAATGTTCTGACTAGCGAAAAAAGGAATTGGTCACGGATATATATGGCATTTATTTTTTAAATGGTAAATGAAAGTTTATTAATTTCCTAGTCCAGGTAAATGCTGATCAATGTTAGAAAGGTATGCAAATCACAGAAATGTTAGTGTTTTCGACTATAGCCAAAACATTTACTACTGTGCTACCTATATGTCAGATGATGTATTGTGGATTTTTATTTCTGAGAGTACATCAAGGTTATTTTTTGCATAGATTGTGGTATATCTTGTTGAAACTAACTGAAGGCAGTACTCAAAAAGAAGGTATTGTCTAATGGACACTATAAAAACTGCTAAGTCAGCACTTTTTGCATTTTTCTATATACACATATTAAAAAACCACACACAATCACAGTAAAGTGTTCTCCTGTTTTTATTCCATTTTAACTTTCTTTCTGTATGGTCATCTTAACTTTTCGCAATGAATTGGGCATATTCATGGGCATAAAATTATATTTCGATAAAAAAAATTAGGCCAAAAATAAGGTACATTTTAAACCGTACTGATCAGTTTGAACTTTGGATCAATTTCTCCCAAAGTTTTGATATGACAATGAAAACCTTTGGCTGAAAACTAGATTTTGTCCCCAATTGCTGAATTTAGGGCCACAATAAAGCAAATTAATAGGAACAAGTTCAAATTTTTTAAAAATTTTAGTCCAAAATAAGCAAAAATTAGCCAAAAATGGTAATGTATTGTCTATAAAAGTGATTATTGTGCACATGATTTAACAAAACCTGTTCAACAGATGGTTTGTAAAGGCATAATTAGGGTCAAAATATCCAACTTAAAAGAGAAAACAGATTTCCTTTACTAAAGTATAATTTTTTGTGGAATTTAGTGTTATCAACAGCCTTTGAGTGAAATATTGGTACTTTTATTTTGCACTAATTGAAAGTATAAAACAGGTTAAATTAAAATTTGTTCATGTATTTGTACTTGTTTAAAAGGTTTCTTGTCTACAAGCACCATCTTGTTAATTTGAAGCCACTTTGAAACAATTTAGGGGTCAATATGGCATAGTTTAAAAGATGGAGTGGTCAGCTATTGAAAGCCACCATATCTTAGTGGGCCAGCATAGATTGGGCTGGCCAATAGTATAATATAAGGCTAGTGCATTTAAAATGTATCTGTTATAGAACTTTGATATTATTTTCTTGTTTAAAAGTGCAGGGACAGTGACAGTAAAGCAAATTTTTATTCTGAAGATGTCTTCAAACACATGTTAGATACATATGCAATTTTTCTCCTTGGGTAGGGCTAAAAAATAGAAGAATTTTTCAAGAACACTTTGAATACCAATATATCTTTTATTGATTTTAATTCAAATATGACCTATGTACTTGATGTAGAAATATTGGCTAAATTGGTTCTCTTGCAAACTTGGTATAGGCATAACAGTAGTAAATGAGTACCAGTAACAAGTTACCAGATTGTGTACCCTACATTAAGTACAGTACTGAATACTTTGTTGTGTCCTGATTTGGTAAATAGTGGTTAGATGTGTACAATTTTTTAGCTGTAAGCTCCTGCATAAATTAAGTTTTAAAAAGTGGTAAAATTTTTCTCAGATCTTGCAAGATAAAATTTTGGTAATTTTTTAAACAATGTAGTATTTTTACATTCACTGCATTAGAAATTGCATGTAAAAGTGGGAGAGTCTCAAAATGTTCTGACTAGCGAAAAAAGGAATTGGTCACGGATATATATGGCATTTATTTTTTAAATGGTAAATGAAAGTTTATTAATTTCCTAGTCCAGGTAAATGCTGATCAATGTTAGAAAGGTATGCAAATCACAGAAATGTTAGTGTTTTCGACTATAGCCAAAACATTTACTACTGTGCTACCTATATGTCAGATGATGTATTGTGGATTTTTATTTCTGAGAGTACATCAAGGTTATTTTTTGCATAGATTGTGGTATATCTTGTTGAAACTAACTGAAGGCAGTACTCAAAAAGAAGGTATTGTCTAATGGACACTATAAAAACTGCTAAGTCAGCACTTTTTGCATTTTTCTATATACACATATTAAAAAACCACACACAATCACAGTAAAGTGTTCTCCTGTTTTTATTCCATTTTAACTTTCTTTCTGTATGGTCATCTTAACTTTTCGCAATGAATTGGGCATATTCATGGGCATAAAATTATATTTCGATAAAAAAAATTAGGCCAAAAATAAGGTACATTTTAAACCGTACTGATCAGTTTGAACTTTGGATCAATTTCTCCCAAAGTTTTGATATGACAATGAAAACCTTTGGCTGAAAACTAGATTTTGTCCCCAATTGCTGAATTTAGGGCCACAATAAAGCAAATTAATAGGAACAAGTTCAAATTTTTTAAAAATTTTAGTCCAAAATAAGCAAAAATTAGCCAAAAATGGTAATGTATTGTCTATAAAAGTGATTATTGTGCACATGATTTAACAAAACCTGTTCAACAGATGGTTTGTAAAGGCATAATTAGGGTCAAAATATCCAACTTAAAAGAGAAAACAGATTTCCTTTACTAAAGTATAATTTTTTGTGGAATTTAGTGTTATCAACAGCCTTTGAGTGAAATATTGGTACTTTTATTTCGCACTAATTGAAAGTATAAAACAGGTTAAATTAAAATTTGTTCATGTATTTGTACTTGTTTAAAAGGTTTCTTGTCTACAAGCACCATCTTGTTAATTTGAAGCCACTTTGAAACAATTTAGGGGTCAATATGGCATAGTTTAAAAGATGGAGTGGTCAGCTATTGAAAGCCACCATATCTTAGTGGGCCAGCATAGATTGGGCTGGCCAATAGTATAATATAAGGCTAGTGCATTTAAAATGTATCTGTTATAGAACTTTGATATTATTTTCTTGTTTAAAAGTGCAGGGACAGTGACAGTAAAGCAAATTTTTATTCTGAAGATGTCTTCAAACACATGTTAGATACATATGCAATTTTTCTCCTTGGGTAGGGCTAAAAAATAGAAGAATTTTTCAAGAACACTTTGAATACCAATATATCTTTTATTGATTTTAATTCAAATATGACCTATGTACTTGATGTAGAAATATTGGCTAAATTGGTTCTCTTGCAAACTTGGTATATGTCAGATGATGTATTGTGGATTTTTATTTCTGAGAGTACATCAAGGTTATTTTTTGCATAGATTGTGGTATATCTTGTTGAAACTAACTGAAGGCAGTACTCAAAAAGAAGGTATTGTCTAATGGACACTATAAAAACTGCTAAGTCAGCACTTTTTGCATTTTTCTATATACACATATTAAAAAACCACACACAATCACAGTAAAGTGTTCTCCTGTTTTTATTCCATTTTAACTTTCTTTCTGTATGGTCATCTTAACTTTTCGCAATGAATTGGGCATATTCATGGGCATAAAATTATATTTCGATAAAAAAAATTAGGCCAAAAATAAGGTACATTTTAAACCGTACTGATCAGTTTGAACTTTGGATCAATTTCTCCCAAAGTTTTGATATGACAATGAAAACCTTTGGCTGAAAACTAGATTTTGTCCCCAATTGCTGAATTTAGGGCCACAATAAAGCAAATTAATAGGAACAAGTTCAAATTTTTTAAAAATTTTAGTCCAAAATAAGCAAAAATTAGCCAAAAATGGTAATGTATTGTCTATAAAAGTGATTATTGTGCACATGATTTAACAAAACCTGTTCAACAGATGGTTTGTAAAGGCATAATTAGGGTCAAAATATCCAACTTAAAAGAGAAAACAGATTTCCTTTACTAAAGTATAATTTTTTGTGGAATTTAGTGTTATCAACAGCCTTTGAGTGAAATATTGGTACTTTTATTTCGCACTAATTGAAAGTATAAAACAGGTTAAATTAAAATTTGTTCATGTATTTGTACTTGTTTAAAAGGTTTCTTGTCTACAAGCACCATCTTGTTAATTTGAAGCCACTTTGAAACAATTTAGGGGTCAATATGGCATAGTTTAAAAGATGGAGTGGTCAGCTATTGAAAGCCACCATATCTTAGTGGGCCAGCATAGATTGGGCTGGCCAATAGTATAATATAAGGCTAGTGCATTTAAAATGTATCTGTTATAAAACTTTGATATTATTTTCTTGTTTAAAAGTGCAGGGACAGTGACAGTAAAGCAAATTTTTATTCTGAAGATGTCTTCAAACACATGTTAGATACATATGCAATTTTTCTCCTTGGGTAGGGCTAAAAAATAGAAGAATTCTTCAAGAACACTTTGAATACCAATATATCTTTTATTGATTTTAATTCAAATATGACCTATGTACTTGATGTAGAAATATTGGCTAAATTGGTTCTCTTGCAAACTTGGTATATGTCAGATGATGTATTGTGGATTTTTATTTCTGAGAGTACATCAAGGTTATTTTTTGCATAGATTGTGGTATATCTTGTTGAAACTAACTGAAGGCAGTACTCAAAAAGAAGGTATTGTCTAATGGACACTATAAAAACTGCTAAGTCAGCACTTTTTGCATTTTTCTATATACACATATTAAAAAACCACACACAATCACAGTAAAGTGTTCTCCTGTTTTTATTCCATTTTAACTTTCTTTCTGTATGGTCATCTTAACTTTTCACAATGAATTGGGCATATTCATGGGCATAAAATTATATTTCGATAAAAAAAATTAGGCCAAAAATAAGGTACATTTTAAACCGTACTGATCAGTTTGAACTTTGGATCAATTTCTCCCAAAGTTTTGATATGACAATGAAAACCTTTGGCTGAAAACTAGATTTTGTCCCCAATTGCTGAATTTAGGGCCACAATAAAGCAAATTAATAGGAACAAGTTCAAATTTTTTAAAAATTTTAGTCCAAAATAAGCAAAAATTAGCCAAAAATGGTAATGTATTGTCTATAAAAGTGATTATTGTGCACATGATTTAACAAAACCTGTTCAACAGATGGTTTGTAAAGGCATAATTAGGGTCAAAATATCCAACTTAAAAGAGAAAACAGATTTCCTTTACTAAAGTATAATTTTTTGTGGAATTTAGTGTTATCAACAGCCTTTGAGTGAAATATTGGTACTTTTATTTCGCACTAATTGAAAGTATAAAACAGGTTAAATTAAAATTTATTCATGTATTTGTACTTGTTTAAAAGGTTTCTTGTCTACAAGCACCATCTTGTTAATTTGAAGCCACTTTGAAACAATTTAGGGGTCAATATGGCATAGTTTAAAAGATGGAGTGGTCAGCTATTGAAAGCCACCATATCTTAGTGGGCCAGCATAGATTGGGCTGGCCAATAGTATAATATAAGGCTAGTGCATTTAAAATGTATCTGTTATAGAACTTTGATATTATTTTCTTGTTTAAAAGTGCAGGGATAGTGACAGTAAAGCAAATTTTTATTCTGAAGATGTCTTCAAACACATGTTAGATACATATGCAATTTTTCTCCTTGGGCAGGGCTAAAAAATAGAAGAATTTTTCAAGAACACTTTGAATACCAATATATCTTTTATTGATTTTAATTCAAATATGACCTATGTACTTGATGTAGAAATATTGGCTAAATTGGTTCTCTTGCAAACTTGGTATAGGCATAACAGTAGTAAATGAGTACCAGTAACAAGTTACCAGATTGTGTACC
Source organism: Limnoperna fortunei (assembly GCA_944474755.1). NCBI lineage: Eukaryota > Metazoa > Mollusca > Bivalvia > Mytilida > Modiolidae > Limnoperna > Limnoperna fortunei. The sequence continues at coordinate 43,494,616 of OX104111.1, read as the reverse complement.
CTACATTAAGTACAGTACTGAATACTTTGTTGTGTCCTGATTTGGTAAATAGTGGTTAGATGTGTACAATTTTTTAGCTGTAAGCTCCTGCATAAATTAAGTTTTAAAAAGTGGTAAAATTTTTCTCAGATCTTGCAAGATAAAATTTTGGTAATTTTTTAAACAATGTAGTATTTTTACATTCACTGCATTAGAAATTGCATGTAAAAGTGGGAGCGTCTCAAAATGTTCTGACTAGCGAAAAAAGGAATTGGTCACGGATATATATGGCATTTATTTTTTAAATGGTAAATGAAAGTTTATTAATTTCCTAGTCCAGGTAAATGCTGATCAATGTTAGAAAGGTATGCAAATCACAGAAATGTTAGTGTTTTCGACTATAGCCAAAACATTTACTACTGTGCTACCTATATGTCAGATGATGTATTGTGGATTTTTATTTCTGAGAGTACATCAAGGTTATTTTTTGCATAGATTGTGGTATATCTTGTTGAAACTAACTGAAGGCAGTACTCAAAAAGAAGGTATTGTCTAATGGACACTATAAAAACTGCTAAGTCAGCACTTTTTGCATTTTTCTATATACACATATTAAAAAACCACACACAATCACAGTAAAGTGTTCTCCTGTTTTTATTCCATTTTAACTTTCTTTCTGTATGGTCATCTTAACTTTTCGCAATGAATTGGGCATATTCATGGGCATAAAATTATATTTCGATAAAAAAAATTAGGCCAAAAATAAGGTACATTTTAAACCGTACTGATCAGTTTGAACTTTGGATCAATTTCTCCCAAAGTTTTGATATGACAATGAAAACCTTTGGCTGAAAACTAGATTTTGTCCCCAATTGCTGAATTTAGGGCCACAATAAAGCAAATTAATAGGAACAAGTTCAAATTTTTTTAAAATTTTAGTCCAAAATAAGCAAAAATTAGCCAAAAATGGTAATGTATTGTCTATAAAAGTGATTATTGTGCACATGATTTAACAAAACCTGTTCAACAGATGGTTTGTAAAGGCATAATTAGGGTCAAAATATCCAACTTAAAAGAGAAAACAGATTTCCTTTACTAAAGTATAATTTTTTGTGGAATTTAGTGTTATCAACAGCCTTTGAGTGAAATATTGGTACTTTTATTTCGCACTAATTGAAAGTATAAAACAGGTTAAATTAAAATTTGTTCATGTATTTGTACTTGTTTAAAAGGTTTCTTGTCTACAAGCACCATCTTGTTAATTTGAAGCCACTTTGAAACAATTTAGGGGTCAATATGGCATAGTTTAAAAGATGGAGTGGTCAGCTATTGAAAGCCACCATATCTTAGTGGGCCAGCATAGATTGGGCTGGCCAATAGTATAATATAAGGCTAGTGCATTTAAAATGTATCTGTTATAGAACTTTGATATTATTTTCTTGTTTAAAAGTGCAGGGACAGTGACAGTAAAGCAAATTTTTATTCTGAAGATGTCTTCAAACACATGTTAGATACATATGCAATTTTTCTCCTTGGGTAGGGCTAAAAAATAGAAGAATTTTTCAAGAACACTTTGAATACCAATATATCTTTTATTGATTTTAATTCAAATATGACCTATGTACTTGATGTAGAAATATTGGCTAAATTGGTTCTCTTGCAAACTTGGTATATGTCAGATGATGTATTGTGGATTTTTATTTCTGAGAGTACATCAAGGTTATTTTTTGCATAGATTGTGGTATATCTTGTTGAAACTAACTGAAGGCAGTACTCAAAAAGAAGGTATTGTCTAATGGACACTATAAAAACTGCTAAGTCAGCACTTTTTGCATTTTTCTATATACACATATTAAAAAACCACACACAATCACAGTAAAGTGTTCTCCTGTTTTTATTCCATTTTAACTTTCTTTCTGTATGGTCATCTTAACTTTTCGCAATGAATTGGGCATATTCATGGGCATAAAATTATATTTCGATAAAAAAAATTAGGCCAAAAATAAGGTACATTTTAAACCGTACTGATCAGTTTGAACTTTGGATCAATTTCTCCCAAAGTTTTGATATGACAATGAAAACCTTTGGCTGAAAACTAGATTTTGTCCCCAATTGCTGAATTTAGGGCCACAATAAAGCAAATTAATAGGAACAAGTTCAAATTTTTTTAAAATTTTAGTCCAAAATAAGCAAAAATTAGCCAAAAATGGTAATGTATTGTCTATAAAAGTGATTATTGTGCACATGATTTAACAAAACCTGTTCAACAGATGGTTTGTAAAGGCATAATTAGGGTCAAAATATCCAACTTAAAAGAGAAAACAGATTTCCTTTACTAAAGTATAATTTTTTGTGGAATTTAGTGTTATCAACAGCCTTTGAGTGAAATATTGGTACTTTTATTTCGCACTAATTGAAAGTATAAAACAGGTTAAATTAAAATTTGTTCATGTATTTGTACTTGTTTAAAAGGTTTCTTGTCTACAAGCACCATCTTGTTAATTTGAAGCCACTTTGAAACAATTTAGGGGTCAATATGGCATAGTTTAAAAGATGGAGTGGTCAGCTATTGAAAGCCACCATATCTTAGTGGGCCAGCATAGATTGGGCTGGCCAATAGTATAATATAAGGCTAGTGCATTTAAAATGTATCTGTTATAAAACTTTGATATTATTTTCTTGTTTAAAAGTGCAGGGACAGTGACAGTAAAGCAAATTTTTATTCTGAAGATGTCTTCAAACACATGTTAGATACATATGCAATTTTTCTCCTTGGGTAGGGCTAAAAAATAGAAGAATTTTTCAAGAACACTTTGAATACCAATATATCTTTTATTGATTTTAATTCAAATATGACCTATGTACTTGATGTAGAAATATTGGCTAAATTGGTTCTCTTGCAAACTTGGTATATGTCAGATGATGTATTGTGGATTTTTATTTCTGAGAGTACATCAAGGTTATTTTTTGCATAGATTGTGGTATATCTTGTTGAAACTAACTGAAGGCAGTACTCAAAAAGAAGGTATTGTCTAATGGACACTATAAAAACTGCTAAGTCAGCACTTTTTGCATTTTTCTATATACACATATTAAAAAACCACACACAATCACAGTAAAGTGTTCTCCTGTTTTTATTCCATTTTAACTTTCTTTCTGTATGGTCATCTTAACTTTTCACAATGAATTGGGCATATTCATGGGCATAAAATTATATTTCGATAAAAAAAATTAGGCCAAAAATAAGGTACATTTTAAACCGTACTGATCAGTTTGAACTTTGGATCAATTTCTCCCAAAGTTTTGATATGACAATGAAAACCTTTGGCTGAAAACTAGATTTTGTCCCCAATTGCTGAATTTAGGGCCACAATAAAGCAAATTAATAGGAACAAGTTCAAATTTTTTAAAAATTTTAGTCCAAAATAAGCAAAAATTAGCCAAAAATGGTAATGTATTGTCTATAAAAGTGATTATTGTGCACATGATTTAACAAAACCTGTTCAACAGATGGTTTGTAAAGGCATAATTAGGGTCAAAATATCCAACTTAAAAGAGAAAACAGATTTCCTTTACTAAAGTATAATTTTTTGTGGAATTTAGTGTTATCAACAGCCTTTGAGTGAAATATTGGTACTTTTATTTCGCACTAATTGAAAGTATAAAACAGGTTAAATTAAAATTTGTTCATGTATTTGTACTTGTTTAAAAGGTTTCTTGTCTACAAGCACCATCTTGTTAATTTGAAGCCACTTTGAAACAATTTAGGGGTCAATATGGCATAGTTTAAAAGATGGAGTGGTCAGCTATTGAAAGCCACCATATCTTAGTGGGCCAGCATAGATTGGGCTGGCCAATAGTATAATATAAGGCTAGTGCATTTAAAATGTATCTGTTATAGAACTTTGATATTATTTTCTTGTTTAAAAGTGCAGGGACAGTGACAGTAAAGCAAATTTTTATTCTGAAGATGTCTTCAAACACATGTTAGATACATATGCAATTTTTCTCCTTGGGTAGGGCTAAAAAATAGAAGAATTTTTCAAGAACACTTTGAATACCAATATATCTTTTATTGATTTTAATTCAAATATGACCTATGTACTTGATGTAGAAATATTGGCTAAATTGGTTCTCTTGCAAACTTGGTATAGGCATAACAGTAGTAAATGAGTACCAGTAACAAGTTACCAGATTGTGTACCCTACATTAAGTACAGTACTGAATACTTTGTTGTGTCCTGATTTGGTAAATAGTGGTTAGATGTGTACAATTTTTTAGCTGTAAGCTCCTGCATAAATTAAGTTTTAAAAAGTGGTAGAATTTTTCTCAGATCTTGCAAGATAAAATTTTGGTAATTTTTTAAACAATGTAGTATTTTTACATTCACTGCATTAGAAATTGCATGTAAAAGTGGGAGTGTCTCAAAATGTTCTGACTAGCGAAAAAAGGAATTGGTCACGGATATATATGGCATTTATTTTTTAAATGGTAAATGAAAGTTTATTAATTTCCTAGTCCAGGTAAATGCTGATCAATGTTAAAAAGGTATGCAAATCACAGAAATGTTAGTGTTTTCGACTATAGCCAAAACATTTACTACTGTGCTACCTATATGTCAGATGATGTATTGTGGATTTTTATTTCTGAGAGTACATCAAGGTTATTTTTTGCATAGATTGTGGTATATCTTGTTGAAACTAACTGAAGGCAGTACTCAAAAAGAAGGTATTGTCTAATGGACACTATAAAAACTGCTAAGTCAGCACTTTTTGCATTTTTCTATATACACATATTAAAAAACCACACACAATCACAGTAAAGTGTTCTCCTGTTTTTATTCCATTTTAACTTTCTTTCTGTATGGTCATCTTAACTTTTCGCAATGAATTGGGCATATTCATGGGCATAAAATTATATTTCGATAAAAAAATTAGGCCAAAAATAAGGTACATTTTAAACCGTACTGATCAGTTTGAACTTTGGATCAATTTCTCCCAAAGTTTTGATATGACAATGAAAACCTTTGGCTGAAAACTAGATTTTGTCCCCAATTGCTGAATTTAGGGCCACAATAAAGCAAATTAATAGGAACAAGTTCAAATTTTTTTAAAATTTTAGTCCAAAATAAGCAAAAATTAGCCAAAAATGGTAATGTATTGTCTATAAAAGTGATTATTGTGCACATGATTTAACAAAACCTGTTCAACAGATGGTTTGTAAAGGCATAATTAGGGTCAAAATATCCAACTTAAAAGAGAAAACAGATTTCCTTTACTAAAGTATAATTTTTTGTGGAATTTAGTGTTATCAACAGCCTTTGAGTGAAATATTGGTACTTTTATTTCGCACTAATTGAAAGTATAAAACAGGTTAAATTAAAATTTGTTCATGTATTTGTACTTGTTTAAAAGGTTTCTTGTCTACAAGCACCATCTTGTTAATTTGAAGCCACTTTGAAACAATTTAGGGGTCAATATGGCATAGTTTAAAAGATGGAGTGGTCAGCTATTGAAAGCCACCATATCTTAGTGGGCCAGCATAGATTGGGCTGGCCAATAGTATAATATAAGGCTAGTGCATTTAAAATGTATCTGTTATAGAACTTTGATATTATTTTCTTGTTTAAAAGTGCAGGGACAGTGACAGTAAAGCAAATTTTTATTCTGAAGATGTCTTCAAACACATGTTAGATACATATGCAATTTTTCTCCTTGGGTAGGGCTAAAAAATAGAAGAATTTTTCAAGAACACTTTGAATACCAATATATCTTTTATTGGTTTTAATTCAAATATGACCTATGTACTTGATGTAGAAATATTGGCTAAATTGGTTCTCTTGCAAACTTGGTATATGTCAGATGATGTATTGTGGATTTTTATTTCTGAGAGTACATCAAGGTTATTTTTTGCATAGATTGTGGTATATCTTGTTGAAACTAACTGAAGGCAGTACTCAAAAAGAAGGTATTGTCTAATGGACACTATAAAAACTGCTAAGTCAGCACTTTTTGCATTTTTCTATATACACATATTAAAAAACCACACACAATCACAGTAAAGTGTTCTCCTGTTTTTATTCCATTTTAACTTTCTTTCTGTATGGTCATCTTAACTTTTCGCAATGAATTGGGCATATTCATGGGCATAAAATTATATTTCGATAAAAAAAATTAGGCCAAAAATAAGGTACATTTTAAACCGTACTGATCAGTTTGAACTTTGGATCAATTTCTCCCAAAGTTTTGATATGACAATGAAAACCTTTGGCTGAAAACTAGATTTTGTCCCCAATTGCTGAATTTAGGGCCACAATAAAGCAAATTAATAGGAACAAGTTCAAATTTTTTTAAAATTTTAGTCCAAAATAAGCAAAAATTAGCCAAAAATGGTAATGTATTGTCTATAAAAGTGATTATTGTGCACATGATTTAACAAAACCTGTTCAACAGATGGTTTGTAAAGGCATAATTAGGGTCAAAATATCCAACTTAAAAGAGAAAACAGATTTCCTTTACTAAAGTATAATTTTTTGTGGAATTTAGTGTTATCAACAGCCTTTGAGTGAAATATTGGTACTTTTATTTCGCACTAATTGAAAGTATAAAACAGGTTAAATTAAAATTTGTTCATGTATTTGTACTTGTTTAAAAGGTTTCTTGTCTACAAGCACCATCTTGTTAATTTGAAGCCACTTTGAAACAATTTAGGGGTCAATATGGCATAGTTTAAAAGATGGAGTGGTCAGCTATTGAAAGCCACCATATCTTAGTGGGCCAGCATAGATTGGGCTGGGCAATAGTATAATATAAGGCTAGTGCATTTAAAATGTATCTGTTATAGAACTTTGATATTATTTTCTTGTTTAAAAGTGCAGGGACAGTGACAGTAAAGCAAATTTTTATTCTGAAGATGTCTTCAAACACATGTTAGATACATATGCAATTTTTCTCCTTGGGTAGGGCTAAAAAATAGAAGAATTTTTCAAGAACACTTTGAATACCAATATATCTTTTATTGATTTTAATTCAAATATGACCTATGTACTTGATGTAGAAATATTGGCTAAATTGGTTCTCTTGCAAACTTGGTATAGGCATAACAGTAGTAAATGAGTACCAGTAACAAGTTACCAGATTGTGTACCCTACATTAAGTACAGTACTGAATACTTTGTTGTGTCCTGATTTGGTAAATAGTGGTTAGATGTGTACAATTTTTTAGCTGTAAGCTCCTGCATAAATTAAGTTTTAAAAAGTGGTAAAATTTTTCTCAGATCTTGCAAGATAAAATTTTGGTAATTTTTTAAACAATGTAGTATTTTTACATTCACTGCATTAGAAATTGCATGTAAAAGTGGGAGCGTCTCAAAATGTTCTGACTAGCGAAAAAAGGAATTGGTCACGGATATATATGGCATTTATTTTTTAAATGGTAAATGAAAGTTTATTAATTTCCTAGTCCAGGTAAATGCTGATCAATGTTAGAAAGGTATGCAAATCACAGAAATGTTAGTGTTTTCGACTATAGCCAAAACATTTACTACTGTGCTACCTATATGTCAGATGATGTATTGTGGATTTTTATTTCTGAGAGTACATCAAGGTTATTTTTTGCATAGATTGTGGTATATCTTGTTGAAACTAACTGAAGGCAGTACTCAAAAAGAAGGTATTGTCTAATGGACACTATAAAAACTGCTAAGTCAGCACTTTTTGCATTTTTCTATATACACATATTAAAAAACCACACACAATCACAGTAAAGTGTTCTCCTGTTTTTATTCCATTTTAACTTTCTTTCTGTATGGTCATCTTAACTTTTCGCAATGAATTGGGCATATTCATGGGCATAAAATTATATTTCGATAAAAAAAATTAGGCCAAAAATAAGGTACATTTTAAACCGTACTGATCAGTTTGAACTTTGGATCAATTTCTCCCAAAGTTTTGATATGACAATGAAAACCTTTGGCTGAAAACTAGATTTTGTCCCCAATTGCTGAATTTAGGGCCACAATAAAGCAAATTAATAGGAACAAGTTCAAATTTTTTAAAAATTTTAGTCCAAAATAAGCAAAAATTAGCCAAAAATGGTAATGTATTGTCTATAAAAGTGATTATTGTGCACATGATTTAACAAAACCTGTTCAACAGATGGTTTGTAAAGGCATAATTAGGGTCAAAATATCCAACTTAAAAGAGAAAACAGATTTCCTTTACTAAAGTATAATTTTTTGTGGAATTTAGTGTTATCAACAGCCTTTGAGTGAAATATTGGTACTTTTATTTTGCACTAATTGAAAGTATAAAACAGGTTAAATTAAAATTTGTTCATGTATTTGTACTTGTTTAAAAGGTTTCTTGTCTACAAGCACCATCTTGTTAATTTGAAGCCACTTTGAAACAATTTAGGGGTCAATATGGCATAGTTTAAAAGATGGAGTGGTCAGCTATTGAAAGCCACCATATCTTAGTGGGCCAGCATAGATTGGGCTGGCCAATAGTATAATATAAGGCTAGTGCATTTAAAATGTATCTGTTATAGAACTTTGATATTATTTTCTTGTTTAAAAGTGCAGGGACAGTGACAGTAAAGCAAATTTTTATTCTGAAGATGTCTTCAAACACATGTTAGATACATATGCAATTTTTCTCCTTGGGTAGGGCTAAAAAATAGAAGAATTTTTCAAGAACACTTTGAATACCAATATATCTTTTATTGGTTTTAATTCAAATATGACCTATGTACTTGATGTAGAAATATTGGCTAAATTGGTTCTCTTGCAAACTTGGTATATGTCAGATGATGTATTGTGGATTTTTATTTCTGAGAGTACATCAAGGTTATTTTTTGCATAGATTGTGGTATATCTTGTTGAAACTAACTGAAGGCAGTACTCAAAAAGAAGGTATTGTCTAATGGACACTATAAAAACTGCTAAGTCAGCACTTTTTGCATTTTTCTATATACACATATTAAAAAACCACACACAATCACAGTAAAGTGTTCTCCTGTTTTTATTCCATTTTAACTTTCTTTCTGTATGGTCATCTTAACTTTTCGCAATGAATTGGGCATATTCATGGGCATAAAATTATATTTCGATAAAAAAAATTAGGCCAAAAATAAGGTACATTTTAAACCGTACTGATCAGTTTGAACTTTGGATCAATTTCTCCCAAAGTTTTGATATGACAATGAAAACCTTTGGCTGAAAACTAGATTTTGTCCCCAATTGCTGAATTTAGGGCCACAATAAAGCAAATTAATAGGAACAAGTTCAAATTTTTTTAAAATTTTAGTCCAAAATAAGCAAAAATTAGCCAAAAATGGTAATGTATTGTCTATAAAAGTGATTATTGTGCACATGATTTAACAAAACCTGTTCAACAGATGGTTTGTAAAGGCATAATTAGGGTCAAAATATCCAACTTAAAAGAGAAAACAGATTTCCTTTACTAAAGTATAATTTTTTGTGGAATTTAGTGTTATCAACAGCCTTTGAGTGAAATATTGGTACTTTTATTTCGCACTAATTGAAAGTATAAAACAGGTTAAATTAAAATTTGTTCATGTATTTGTACTTGTTTAAAAGGTTTCTTGTCTACAAGCACCATCTTGTTAATTTGAAGCCACTTTGAAACAATTTAGGGGTCAATATGGCATAGTTTAAAAGATGGAGTGGTCAGCTATTGAAAGCCACCATATCTTAGTGGGCCAGCATAGATTGGGCTGGGCAATAGTATAATATAAGGCTAGTGCATTTAAAATGTATCTGTTATAGAACTTTGATATTATTTTCTTGTTTAAAAGTGCAGGGACAGTGACAGTAAAGCAAATTTTTATTCTGAAGATGTCTTCAAACACATGTTAGATACATATGCAATTTTTCTCCTTGGGTAGGGCTAAAAAATAGAAGAATTTTTCAAGAACACTTTGAATACCAATATATCTTTTATTGATTTTAATTCAAATATGACCTATGTACTTGATGTAGAAATATTGGCTAAATTGGTTCTCTTGCAAACTTGGTATAGGCATAACAGTAGTAAATGAGTACCAGTAACAAGTTACCAGATTGTGTACCCTACATTAAGTACAGTACTGAATACTTTGTTGTGTCCTGATTTGGTAAATAGTGGTTAGATGTGTACAATTTTTTAGCTGTAAGCTCCTGCATAAATTAAGTTTTAAAAAGTGGTAAAATTTTTCTCAGATCTTGCAAGATAAAATTTTGGTAATTTTTTAAACAATGTAGTATTTTTACATTCACTGCATTAGAAATTGCATGTAAAAGTGGGAGCGTCTCAAAATGTTCTGACTAGCGAAAAAAGGAATTGGTCACGGATATATATGGCATTTATTTTTTAAATGGTAAATGAAAGTTTATTAATTTCCTAGTCCAGGTAAATGCTGATCAATGTTAGAAAGGTATGCAAATCACAGAAATGTTAGTGTTTTCGACTATAGCCAAAACATTTACTACTGTGCTACCTATATGTCAGATGATGTATTGTGGATTTTTATTTCTGAGAGTACATCAAGGTTATTTTTTGCATAGATTGTGGTATATCTTGTTGAAACTAACTGAAGGCAGTACTCAAAAAGAAGGTATTGTCTAATGGACACTATAAAAACTGCTAAGTCAGCACTTTTTGCATTTTTCTATATACACATATTAAAAAACCACACACAATCACAGTAAAGTGTTCTCCTGTTTTTATTCCATTTTAACTTTCTTTCTGTATGGTCATCTTAACTTTTCGCAATGAATTGGGCATATTCATGGGCATAAAATTATATTTCGATAAAAAAAATTAGGCCAAAAATAAGGTACATTTTAAACCGTACTGATCAGTTTGAACTTTGGATCAATTTCTCCCAAAGTTTTGATATGACAATGAAAACCTTTGGCTGAAAACTAGATTTTGTCCCCAATTGCTGAATTTAGGGCCACAATAAAGCAAATTAATAGGAACAAGTTCAAATTTTTTAAAAATTTTAGTCCAAAATAAGCAAAAATTAGCCAAAAATGGTAATGTATTGTCTATAAAAGTGATTATTGTGCACATGATTTAACAAAACCTGTTCAACAGATGGTTTGTAAAGGCATAATTAGGGTCAAAATATCCAACTTAAAAGAGAAAACAGATTTCCTTTACTAAAGTATAATTTTTTGTGGAATTTAGTGTTATCAACAGCCTTTGAGTGAAATATTGGTACTTTTATTTTGCACTAATTGAAAGTATAAAACAGGTTAAATTAAAATTTGTTCATGTATTTGTACTTGTTTAAAAGGTTTCTTGTCTACAAGCACCATCTTGTTAATTTGAAGCCACTTTGAAACAATTTAGGGGTCAATATGGCATAGTTTAAAAGATGGAGTGGTCAGCTATTGAAAGCCACCATATCTTAGTGGGCCAGCATAGATTGGGCTGGCCAATAGTATAATATAAGGCTAGTGCATTTAAAATGTATCTGTTATAGAACTTTGATATTATTTTCTTGTTTAAAAGTGCAGGGACAGTGACAGTAAAGCAAATTTTTATTCTGAAGATGTCTTCAAACACATGTTAGATACATATGCAATTTTTCTCCTTGGGTAGGGCTAAAAAATAGAAGAATTTTTCAAGAACACTTTGAATACCAATATATCTTTTATTGATTTTAATTCAAATATGACCTATGTACTTGATGTAGAAATATTGGCTAAATTGGTTCTCTTGCAAACTTGGTATAGGCATAACAGTAGTAAATGAGTACCAGTAACAAGTTACCAGATTGTGTACCCTACATTAAGTACAGTACTGAATACTTTGTTGTGTCCTGATTTGGTAAATAGTGGTTAGATGTGTACAATTTTTTAGCTGTAAGCTCCTGCATAAATTAAGTTTTAAAAAGTGGTAAAATTTTTCTCGGATCTTGCAAGATAAAATTTTGGTAATTTTTTAAACAATGTAGTATTTTTACATTCACTGCATTAGAAATTGCATGTACATGTAAAAGTGGGAGCGTCTCAAAATGTTCTGACTAGCGAAAAAAGGAATTGGTCACGGATATATATGGCATTTATTTTTTAAATAGTAAATGAAAGTTTATTAATTTCCTAGTCCAGGTAAATGCTGATCAATGTTAGAAAGGTATGCAAATCACAGAAATGTTAGTGTTTTCGACTATAGCCAAAACATTTACTACTGTGCTACCTATATGTCAGATGATGTATTGTGGATTTTTATTTCTGAGAGTACATCAAGGTTATTTTTTGCATAGATTGTGGTATATCTTGTTGAAACTAACTGAAGGCAGTACTCAAAAAGAAGGTATTGTCTAATGGACACTATAAAAACTGCTAAGTCAGCACTTTTTGCATTTTTCTATATACACATATTAAAAAACCACACACAATCACAGTAAAGTGTTCTCCTGTTTTTATTCCATTTTAACTTTCTTTCTGTATGGTCATCTTAACTTTTCGCAATGAATTGGGCATATTCATGGGCATAAAATTATATTTCGATAAAAAAAATTAGGCCAAAAATAAGGTACATTTTAAACCGTACTGATCAGTTTGAACTTTGGATCAATTTCTCCCAAAGTTTTGATATGACAATGAAAACCTTTGGCTGAAAACTAGATTTTGTCCCCAATTGCTGAATTTAGGGCCACAATAAAGCAAATTAATAGGAACAAGTTCAAATTTTTTAACAATTTTAGTCCAAAATAAGCAAAAATTAGCCAAAAATGGTAATGTATTGTCTATAAAAGTGATTATTGTGCACATGATTTAACAAAACCTGTTCAACAGATGGTTTGTAAAGGCATAATTAGGGTCAAAATATCCAACTTAAAAGAGAAAACAGATTTCCTTTACTAAAGTATAATTTTTTGTGGAATTTAGTGTTATCAACAGCCTTTGAGTGAAATATTGGTACTTTTATTTCGCACTAATTGAAAGTATAAAACAGGTTAAATTAAAATTTGTTCATGTATTTGTACTTGTTTAAAAGGTTTCTTGTCTACAAGCACCATCTTGTTAATTTGAAGCCACTTTGAAACAATTTAGGGGTCAATATGGCATAGTTTAAAAGATGGAGTGGTCAGCTATTGAAAGCCACCATATCTTAGTGGGCCAGCATAGATTGGGCTGGCCAATAGTATAATATAAGGCTAGTGCATTTAAAATGTATCTGTTATAGAACTTTGATATTATTTTCTTGTTTAAAAGTGCAGGGACAGTGACAGTAAAGCAAATTTTTATTCTGAAGATGTCTTCAAACACATGTTAGATACATATGCAATTTTTCTCCTTGGGTAGGGCTAAAAAATAGAAGAATTTTTCAAGAACACTTTGAATACCAATATATCTTTTATTGATTTTAATTCAAATATGACCTATGTACTTGATGTAGAAATATTGGCTAAATTGGTTCTCTTGCAAACTTGGTATATGTCAGATGATGTATTGTGGATTTTTATTTCTGAGAGTACATCAAGGTTATTTTTTGCATAGATTGTGGTATATCTTGTTGAAACTAACTGAAGGCAGTACTCAAAAAGAAGGTATTGTCTAATGGACACTATAAAAACTGCTAAGTCAGCACTTTTTGCATTTTTCTATATACACATATTAAAAAACCACACACAATCACAGTAAAGTGTTCTCCTGTTTTTATTCCATTTTAACTTTCTTTCTGTATGGTCATCTTAACTTTTCGCAATGAATTGGGCATATTCATGGGCATAAAATTATATTTCGATAAAAAAAATTAGGCCAAAAATAAGGTACATTTTAAACCGTACTGATCAGTTTGAACTTTGGATCAATTTCTCCCAAAGTTTTGATATGACAATGAAAACCTTTGGCTGAAAACTAGATTTTGTCCCCAATTGCTGAATTTAGGGCCACAATAAAGCAAATTAATAGGAACAAGTTCAAATTTTTTAAAAATTTTAGTCCAAAATAAGCAAAAATTAGCCAAAAATGGTAATGTATTGTCTATAAAAGTGATTATTGTGCACATGATTTAACAAAACCTGTTCAACAGATGGTTTGTAAAGGCATAATTAGGGTCAAAATATCCAACTTAAAAGAGAAAACAGATTTCCTTTACTAAAGTATAATTTTTTGTGGAATTTAGTGTTATCAACAGCCTTTGAGTGAAATATTGGTACTTTTATTTCGCACTAATTGAAAGTATAAAACAGGTTAAATTAAAATTTGTTCATGTATTTGTACTTGTTTAAAAGGTTTCTTGTCTACAAGCACCATCTTGTTAATTTGAAGCCACTTTGAAACAATTTAGGGGTCAATATGGCATAGTTTAAAAGATGGAGTGGTCAGCTATTGAAAGCCACCATATCTTAGTGGGCCAGCATAGATTGGGCTGGCCAATAGTATAATATAAGGCTAGTGCATTTAAAATGTATCTGTTATAAAACTTTGATATTATTTTCTTGTTTAAAAGTGCAGGGACAGTGACAGTAAAGCAAATTTTTATTCTGAAGATGTCTTCAAACACATGTTAGATACATATGCAATTTTTCTCCTTGGGTAGGGCTAAAAAATAGAAGAATTTTTCAAGAACACTTTGAATACCAATATATCTTTTATTGATTTTAATTCAAATATGACCTATGTACTTGATGTAGAAATATTGGCTAAATTGGTTCTCTTGCAAACTTGGTATATGTCAGATGATGTATTGTGGATTTTTATTTCTGAGAGTACATCAAGGTTATTTTTTGCATAGATTGTGGTATATCTTGTTGAAACTAACTGAAGGCAGTACTCAAAAAGAAGGTATTGTCTAATGGACACTATAAAAACTGCTAAGTCAGCACTTTTTGCATTTTTCTATATACACATATTAAAAAACCACACACAATCACAGTAAAGTGTTCTCCTGTTTTTATTCCATTTTAACTTTCTTTCTGTATGGTCATCTTAACTTTTCACAATGAATTGGGCATATTCATGGGCATAAAATTATATTTCGATAAAAAAAATTAGGCCAAAAATAAGGTACATTTTAAACCGTACTGATCAGTTTGAACTTTGGATCAATTTCTCCCAAAGTTTTGATATGACAATGAAAACCTTTGGCTGAAAACTAGATTTTGTCCCCAATTGCTGAATTTAGGGCCACAATAAAGCAAATTAATAGGAACAAGTTCAAATTTTTTAAAAATTTTAGTCCAAAATAAGCAAAAATTAGCCAAAAATGGTAATGTATTGTCTATAAAAGTGATTATTGTGCACATGATTTAACAAAACCTGTTCAACAGATGGTTTGTAAAGGCATAATTAGGGTCAAAATATCCAACTTAAAAGAGAAAACAGATTTCCTTTACTAAAGTATAATTTTTTGTGGAATTTAGTGTTATCAACAGCCTTTGAGTGAAATATTGGTACTTTTATTTCGCACTAATTGAAAGTATAAAACAGGTTAAATTAAAATTTGTTCATGTATTTGTACTTGTTTAAAAGGTTTCTTGTCTACAAGCACCATCTTGTTAATTTGAAGCCACTTTGAAACAATTTAGGGGTCAATATGGCATAGTTTAAAAGATGGAGTGGTCAGCTATTGAAAGCCACCATATCTTAGTGGGCCAGCATAGATTGGGCTGGCCAATAGTATAATATAAGGCTAGTGCATTTAAAATGTATCTGTTATAGAACTTTGATATTATTTTCTTGTTTAAAAGTGCAGGGACAGTGACAGTAAAGCAAATTTTTATTCTGAAGATGTCTTCAAACACATGTTAGATACATATGCAATTTTTCTCCTTGGGTAGGGCTAAAAAATAGAAGAATTTTTCAAGAACACTTTGAATACCAATATATCTTTTATTGATTTTAATTCAAATATGACCTATGTACTTGATGTAGAAATATTGGCTAAATTGGTTCTCTTGCAAACTTGGTATATGTCAGATGATGTATTGTGGATTTTTATTTCTGAGAGTACATCAAGGTTATTTTTTGCATAGATTGTGGTATATCTTGTTGAAACTAACTGAAGGCAGTACTCAAAAAGAAGGTATTGTCTAATGGACACTATAAAAACTGCTAAGTCAGCACTTTTTGCATTTTTCTATATACACATATTAAAAAACCACACACAATCACAGTAAAGTGTTCTCCTGTTTTTATTCCATTTTAACTTTCTTTCTGTATGGTCATCTTAACTTTTCGCAATGAATTGGGCATATTCATGGGCATAAAATTATATTTCGATAAAAAAAATTAGGCCAAAAATAAGGTACATTTTAAACCGTACTGATCAGTTTGAACTTTGGATCAATTTCTCCCAAAGTTTTGATATGACAATGAAAACCTTTGGCTGAAAACTAGATTTTGTCCCCAATTGCTGAATTTAGGGCCACAATAAAGCAAATTAATAGGAACAAGTTCAAATTTTTTAAAAATTTTAGTCCAAAATAAGCAAAAATTAGCCAAAAATGGTAATGTATTGTCTATAAAAGTGATTATTGTGCACATGATTTAACAAAACCTGTTCAACAGATGGTTTGTAAAGGCATAATTAGGGTCAAAATATCCAACTTAAAAGAGAAAACAGATTTCCTTTACTAAAGTATAATTTTTTGTGGAATTTAGTGTTATCAACAGCCTTTGAGTGAAATATTGGTACTTTTATTTCGCACTAATTGAAAGTATAAAACAGGTTAAATTAAAATTTGTTCATGTATTTGTACTTGTTTAAAAGGTTTCTTGTCTACAAGCACCATCTTGTTAATTTGAAGCCACTTTGAAACAATTTAGGGGTCAATATGGCATAGTTTAAAAGATGGAGTGGTCAGCTATTGAAAGCCACCATATCTTAGTGGGCCAGCATAGATTGGGCTGGCCAATAGTATAATATAAGGCTAGTGCATTTAAAATGTATCTGTTATAGAACTTTGATATTATTTTCTTGTTTAAAAGTGCAGGGACAGTGACAGTAAAGCAAATTTTTATTCTGAAGATGTCTTCAAACACATGTTAGATACATATGCAATTTTTCTCCTTGGGTAGGGCTAAAAAATAGAAGAATTTTTCAAGAACACTTTGAATACCAATATATCTTTTATTGATTTTAATTCAAATATGACCTATGTACTTGATGTAGAAATATTGGCTAAATTGGTTCTCTTGCAAACTTGGTATATGTCAGATGATGTATTGTGGATTTTTATTTCTGAGAGTACATCAAGGTTATTTTTTGCATAGATTGTGGTATATCTTGTTGAAACTAACTGAAGGCAGTACTCAAAAAGAAGGTATTGTCTAATGGACACTATAAAAACTGCTAAGTCAGCACTTTTTGCATTTTTCTATATACACATATTAAAAAACCACACACAATCACAGTAAAGTGTTCTCCTGTTTTTATTCCATTTTAACTTTCTTTCTGTATGGTCATCTTAACTTTTCGCAATGAATTGGGCATATTCATGGGCATAAAATTATATTTCGATAAAAAAAATTAGGCCAAAAATAAGGTACATTTTAAACCGTACTGATCAGTTTGAACTTTGGATCAATTTCTCCCAAAGTTTTGATATGACAATGAAAACCTTTGGCTGAAAACTAGATTTTGTCCCCAATTGCTGAATTTAGGGCCACAATAAAGCAAATTAATAGGAACAAGTTCAAATTTTTTAAAAATTTTAGTCCAAAATAAGCAAAAATTAGCCAAAAATGGTAATGTATTGTCTATAA
The DNA here is from genome assembly GCA_944474755.1 of Limnoperna fortunei. Classification (NCBI taxonomy): domain Eukaryota; kingdom Metazoa; phylum Mollusca; class Bivalvia; order Mytilida; family Modiolidae; genus Limnoperna; species Limnoperna fortunei. The sequence goes on along the minus strand of OX104111.1, from coordinate 43,476,913 downwards.
AAGTGATTATTGTGCACATGATTTAACAAAACCTGTTCAACAGATGGTTTGTAAAGGCATAATTAGGGTCAAAATATCCAACTTAAAAGAGAAAACAGATTTCCTTTACTAAAGTATAATTTTTTGTGGAATTTAGTGTTATCAACAGCCTTTGAGTGAAATATTGGTACTTTTATTTCGCACTAATTGAAAGTATAAAACAGGTTAAATTAAAATTTGTTCATGTATTTGTACTTGTTTAAAAGGTTTCTTGTCTACAAGCACCATCTTGTTAATTTGAAGCCACTTTGAAACAATTTAGGGGTCAATATGGCATAGTTTAAAAGATGGAGTGGTCAGCTATTGAAAGCCACCATATCTTAGTGGGCCAGCATAGATTGGGCTGGCCAATAGTATAATATAAGGCTAGTGCATTTAAAATGTATCTGTTATAGAACTTTGATATTATTTTCTTGTTTAAAAGTGCAGGGACAGTGACAGTAAAGCAAATTTTTATTCTGAAGATGTCTTCAAACACATGTTAGATACATATGCAATTTTTCTCCTTGGGTAGGGCTAAAAAATAGAAGAATTTTTCAAGAACACTTTGAATACCAATATATCTTTTATTGATTTTAATTCAAATATGACCTATGTACTTGATGTAGAAATATTGGCTAAATTGGTTCTCTTGCAAACTTGGTATAGGCATAACAGTAGTAAATGAGTACCAGTAACAAGTTACCAGATTGTGTACCCTACATTAAGTACAGTACTGAATACTTTGTTGTGTCCTGATTTGGTAAATAGTGGTTAGATGTGTACAATTTTTTAGCTGTAAGCTCCTGCATAAATTAAGTTTTAAAAAGTGGTAAAATTTTTCTCAGATCTTGCAAGATAAAATTTTGGTAATTTTTTAAACAATGTAGTATTTTTACATTCACTGCATTAGAAATTGCATGTAAAAGTGGGAGCGTCTCAAAATGTTCTGACTAGCGAAAAAAGGAATTGGTCACGGATATATATGGCATTTATTTTTTAAATGGTAAATGAAAGTTTATTAATTTCCTAGTCCAGGTAAATGCTGATCAATGTTAGAAAGGTATGCAAATCACAGAAATGTTAGTGTTTTCGACTATAGCCAAAACATTTACTACTGTGCTACCTATATGTCAGATGATGTATTGTGGATTTTTATTTCTGAGAGTACATCAAGGTTATTTTTTGCATAGATTGTGGTATATCTTGTTGAAACTAACTGAAGGCAGTACTCAAAAAGAAGGTATTGTCTAATGGACACTATAAAAACTGCTAAGTCAGCACTTTTTGCATTTTTCTATATACACATATTAAAAAACCACACACAATCACAGTAAAGTGTTCTCCTGTTTTTATTCCATTTTAACTTTCTTTCTGTATGGTCATCTTAACTTTTCGCAATGAATTGGGCATATTCATGGGCATAAAATTATATTTCGATAAAAAAAATTAGGCCAAAAATAAGGTACATTTTAAACCGTACTGATCAGTTTGAACTTTGGATCAATTTCTCCCAAAGTTTTGATATGACAATGAAAACCTTTGGCTGAAAACTAGATTTTGTCCCCAATTGCTGAATTTAGGGCCACAATAAAGCAAATTAATAGGAACAAGTTCAAATTTTTTAACAATTTTAGTCCAAAATAAGCAAAAATTAGCCAAAAATGGTAATGTATTGTCTATAAAAGTGATTATTGTGCACATGATTTAACAAAACCTGTTCAACAGATGGTTTGTAAAGGCATAATTAGGGTCAAAATATCCAACTTAAAAGAGAAAACAGATTTCCTTTACTAAAGTATAATTTTTTGTGGAATTTAGTGTTATCAACAGCCTTTGAGTGAAATATTGGTACTTTTATTTCGCACTAATTGAAAGTATAAAACAGGTTAAATTAAAATTTGTTCATGTATTTGTACTTGTTTAAAAGGTTTCTTGTCTACAAGCACCATCTTGTTAATTTGAAGCCACTTTGAAACAATTTAGGGGTCAATATGGCATAGTTTAAAAGATGGAGTGGTCAGCTATTGAAAGCCACCATATCTTAGTGGGCCAGCATAGATTGGGCTGGCCAATAGTATAATATAAGGCTAGTGCATTTAAAATGTATCTGTTATAGAACTTTGATATTATTTTCTTGTTTAAAAGTGCAGGGACAGTGACAGTAAAGCAAATTTTTATTCTGAAGATGTCTTCAAACACATGTTAGATACATATGCAATTTTTCTCCTTGGGTAGGGCTAAAAAATAGAAGAATTTTTCAAGAACACTTTGAATACCAATATATCTTTTATTGATTTTAATTCAAATATGACCTATGTACTTGATGTAGAAATATTGGCTAAATTGGTTCTCTTGCAAACTTGGTATATGTCAGATGATGTATTGTGGATTTTTATTTCTGAGAGTACATCAAGGTTATTTTTTGCATAGATTGTGGTATATCTTGTTGAAACTAACTGAAGGCAGTACTCAAAAAGAAGGTATTGTCTAATGGACACTATAAAAACTGCTAAGTCAGCACTTTTTGCATTTTTCTATATACACATATTAAAAAACCACACACAATCACAGTAAAGTGTTCTCCTGTTTTTATTCCATTTTAACTTTCTTTCTGTATGGTCATCTTAACTTTTCGCAATGAATTGGGCATATTCATGGGCATAAAATTATATTTCGATAAAAAAAATTAGGCCAAAAATAAGGTACATTTTAAACCGTACTGATCAGTTTGAACTTTGGATCAATTTCTCCCAAAGTTTTGATATGACAATGAAAACCTTTGGCTGAAAACTAGATTTTGTCCCCAATTGCTGAATTTAGGGCCACAATAAAGCAAATTAATAGGAACAAGTTCAATTTTTTTTAAAATTTTAGTCCAAAATAAGCAAAAATTAGCCAAAAATGGTAATGTATTGTCTATAAAAGTGATTATTGTGCACATGATTTAACAAAACCTGTTCAACAGATGGTTTGTAAAGGCATAATTAGGGTCAAAATATCCAACTTAAAAGAGAAAACAGATTTCCTTTACTAAAGTATAATTTTTTGTGGAATTTAGTGTTATCAACAGCCTTTGAGTGAAATATTGGTACTTTTATTTCGCACTAATTGAAAGTATAAAACAGGTTAAATTAAAATTTGTTCATGTATTTGTACTTGTTTAAAAGGTTTCTTGTCTACAAGCACCATCTTGTTAATTTGAAGCCACTTTGAAACAATTTAGGGGTCAATATGGCATAGTTTAAAAGATGGAGTGGTCAGCTATTGAAAGCCACCATATCTTAGTGGGCCAGCATAGATTGGGCTGGCCAATAGTATAATATAAGGCTAGTGCATTTAAAATGTATCTGTTATAGAACTTTGATATTATTTTCTTGTTTAAAAGTGCAGGGACAGTGACAGTAAAGCAAATTTTTATTCTGAAGATGTCTTCAAACACATGTTAGATACATATGCAATTTTTCTCCTTGGGTAGGGCTAAAAAATAGAAGAATTTTTCAAGAACACTTTGAATACCAATATATCTTTTATTGATTTTAATTCAAATATGACCTATGTACTTGATGTAGAAATATTGGCTAAATTGGTTCTCTTGCAAACTTGGTATAGGCATAACAGTAGTAAATGAGTACCAGTAACAAGTTACCAGATTGTGTACCCTACATTAAGTACAGTACTGAATACTTTGTTGTGTCCTGATTTGGTAAATAGTGGTTAGATGTGTACAATTTTTTAGCTGTAAGCTCCTGCATAAATTAAGTTTTAAAAAGTGGTAAAATTTTTCTCAGATCTTGCAAGATAAAATTTTGGTAATTTTTTAAACAATGTAGTATTTTTACATTCACTGCATTAGAAATTGCATGTAAAAGTGGGAGCGTCTCAAAATGTTCTGACTAGCGAAAAAAGGAATTGGTCACGGATATATATGGCATTTATTTTTTAAATGGTAAATGAAAGTTTATTAATTTCCTAGTCCAGGTAAATGCTGATCAATGTTAGAAAGGTATGCAAATCACAGAAATGTTAGTGTTTTCGACTATAGCCAAAACATTTACTACTGTGCTACCTATATGTCAGATGATGTATTGTGGATTTTTATTTCTGAGAGTACATCAAGGTTATTTTTTGCATAGATTGTGGTATATCTTGTTGAAACTAACTGAAGGCAGTACTCAAAAAGAAGGTATTGTCTAATGGACACTATAAAAACTGCTAAGTCAGCACTTTTTGCATTTTTCTATATACACATATTAAAAAACCACACACAATCACAGTAAAGTGTTCTCCTGTTTTTATTCCATTTTAACTTTCTTTCTGTATGGTCATCTTAACTTTTCACAATGAATTGGGCATATTCATGGGCATAAAATTATATTTCGATAAAAAAAATTAGGCCAAAAATAAGGTACATTTTAAACCGTACTGATCAGTTTGAACTTTGGATCAATTTCTCCCAAAGTTTTGATATGACAATGAAAACCTTTGGCTGAAAACTAGATTTTGTCCCCAATTGCTGAATTTAGGGCCACAATAAAGCAAATTAATAGGAACAAGTTCAAATTTTTTAAAAATTTTAGTCCAAAATAAGCAAAAATTAGCCAAAAATGGTAATGTATTGTCTATAAAAGTGATTATTGTGCACATGATTTAACAAAACCTGTTCAACAGATGGTTTGTAAAGGCATAATTAGGGTCAAAATATCCAACTTAAAAGAGAAAACAGATTTCCTTTACTAAAGTATAATTTTTTGTGGAATTTAGTGTTATCAACAGCCTTTGAGTGAAATATTGGTACTTTTATTTCGCACTAATTGAAAGTATAAAACAGGTTAAATTAAAATTTGTTCATGTATTTGTACTTGTTTAAAAGGTTTCTTGTCTACAAGCACCATCTTGTTAATTTGAAGCCACTTTGAAACAATTTAGGGGTCAATATGGCATAGTTTAAAAGATGGAGTGGTCAGCTATTGAAAGCCACCATATCTTAGTGGGCCAGCATAGATTGGGCTGGCCAATAGTATAATATAAGGCTAGTGCATTTAAAATGTATCTGTTATAGAACTTTGATATTATTTTCTTGTTTAAAAGTGCAGGGACAGTGACAGTAAAGCAAATTTTTATTCTGAAGATGTCTTCAAACACATGTTAGATACATATGCAATTTTTCTCCTTGGGTAGGGCTAAAAAATAGAAGAATTTTTCAAGAACACTTTGAATACCAATATATCTTTTATTGATTTTAATTCAAATATGACCTATGTACTTGATGTAGAAATATTGGCTAAATTGGTTCTCTTGCAAACTTGGTATATGTCAGATGATGTATTGTGGATTTTTATTTCTGAGAGTACATCAAGGTTATTTTTTGCATAGATTGTGGTATATCTTGTTGAAACTAACTGAAGGCAGTACTCAAAAAGAAGGTATTGTCTAATGGACACTATAAAAACTGCTAAGTCAGCACTTTTTGCATTTTTCTATATACACATATTAAAAAACCACACACAATCACAGTAAAGTGTTCTCCTGTTTTTATTCCATTTTAACTTTCTTTCTGTATGGTCATCTTAACTTTTCGCAATGAATTGGGCATATTCATGGGCATAAAATTATATTTCGATAAAAAAAATTAGGCCAAAAATAAGGTACATTTTAAACCGTACTGATCAGTTTGAACTTTGGATCAATTTCTCCCAAAGTTTTGATATGACAATGAAAACCTTTGGCTGAAAACTAGATTTTGTCCCCAATTGCTGAATTTAGGGCCACAATAAAGCAAATTAATAGGAACAAGTTCAAATTTTTTTAAAAATTTTAGTCCAAAATAAGCAAAAATTAGCCAAAAATGGTAATGTATTGTCTATAAAAGTGATTATTGTGCACATGATTTAACAAAACCTGTTCAACAGATGGTTTGTAAAGGCATAATTAGGGTCAAAATATCCAACTTAAAAGAGAAAACAGATTTCCTTTACTAAAGTATATTTTTTTTGTGGAATTTAGTGTTATCAACAGCCTTTGAGTGAAATATTGGTACTTTTATTTCGCACTAATTGAAAGTATAAAACAGGTTAAATTAAAATTTGTTCATGTATTTGTACTTGTTTAAAAGGTTTCTTGTCTACAAGCACCATCTTGTTAATTTGAAGCCACTTTGAAACAATTTAGGGGTCAATATGGCATAGTTTAAAAGATGGAGTGGTCAGCTATTGAAAGCCACCATATCTTAGTGGGCCAGCATAGATTGGGCTGGCCAATAGTATAATATAAGGCTAGTGCATTTAAAATGTATCTGTTATAGAACTTTGATATTATTTTCTTGTTTAAAAGTGCAGGGACAGTGACAGTAAAGCAAATTTTTATTCTGAAGATGTCTTCAAACACATGTTAGATACATATGCAATTTTTCTCCTTGGGTAGGGCTAAAAAATAGAAGAATTTTTCAAGAACACTTTGAATACCAATATATCTTTTATTGATTTTAATTCAAATATGACCTATGTACTTGATGTAGAAATATTGGCTAAATTGGTTCTCTTGCAAACTTGGTATATGTCAGATGATGTATTGTGGATTTTTATTTCTGAGAGTACATCAAGGTTATTTTTTGCATAGATTGTGGTATATCTTGTTGAAACTAACTGAAGGCAGTACTCAAAAAGAAGGTATTGTCTAATGGACACTATAAAAACTGCTAAGTCAGCACTTTTTGCATTTTTCTATATACACATATTAAAAAACCACACACAATCACAGTAAAGTGTTCTCCTGTTTTTATTCCATTTTAACTTTCTTTCTGTATGGTCATCTTAACTTTTCGCAATGAATTGGGCATATTCATGGGCATAAAATTATATTTCGATAAAAAAAATTAGGCCAAAAATAAGGTACATTTTAAACCGTACTGATCAGTTTGAACTTTGGATCAATTTCTCCCAAAGTTTTGATATGACAATGAAAACCTTTGGCTGAAAACTAGATTTTGTCCCCAATTGCTGAATTTAGGGCCACAATAAAGCAAATTAATAGGAACAAGTTCAAATTTTTTTAAAATTTTAGTCCAAAATAAGCAAAAATTAGCCAAAAATGGTAATGTATTGTCTATAAAAGTGATTATTGTGCACATGATTTAACAAAACCTGTTCAACAGATGGTTTGTAAAGGCATAATTAGGGTCAAAATATCCAACTTAAAAGAGAAAACAGATTTCCTTTACTAAAGTATAATTTTTTGTGGAATTTAGTGTTATCAACAGCCTTTGAGTGAAATATTGGTACTTTTATTTCGCACTAATTGAAAGTATAAAACAGGTTAAATTAAAATTTGTTCATGTATTTGTACTTGTTTAAAAGGTTTCTTGTCTACAAGCACCATCTTGTTAATTTGAAGCCACTTTGAAACAATTTAGGGGTCAATATGGCATAGTTTAAAAGATGGAGTGGTCAGCTATTGAAAGCCACCATATCTTAGTGGGCCAGCATAGATTGGGCTGGCCAATAGTATAATATAAGGCTAGTGCATTTAAAATGTATCTGTTATAGAACTTTGATATTATTTTCTTGTTTAAAAGTGCAGGGACAGTGACAGTAAAGCAAATTTTTATTCTGAAGATGTCTTCAAACACATGTTAGATACATATGCAATTTTTCTCCTTGGGTAGGGCTAAAAAATAGAAGAATTTTTCAAGAACACTTTGAATACCAATATATCTTTTATTGATTTTAATTCAAATATGACCTATGTACTTGATGTAGAAATATTGGCTAAATTGGTTCTCTTGCAAACTTGGTATATGTCAGATGATGTATTGTGGATTTTTAGCTCACCTGACCCGAAGGGTCATGTGAGCTATTGCCATCACTTGGCGTCCGTCGTCGTCCGTCGTCGTCGTCGTCGTCGTCGTCGTCGTCGTTAACTTTTCTTCAAAAATCTTCTCCTCCAAAACCACTGGAGGGATTGCTTTGAAACTTTGCATACATCATCAGTAAAATGCCCTCTACCAAGTTTGCCCAAATCATGGCCTCAGACCAACCAACATTGCGGCCGCCATGGCTAAAAATAGAACAGAGGGGTCAAAATACAGTTTTTTGCTTATAGTTCAAAAAGTATAACAGATACAGGAAAACCGAAGAGACCTTCCTTCTTCAGCATCTAAAGCTCTACAAAACACTCCATTGGGTCAAAGTTGTATGATGACTCCTTGTAGGAGTTATTGCCCTTTAATTGTCAAAATTGATGATTTTTGCCATTTTTGCCTCAAAATCTTGAAAATTATTAGAACTAGAGAAAATGTTAGCATTGCTTAATTGTTCTGCTCTATGAGGGCTACAAAAATGACTTAGGGTCAAGATTGTCTGATTAACCGTTTAAGAGTTATTCCCCTTGAACTGTTTTTTTTAATCGGTTTTAATTGATTTTTTAAAATCTTCTTCTCTGAAACAACTGAAAGTACTGCTTTGAAACTTTGTACACATCATCTGTCAAATGTCCTCAACCAAGTTTGCACCTACCATGGCTGCAGATTAACCAACATGGCCACCATGGCTAAAAATAGGATTGGGGGGGGGCGGTAAAATACAGTTTTTGGCTTATATTTAGATAAGTGTAACAGATACAGGAAAACCGAAGAGACATGCCTTCATCTGCATCAAAAGCTCTACGAAACACTCCATTGGGTTGACGTTGTATGATGACTCCTTATAGGAGTTATTGCCCTTTAATTGTCGAAATTGATTATTTTTGACATTTTTGCCTCAAAATCTTGAAAATTATTAGAACTAGAGAAAAAGTTAGCATTGTTTAATTGTTCTGCTCTATGAGGGCTACAAAAATGACTTTAGGGTCAAGATTGTCTGATAAACCGTTTAAGAGTTATTCCCCTTGAACTGTTTTTTTTAATCGGTTTTAATTGATTTTTTAAAATCTTCTCCTCTGAAACAACTGAAAGTACTGCTTTGAAACTTTGTACAAATCATCTGTCAAATGTCCTCAACCAAGTTTGCACCTACCATGGCTGCAGATTAACCAACATGGCCACCATGGCTAAAAATAGGATGGGGGGGGCAGTAAAATACAGTTTTTGGCTTATATTTAAAAAAGTGTAACAGATACAGGAAAACCGAAGAGACATTCCTTCATCTGCATCAAAAGCTCTACGAAACACTCCATTGGGTTGAAGTTGTATGATGACTCCTTATAGGAGTTATTGCCCTTTAATTGTCGAAATTGATTATTTTTGACATTTTTGCCTCAAAATCTTGAAAATTATTAGAACTAGAGAAAAAGTTAGCATTGCTTAATTGTTCTGCTCTATGAGGGCTACAAAAATGACTTTAGGGTCAAGATTGTCTGATGAACCGTTTAGGAATTATTCTCCTTAAACATTTTTTTAATCAATTTTACTTGATTTTAAAAAATCTTCTCCTCTTAAACCAATGAAAGGACTGCTTTGAAACATTGCACACATCATCTTTAGGATGTCCTCTACCAAAATTGGGCAAATCATGACACCTGACTACCTACATAGCTACATTGGATTAAAATAGAAAAAATGAAAAAAGGGGGGGGGGAGTCGAGAGAGTTTTCGATTGATAGTTAAAAAAAGTATAACAGGTACAGCAAATTTGAAGTGAACCTCCCTTCTCCCTCTAAGCATCAAAAGCTCCTCCTTATAGGAGGTATTTCCCTTAAAATGTCAAAATTAATGATTTTTGCAGAAGTGTTGGGCAATTCCTGATAGCAAAGAAAAGCTGGATAAAAAAGTGTTGTTTGGTTTCAGGTTCAGGTGAGCGACACAGGCTCCTGGGAGCCTCTAGTTATTTCTGAGAGTACATCAAGGTTATTTTTTGCATAGATTGTGGTATATCTTGTTGAAACTAACTGAAGGCAGTACTCAAAAAGAAGGTATTGTCTAATGGACACTATAAAAACTGCTAAGTCAGCACTTTTTGCATTTTTCTATATACACATATTAAAAAACCACACACAATCACAGTAAAGTGTTCTCCTGTTTTTATTCCATTTTAACTTTCTTTCTGTATGGTCATCTTAACTTTTCGCAATGAATTGGGCATATTCATGGGCATAAAATTATATTTCGATAAAAAAAATTAGGCCAAAAATAAGGTACATTTTAAACCGTACTGATCAGTTTGAACTTTGGATCAATTTCTCCCAAAGTTTTGATATGACAATGAAAACCTTTGGCTGAAAACTAGATTTTGTCCCCAATTGCTGAATTTAGGGCCACAATAAAGCAAATTAATAGGAACAAGTTCAAATTTTTTTAAAATTTTAGTCCAAAATAAGCAAAAATTAGCCAAAAATGGTAATGTATTGTCTATAAAAGTGATTATTGTGCACATGATTTAACAAAACCTGTTCAACAGATGGTTTGTAAAGGCATAATTAGGGTCAAAATATCCAACTTAAAAGAGAAAACAGATTTCCTTTACTAAAGTATTATTTTTTGTGGAATTTAGTGTTATCAACAGCCTTTGAGTGAAATATTGGTACTTTTATTTCGCACTAATTGAAAGTATAAAACAGGTTAAATTAAAATTTGTTCATGTATTTGTACTTGTTTAAAAGGTTTCTTGTCTACAAGCACCATCTTGTTAATTTGAAGCCACTTTGAAACAATTTAGGGGTCAATATGGCATAGTTTAAAAGATGGAGTGGTCAGCTATTGAAAGCCACCATATCTTAGTGGGCCAGCATAGATTGGGCTGGCCAATAGTATAATATAAGGCTAGTGCATTTAAAATGTATCTGTTATAGAACTTTGATATTATTTTCTTGTTTAAAAGTGCAGGGACAGTGACAGTAAAGCAAATTTTTATTCTGAAGATGTCTTCAAACACATGTTAGATACATATGCAATTTTTCTCCTTGGGTAGGGCTAAAAAATAGAAGAATTTTTCAAGAACACTTTGAATACCAATATATCTTTTATTGATTTTAATTCAAATATGACCTATGTACTTGATGTAGAAATATTGGCTAAATTGGTTCTCTTGCAAACTTGGTATATGTCAGATGATGTATTGTGGATTTTTATTTCTGAGAGTACATCAAGGTTATTTTTTGCATAGATTGTGGTATATCTTGTTGAAACTAACTGAAGGCAGTACTCAAAAAGAAGGTATTGTCTAATGGACACTATAAAAACTGCTAAGTCAGCACTTTTTGCATTTTTCTATATACACATATTAAAAAACCACACACAATCACAGTAAAGTGTTCTCCCGTTTTTATTCCATTTTAACTTTCTTTCTGTATGGTCATCTTAACTTTTCGCAATGAATTGGGCATATTCATGGGCATAAAATTATATTTCGATAAAAAAAATTAGGCCAAAAATAAGGTACATTTTAAACCGTACTGATCAGTTTGAACTTTGGATCAATTTCTCCCAAAGTTTTGATATGACAATGAAAACCTTTGGCTGAAAACTAGATTTTGTCCCCAATTGCTGAATTTAGGGCCACAATAAAGCAAATTAATAGGAACAAGTTCAAATTTTTTTAAAATTTTAGTCCAAAATAAGCAAAAATTAGCCAAAAATGGTAATGTATTGTCTATAAAAGTGATTATTGTGCACATGATTTAACAAAACCTGTTCAACAGATGGTTTGTAAAGGCATAATTAGGGTCAAAATATCCAACTTAAAAGAGAAAACAGATTTCCTTTACTAAAGTATAATTTTTTGTGGAATTTAGTGTTATCAACAGCCTTTGAGTGAAATATTGGTACTTTTATTTCGCACTAATTGAAAGTATAAAACAGGTTAAATTAAAATTTGTTCATGTATTTGTACTTGTTTAAAAGGTTTCTTGTCTACAAGCACCATCTTGTTAATTTGAAGCCACTTTGAAACAATTTAGGGGTCAATATGGCATAGTTTAAAAGATGGAGTGGTCAGCTATTGAAAGCCACCATATCTTAGTGGGCCAGCATAGATTGGGCTGGCCAATAGTATAATATAAGGCTAGTGCATTTAAAATGTATCTGTTATAGAACTTTGATATTATTTTCTTGTTTAAAAGTGCAGGGACAGTGACAGTAAAGCAAATTTTTATTCTGAAGATGTCTTCAAACACATGTTAGATACATATGCAATTTTTCTCCTTGGGTAGGGCTAAAAAATAGAAGAATTTTTCAAGAACACTTTGAATACCAATATATCTTTTATTGATTTTAATTCAAATATGACCTATGTACTTGATGTAGAAATATTGGCTAAATTGGTTCTCTTGCAAACTTGGTATATGTCAGATGATGTATTGTGGATTTTTATTTCTGAGAGTACATCAAGGTTATTTTTTGCATAGATTGTGGTATATCTTGTTGAAACTAACTGAAGGCAGTACTCAAAAAGAAGGTATTGTCTAATGGACACTATAAAAACTGCTAAGTCAGCGTTTTTTGCATTTTTCTATATACACATATTAAAAAACCACACACAATCACAGTAAAGTGTTCTCCTGTTTTTATTCCATTTTAACTTTCTTTCTGTATGGTCATCCTAACTTTTCGCAATGAATTGGGCATATTCATGGGCATAAAATTATATTTCGATAAAAAAAATTAGGCCAAAAATAAGGTACATTTTAAACCGTACTGATCAGTTTGAACTTTGGATCAATTTCTCCCAAAGTTTTGATATGACAATGAAAACCTTTGGCTGAAAACTAGATTTTGTCCCCAATTGCTGAATTTAGGGCCACAATAAAGCAAATTAATAGGAACAAGTTCAAATTTTTTTAAAATTTTAGTCCAAAATAAGCAAAAATTAGCCAAAAATGGTAATGTATTGTCTATAAAAGTGATTATTGTGCACATGATTTAACAAAACCTGTTCAACAGATGGTTTGTAAAGGCATAATTAGGGTCAAAATATCCAACTTAAAAGAGAAAACAGATTTCCTTTACTAAAGTATAATTTTTTGTGGAATTTAGTGTTATCAACAGCCTTTGAGTGAAATATTGGTACTTTTATTTCGCACTAATTGAAAGTATAAAACAGGTTAAATTAAAATTTGTTCATGTATTTGTACTTGTTTAAAAGGTTTCTTGTCTACAAGCACCATCTTGTTAATTTGAAGCCACTTTGAAACAATTTAGGGGTCAATATGGCATAGTTTAAAAGATGGAGTGGTCAGCTATTGAAAGCCACCATATCTTAGTGGGCCAGCATAGATTGGGCTGGCCAATAGTATAATATAAGGCTAGTGCATTTAAAATGTATCTGTTATAGAACTTTGATATTATTTTCTTGTTTAAAAGTGCAGGGACAGTGACAGTAAAGCAAATTTTTATTCTGAAGATGTCTTCAAACACATGTTAGATACATATGCAATTTTTCTCCTTGGGTAGGGCTAAAAAATAGAAGAATTTTTCAAGAACACTTTGAATACCAATATATCTTTTATTGATTTTAATTCAAATATGACCTATGTACTTGATGTAGAAATATTGGCTAAATTGGTTCTCTTGCAAACTTGGTATATGTCAGATGATGTATTGTGGATTTTTATTTCTGAGAGTACATCAAGGTTATTTTTTGCATAGATTGTGGTATATCTTGTTGAAACTAACTGAAGGCAGTACTCAAAAAGAAGGTATTGTCTAATGGACACTATAAAAACTGCTAAGTCAGCACTTTTTGCATTTTTCTATATACACATATTAAAAAACCACACACAATCACAGTAAAGTGTTCTCCTGTTTTTATTCCATTTTAACTTTCTTTCTGTATGGTCATCTTAACTTTTCGCAATGAATTGGGCATATTCATGGGCATAAAATTATATTTCGATAAAAAAAATTAGGCCAAAAATAAGGTACATTTTAAACCGTACTGATCAGTTTGAACTTTGGATCAATTTCTCCCAAAGTTTTGATATGACAATGAAAACCTTTGGCTGAAAACTAGATTTTGTCCCCAATTGCTGAATTTAGGGCCACAATAAAGCAAATTAATAGGAACAAGTTCAAATTTTTTTAAAATTTTAGTCCAAAATAAGCAAAAATTAGCCAAAAATGGTAATGTATTGTCTATAAAAGTGATTATTGTGCACATGATTTAACAAAACCTGTTCAACAGATGGTTTGTAAAGGCATAATTAGGGTCAAAATATCCAACTTAAAAGAGAAAACAGATTTCCTTTACTAAAGTATTATTTTTTGTGGAATTTAGTGTTATCAACAGCCTTTGAGTGAAATATTGGTACTTTTATTTCGCACTAATTGAAAGTATAAAACAGGTTAAATTAAAATTTGTTCATGTATTTGTACTTGTTTAAAAGGTTTCTTGTCTACAAGCACCATCTTGTTAATTTGAAGCCACTTTGAAACAATTTAGGGGTCAATATGGCATAGTTTAAAAGATGGAGTGGTCAGCTATTGAAAGCCACCATATCTTAGTGGGCCAGCATAGATTGGGCTGGCCAATAGTATAATATAAGGCTAGTGCATTTAAAATGTATCTGTTATAGAACTTTGATATTATTTTCTTGTTTAAAAGTGCAGGGACAGTGACAGTAAAGCAAATTTTTATTCTGAAGATGTCTTCAAACACATGTTAGATACATATGCAATTTTTCTCCTTGGGTAGGGCTAAAAAATAGAAGAATTTTTCAAGAACACTTTGAATACCAATATATCTTTTATTGATTTTAATTCAAATATGACCTATGTACTTGATGTAGAAATATTGGCTAAATTGGTTCTCTTGCAAACTTGGTATATGTCAGATGATGTATTGTGGATTTTTATTTCTGAGAGTACATCAAGGTTATTTTTTGCATAGATTGTGGTATATCTTGTTGAAACTAACTGAAGGCAGTACTCAAAAAGAAGGTATTGTCTAATGGACACTATAAAAACTGCTAAGTCAGCACTTTTTGCATTTTTCTATATACACATATTAAAAAACCACACACAATCACAGTAAAGTGTTCTCCTGTTTTTATTCCATTTTAACTTTCTTTCTGTATGGTCATCTTAACTTTTCGCAATGAATTGGGCATATTCATGGGCATAAAATTATATTTCGATAAAAAAAATTAGGCCAAAAATAAGGTACATTTTAAACCGTACTGATCAGTTTGAACTTTGGATCAATTTCTCCCAAAGTTTTGATAGGACAATGAAAACCTTTGGCTGAAAACTAGATTTTGTCCCCAATTGCTGAATTTAGGGCCACAATAAAGCAAATTAATAGGAACAAGTTCAAATTTTTTTAAAATTTTAGTCCAAAATAAGCAAAAATTAGCCAAAAATGGTAATGTATTGTCTATAAAAGTGATTATTGTGCACATGATTTAACAAAACCTGTTCAACAGATGGTTTGTAAAGGCATAATTAGGGTCAAAATATCCAACTTAAAAGAGAAAACAGATTTCCTTTACTAAAGTATTATTTTTTGTGGAATTTAGTGTTATCAACAGCCTTTGAGTGAAATATTGGTACTTTTATTTCGCACTAATTGAAAGTATAAAACAGGTTAAATTAAAATTTGTTCATGTATTTGTACTTGTTTAAAAGGTTTCTTGTCTACAAGCACCATCTTGTTAATTTGAAGCCACTTTGAAACAATTTAGGGGTCAATATGGCATAGTTTAAAAGATGGAGTGGTCAGCTATTGAAAGCCACCATATCTTAGTGGGCCAGCATAGATTGGGCTGGCCAATAGTATAATATAAGGCTAGTGCATTTAAAATGTATCTGTTATAGAACTTTGATATTATTTTCTTGTTTAAAAGTGCAGGGACAGTGACAGTAAAGCAAATTTTTATTCTGAAGATGTCTTCAAACACATGTTAGATACATATGCAATTTTTCTCCTTGGGTAGGGCTAAAAAATAGAAGAATTTTTCAAGAACACTTTGAATACCAATATATCTTTTATTGATTTTAATTCAAATATGACCTATGTACTTGATGTAGAAATATTGGCTAAATTGGTTCTCTTGCAAACTTGGTATATGTCAGATGATGTATTGTGGATTTTTATTTCTGAGAGTACATCAAGGTTATTTTTTGCATAGATTGTGGTATATCTTGTTGAAACTAACTGAAGGCAGTACTCAAAAAGAAGGTATTGTCTAATGGACACTATAAAAACTGCTAAGTCAGCACTTTTTGCATTTTTCTATATACACATATTAAAAAACCACACACAATCACAGTAAAGTGTTCTCCTGTTTTTATTCCATTTTAACTTTCTTTCTGTATGGTCATCTTAACTTTTCGCAATGAATTGGGCATATTCATGGGCATAAAATTATATTTCGATAAAAAAAATTAGGCCAAAAATAAGGTACATTTTAAACCGTACTGATCAGTTTGAACTTTGGATCAATTTCTCCCAAAGTTTTGATATGACAATGAAAACCTTTGGCTGAAAACTAGATTTTGTCCCCAATTGCTGAATTTAGGGCCACAATAAAGCAAATTAATAGGAACAAGTTCAAATTTTTTTAAAATTTTAGTCCAAAATAAGCAAAAATTAGCCAAAAATGGTAATGTATTGTCTATAAAAGTGATTATTGTGCACATGATTTAACAAAACCTGTTCAACAGATGGTTTGTAAAGGCATAATTAGGGTCAAAATATCCAACTTAAAAGAGAAAACAGATTTCCTTTACTAAAGTATAATTTTTTGTGGAATTTAGTGTTATCAACAGCCTTTGAGTGAAATATTGGTACTTTTATTTCGCACTAATTGAAAGTATAAAACAGGTTAAATTAAAATTTGTTCATGTATTTGTACTTGTTTAAAAGGTTTCTTGTCTACAAGCACCATCTTGTTAATTTGAAGCCACTTTGAAACAATTTAGGGGTCAATATGGCATAGTTTAAAAGATGGAGTGGTCAGCTATTGAAAGCCACCATATCTTAGTGGGCCAGCATAGATTGGGCTGGCCAATAGTATAATATAAGGCTAGTGCATTTAAAATGTATCTGTTATAGAACTTTGATATTATTTTCTTGTTTAAAAGTGCAGGGACAGTGACAGTAAAGCAAATTTTTATTCTGAAGATGTCTTCAAACACATGTTAGATACATATGCAATTTTTCTCCTTGGGTAGGGCTAAAAAATAGAAGAATTTTTCAAGAACACTTTGAATACCAATATATCTTTTATTGATTTTAATTCAAATATGACCTATGTACTTGATGTAGAAATATTGGCTAAATTGGTTCTCTTGCAAACTTGGTATATGTCAGATGATGTATTGTGGATTTTTATTTCTGAGAGTACATCAAGGTTATTTTTTGCATAGATTGTGGTATATCTTGTTGAAACTAACTGAAGGCAGTACTCAAAAAAGAAGGTATTGTCTAATGGACACTATAAAAACTGCTAAGTCAGCACTTTTTGCATTTTTCTATATACACATATTAAAAAACCACACACAATCACAGTAAAGTGTTCTCCTGTTTTTATTCCATTTTAACTTTCTTTCTGTATGGTCATCTTAACTTTTCGCAATGAATTGGGCATATTCATGGGCATAAAATTATATTTCGATAAAAAAAATTAGGCCAAAAATAAGGTACATTTTAAACCGTACTGATCAGTTTGAACTTTGGATCAATTTCTCCCAAAGTTTTGATATGACAATGAAAACCTTTGGCTGAAAACTATATTTTGTCCCCAATTGCTGAATTTAGGGCCACAATAAAGCAAATTAATAGGAACAAGTTCAAATTTTTTTAAAATTTTAGTCCAAAATAAGCAAAAATTAGCCAAAAATGGTAATGTATTGTCTATAAAAGTGATTATTGTGCACATGATTTAACAAAACCTGTTCAACAGATGGTTTGTAAAGGCATAATTAGGGTCAAAATATCCAACTTAAAAGAGAAAACAGATTTCCTTTACTAAAGTATAATTTTTTGTGGAATTTAGTGTTATCAACAGCCTTTGAGTGAAATATTGGTACTTTTATTTCGCACTAATTGAAAGTATAAAACAGGTTAAATTAAAATTTGTTCATGTATTTGTACTTGTTTAAAAGGTTTCTTGTCTACAAGCACCATCTTGTTAATTTGAAGCCACTTTGAAACAATTTAGGGGTCAATATGGCATAGTTTAAAAGATGGAGTGGTCAGCTATTGAAAGCCACCATATCTTAGTGGGCCAGCATAGATTGGGCTGGCCAATAGTATAATATAAGGCTAGTGCATTTAAAATGTATCTGTTATAGAACTTTGATATTATTTTCTTGTTTAAAAGTGCAGGGACAGTGACAGTAAAGCAAATTTTTATTCTGAAGATGTCTTCAAACACATGTTAGATACATATGCAATTTTTCTCCTTGGGTAGGGCTAAAAAATAGAAGAATTTTTCAAGAACACTTTGAATACCAATATATCTTTTATTGATTTTAATTCAAATATGACCTATGTACTTGATGTAGAAATATTGGCTAAATTGGTTCTCTTGCAAACTTGGTATATGTCAGATGATGTATTGTGGATTTTTATTTCTGAGAGTACATCAAGGTTATTTTTTGCATAGATTGTGGTATATCTTGTTGAAACTAACTGAAGGCAGTACTCAAAAAGAAGGTATTGTCTAATGGACACTATAAAAACTGCTAAGTCAGCACTTTTTGCATTTTTCTATATACACATATTAAAAAACCACACACAATCACAGTAAAGTGTTCTCCTGTTTTTATTCCATTTTAACTTTCTTTCTGTATGGTCATCTTAACTTTTCGCAATGAATTGGGCATATTCATGGGCATAAAATTATATTTCGATAAAAAAAATTAGGCCAAAAATAAGGTACATTTTAAACCGTACTGATCAGTTTGAACTTTGGATCAATTTCTCCCAAAGTTTTGATATGACAATGAAAACCTTTGGCTGAAAACTAGATTTTGTCCCCAATTGCTGAATTTAGGGCCACAATAAAGCAAATTAATAGGAACAAGTTCAATTTTTTTTAAAATTTTAGTCCAAAATAAGCAAAAATTAGCCAAAAATGGTAATGTATTGTCTATAAAAGTGATTATTGTGCACATGATTTAACAAAACCTGTTCAACAGATGGTTTGTAAAGGCATAATTAGGGTCAAAATATCCAACTTAAAAGAGAAAACAGATTTCCTTTACTAAAGTATAATTTTTTGTGGAATTTAGTGTTATCAACAGCCTTTGAGTGAAATATTGGTACTTTTATTTCGCACTAATTGAAAGTATAAAACAGGTTAAATTAAAATTTGTTCATGTATTTGTACTTGTTTAAAAGGTTTCTTGTCTACAAGCACCATCTTGTTAATTTGAAGCCACTTTGAAACAATTTAGGGGTCAATATGGCATAGTTTAAAAGATGGAGTGGTCAGCTATTGAAAGCCACCATATCTTAGTGGGCCAGCATAGATTGGGCTGGCCAATAGTATAATATAAGGCTAGTGCATTTAAAATGTATCTGTTATAGAACTTTGATATTATTTTCTTGTTTAAAAGTGCAGGGACAGTGACAGTAAAGCAAATTTTTATTCTGAAGATGTCTTCAAACACATGTTAGATACATATGCAATTTTTCTCCTTGGGTAGGGCTAAAAAATAGAAGAATTTTTCAAGAACACTTTGAATACCAATATATCTTTTATTGATTTTAATTCAAATATGACCTATGTACTTGATGTAGAAATATTGGCTAAATTGGTTCTCTTGCAAACTTGGTATATGTCAGATGATGTATTGTGGATTTTTATTTCTGAGAGTACATCAAGGTTATTTTTTGCATAGATTGTGGTATATCTTGTTGAAACTAACTGAAGGCAGTACTCAAAAAGAAGGTATTGTCTAATGGACACTATAAAAACTGCTAAGTCAGCACTTTTTGCATTTTTCTATATACACATATTAAAAAACCACACACAATCACAGTAAAGTGTTCTCCTGTTTTTATTCCATTTTAACTTTCTTTCTGTATGGTCATCTTAACTTTTCGCAATGAATTGGGCATATTCATGGGCATAAAATTATATTTCGATAAAAAAAATTAGGCCAAAAATAAGGTACATTTTAAACCGTACTGATCAGTTTGAACTTTGGATCAATTTCTCCCAAAGTTTTGATATGACAATGAAAACCTTTGGCTGAAAACTAGATTTTGTCCCCAATTGCTGAATTTAGGGCCACAATAAAGCAAATTAATAGGAACAAGTTCAAATTTTTTTAAAATTTTAGTCCAAAATAAGCAAAAATTAGCCAAAAATGGTAATGTATTGTCTATAAAAGTGATTATTGTGCACATGATTTAACAAAACCTGTTCAACAGATGGTTTGTAAAGGCATAATTAGGGTCAAAATATCCAACTTAAA
This sequence comes from Limnoperna fortunei, assembly GCA_944474755.1. Classification (NCBI taxonomy): domain Eukaryota; kingdom Metazoa; phylum Mollusca; class Bivalvia; order Mytilida; family Modiolidae; genus Limnoperna; species Limnoperna fortunei. Next base: position 43,456,539 of record OX104111.1, on the reverse strand, counting down.
AGAGAAAACAGATTTCCTTTACTAAAGTATAATTTTTTGTGGAATTTAGTGTTATCAACAGCCTTTGAGTGAAATATTGGTACTTTTATTTCGCACTAATTGAAAGTATAAAACAGGTTAAATTAAAATTTGTTCATGTATTTGTACTTGTTTAAAAGGTTTCTTGTCTACAAGCACCATCTTGTTAATTTGAAGCCACTTTGAAACAATTTAGGGGTCAATATGGCATAGTTTAAAAGATGGAGTGGTCAGCTATTGAAAGCCACCATATCTTAGTGGGCCAGCATAGATTGGGCTGGCCAATAGTATAATATAAGGCTAGTGCATTTAAAATGTATCTGTTATAGAACTTTGATATTATTTTCTTGTTTAAAAGTGCAGGGACAGTGACAGTAAAGCAAATTTTTATTCTGAAGATGTCTTCAAACACATGTTAGATACATATGCAATTTTTCTCCTTGGGTAGGGCTAAAAAATAGAAGAATTTTTCAAGAACACTTTGAATACCAATATATCTTTTATTGATTTTAATTCAAATATGACCTATGTACTTGATGTAGAAATATTGGCTAAATTGGTTCTCTTGCAAACTTGGTATATGTCAGATGATGTATTGTGGATTTTTATTTCTGAGAGTACATCAAGGTTATTTTTTGCATAGATTGTGGTATATCTTGTTGAAACTAACTGAAGGCAGTACTCAAAAAGAAGGTATTGTCTAATGGACACTATAAAAACTGCTAAGTCAGCACTTTTTGCATTTTTCTATATACACATATTAAAAAACCACACACAATCACAGTAAAGTGTTCTCCTGTTTTTATTCCATTTTAACTTTCTTTCTGTATGGTCATCTTAACTTTTCGCAATGAATTGGGCATATTCATGGGCATAAAATTATATTTCGATAAAAAAAATTAGGCCAAAAATAAGGTACATTTTAAACCGTACTGATCAGTTTGAACTTTGGATCAATTTCTCCCAAAGTTTTGATATGACAATGAAAACCTTTGGCTGAAAACTAGATTTTGTCCCCAATTGCTGAATTTAGGGCCACAATAAAGCAAATTAATAGGAACAAGTTCAATTTTTTTTAAAATTTTAGTCCAAAATAAGCAAAAATTAGCCAAAAATGGTAATGTATTGTCTATAAAAGTGATTATTGTGCACATGATTTAACAAAACCTGTTCAACAGATGGTTTGTAAAGGCATAATTAGGGTCAAAATATCCAACTTAAAAGAGAAAACAGATTTCCTTTACTAAAGTATAATTTTTTGTGGAATTTAGTGTTATCAACAGCCTTTGAGTGAAATATTGGTACTTTTATTTCGCACTAATTGAAAGTATAAAACAGGTTAAATTAAAATTTGTTCATGTATTTGTACTTGTTTAAAAGGTTTCTTGTCTACAAGCACCATCTTGTTAATTTGAAGCCACTTTGAAACAATTTAGGGGTCAATATGGCATAGTTTAAAAGATGGAGTGGTCAGCTATTGAAAGCCACCATATCTTAGTGGGCCAGCATAGATTGGGCTGGCCAATAGTATAATATAAGGCTAGTGCATTTAAAATGTATCTGTTATAGAACTTTGATATTATTTTCTTGTTTAAAAGTGCAGGGACAGTGACAGTAAAGCAAATTTTTATTCTGAAGATGTCTTCAAACACATGTTAGATACATATGCAATTTTTCTCCTTGGGTAGGGCTAAAAAATAGAAGAATTTTTCAAGAACACTTTGAATACCAATATATCTTTTATTGATTTTAATTCAAATATGACCTATGTACTTGATGTAGAAATATTGGCTAAATTGGTTCTCTTGCAAACTTGGTATATGTCAGATGATGTATTGTGGATTTTTATTTCTGAGAGTACATCAAGGTTATTTTTTGCATAGATTGTGGTATATCTTGTTGAAACTAACTGAAGGCAGTACTCAAAAAAGAAGGTATTGTCTAATGGACACTATAAAAACTGCTAAGTCAGCACTTTTTGCATTTTTCTATATACACATATTAAAAAACCACACACAATCACAGTAAAGTGTTCTCCTGTTTTTATTCCATTTTAACTTTCTTTCTGTATGGTCATCTTAACTTTTCGCAATGAATTGGGCATATTCATGGGCATAAAATTATATTTCGATAAAAAAAATTAGGCCAAAAATAAGGTACATTTTAAACCGTACTGATCAGTTTGAACTTTGGATCAATTTCTCCCAAAGTTTTGATATGACAATGAAAACCTTTGGCTGAAAACTAGATTTTGTCCCCAATTGCTGAATTTAGGGCCACAATAAAGCAAATTAATAGGAACAAGTTCAAATTTTTTTAAAATTTTAGTCCAAAATAAGCAAAAATTAGCCAAAAATGGTAATGTATTGTCTATAAAAGTGATTATTGTGCACATGATTTAACAAAACCTGTTCAACAGATGGTTTGTAAAGGCATAATTAGGGTCAAAATATCCAACTTAAAAGAGAAAACAGATTTCCTTTACTAAAGTATAATTTTTTGTGGAATTTAGTGTTATCAACAGCCTTTGAGTGAAATATTGGTACTTTTATTTCGCACTAATTGAAAGTATAAAACAGGTTAAATTAAAATTTGTTCATGTATTTGTACTTGTTTAAAAGGTTTCTTGTCTACAAGCACCATCTTGTTAATTTGAAGCCACTTTGAAACAATTTAGGGGTCAATATGGCATAGTTTAAAAGATGGAGTGGTCAGCTATTGAAAGCCACCATATCTTAGTGGGCCAGCATAGATTGGGCTGGCCAATAGTATAATATAAGGCTAGTGCATTTAAAATGTATCTGTTATAGAACTTTGATATTATTTTCTTGTTTAAAAGTGCAGGGACAGTGACAGTAAAGCAAATTTTTATTCTGAAGATGTCTTCAAACACATGTTAGATACATATGCAATTTTTCTCCTTGGGTAGGGCTAAAAAATAGAAGAATTTTTCAAGAACACTTTGAATACCAATATATCTTTTATTGATTTTAATTCAAATATGACCTATGTACTTGATGTAGAAATATTGGCTAAATTGGTTCTCTTGCAAACTTGGTATATGTCAGATGATGTATTGTGGATTTTTATTTCTGAGAGTACATCAAGGTTATTTTTTGCATAGATTGTGGTATATCTTGTTGAAACTAACTGAAGGCAGTACTCAAAAAAGAAGGTATTGTCTAATGGACACTATAAAAACTGCTAAGTCAGCACTTTTTGCATTTTTCTATATACACATATTAAAAAACCACACACAATCACAGTAAAGTGTTCTCCTGTTTTTATTCCATTTTAACTTTCTTTCTGTATGGTCATCTTAACTTTTCGCAATGAATTGGGCATATTCATGGGCATAAAATTATATTTCGATAAAAAAAATTAGGCCAAAAATAAGGTACATTTTAAACCGTACTGATCAGTTTGAACTTTGGATCAATTTCTCCCAAAGTTTTGATATGACAATGAAAACCTTTGGCTGAAAACTAGATTTTGTCCCCAATTGCTGAATTTAGGGCCACAATAAAGCAAATTAATAGGAACAAGTTCAAATTTTTTTAAAATTTTAGTCCAAAATAAGCAAAAATTAGCCAAAAATGGTAATGTATTGTCTATAAAAGTGATTATTGTGCACATGATTTAACAAAACCTGTTCAACAGATGGTTTGTAAAGGCATAATTAGGGTCAAAATATCCAACTTAAAAGAGAAAACAGATTTCCTTTACTAAAGTATAATTTTTTGTGGAATTTAGTGTTATCAACAGCCTTTGAGTGAAATATTGGTACTTTTATTTCGCACTAATTGAAAGTATAAAACAGGTTAAATTAAAATTTGTTCATGTATTTGTACTTGTTTAAAAGGTTTCTTGTCTACAAGCACCATCTTGTTAATTTGAAGCCACTTTGAAACAATTTAGGGGTCAATATGGCATAGTTTAAAAGATGGAGTGGTCAGCTATTGAAAGCCACCATATCTTAGTGGGCCAGCATAGATTGGGCTGGCCAATAGTATAATATAAGGCTAGTGCATTTAAAATGTATCTGTTATAGAACTTTGATATTATTTTCTTGTTTAAAAGTGCAGGGACAGTGACAGTAAAGCAAATTTTTATTCTGAAGATGTCTTCAAACACATGTTAGATACATATGCAATTTTTCTCCTTGGGTAGGGCTAAAAAATAGAAGAATTTTTCAAGAACACTTTGAATACCAATATATCTTTTATTGATTTTAATTCAAATATGACCTATGTACTTGATGTAGAAATATTGGCTAAATTGGTTCTCTTGCAAACTTGGTATATGTCAGATGATGTATTGTGGATTTTTATTTCTGAGAGTACATCAAGGTTATTTTTTGCATAGATTGTGGTATATCTTGTTGAAACTAACTGAAGGCAGTACTCAAAAAGAAGGTATTGTCTAATGGACACTATAAAAACTGCTAAGTCAGCACTTTTTGCATTTTTCTATATACACATATTAAAAAACCACACACAATCACAGTAAAGTGTTCTCCTGTTTTTATTCCATTTTAACTTTCTTTCTGTATGGTCATCTTAACTTTTCGCAATGAATTGGGCATATTCATGGGCATAAAATTATATTTCGATAAAAAAAATTAGGCCAAAAATAAGGTACATTTTAAACCGTACTGATCAGTTTGAACTTTGGATCAATTTCTCCCAAAGTTTTGATATGACAATGAAAACCTTTGGCTGAAAACTAGATTTTGTCCCCAATTGCTGAATTTAGGGCCACAATAAAGCAAATTAATAGGAACAAGTTCAATTTTTTTAAAATTTTAGTCCAAAATAAGCAAAAATTAGCCAAAAATGGTAATGTATTGTCTATAAAAGTGATTATTGTGCACATGATTTAACAAAACCTGTTCAACAGATGGTTTGTAAAGGCATAATTAGGGTCAAAATATCCAACTTAAAAGAGAAAACAGATTTCCTTTACTAAAGTATAATTTTTTGTGGAATTTAGTGTTATCAACAGCCTTTGAGTGAAATATTGGTACTTTTATTTCGCACTAATTGAAAGTATAAAACAGGTTAAATTAAAATTTGTTCATGTATTTGTACTTGTTTAAAAGGTTTCTTGTCTACAAGCACCATCTTGTTAATTTGAAGCCACTTTGAAACAATTTAGGGGTCAATATGGCATAGTTTAAAAGATGGAGTGGTCAGCTATTGAAAGCCACCATATCTTAGTGGGCCAGCATAGATTGGGCTGGCCAATAGTATAATATAAGGCTAGTGCATTTAAAATGTATCTGTTATAGAACTTTGATATTATTTTCTTGTTTAAAAGTGCAGGGACAGTGACAGTAAAGCAAATTTTTATTCTGAAGATGTCTTCAAACACATGTTAGATACATATGCAATTTTTCTCCTTGGGTAGGGCTAAAAAATAGAAGAATTTTTCAAGAACACTTTGAATACCAATATATCTTTTATTGATTTTAATTCAAATATGACCTATGTACTTGATGTAGAAATATTGGCTAAATTGGTTCTCTTGCAAACTTGGTATATGTCAGATGATGTATTGTGGATTTTTATTTCTGAGAGTACATCAAGGTTATTTTTTGCATAGATTGTGGTATATCTTGTTGAAACTAACTGAAGGCAGTACTCAAAAAGAAGGTATTGTCTAATGGACACTATAAAAACTGCTAAGTCAGCACTTTTTGCATTTTTCTATATACACATATTAAAAAACCACACACAATCACAGTAAAGTGTTCTCCTGTTTTTATTCCATTTTAACTTTCTTTCTGTATGGTCATCTTAACTTTTCGCAATGAATTGGGCATATTCATGGGCATAAAATTATATTTCGATAAAAAAAATTAGGCCAAAAATAAGGTACATTTTAAACCGTACTGATCAGTTTGAACTTTGGATCAATTTCTCCCAAAGTTTTGATATGACAATGAAAACCTTTGGCTGAAAACTAGATTTTGTCCCCAATTGCTGAATTTAGGGCCACAATAAAGCAAATTAATAGGAACAAGTTCAAATTTTTTTAAAATTTTAGTCCAAAATAAGCAAAAATTAGCCAAAAATGGTAATGTATTGTCTATAAAAGTGATTATTGTGCACATGATTTAACAAAACCTGTTCAACAGATGGTTTGTAAAGGCATAATTAGGGTCAAAATATCCAACTTAAAAGAGAAAACAGATTTCCTTTACTAAAGTATAATTTTTTGTGGAATTTAGTGTTATCAACAGCCTTTGAGTGAAATATTGGTACTTTTATTTCGCACTAATTGAAAGTATAAAACAGGTTAAATTAAAATTTGTTCATGTATTTGTACTTGTTTAAAAGGTTTCTTGTCTACAAGCACCATCTTGTTAATTTGAAGCCACTTTGAAACAATTTAGGGGTCAATATGGCATAGTTTAAAAGATGGAGTGGTCAGCTATTGAAAGCCACCATATCTTAGTGGGCCAGCATAGATTGGGCTGGCCAATAGTATAATATAAGGCTAGTGCATTTAAAATGTATCTGTTATAGAACTTTGATATTATTTTCTTGTTTAAAAGTGCAGGGACAGTGACAGTAAAGCAAATTTTTATTCTGAAGATGTCTTCAAACACATGTTAGATACATATGCAATTTTTCTCCTTGGGTAGGGCTAAAAAATAGAAGAATTTTTCAAGAACACTTTGAATACCAATATATCTTTTATTGATTTTAATTCAAATATGACCTATGTACTTGATGTAGAAATATTGGCTAAATTGGTTCTCTTGCAAACTTGGTATATGTCAGATGATGTATTGTGGATTTTTATTTCTGAGGGTACATCAAGGTTATTTTTTGCATAGATTGTGGTATATCTTGTTGAAACTAACTGAAGGCAGTACTCAAAAAGAAGGTATTGTCTAATGGACACTATAAAAACTGCTAAGTCAGCACTTTTTGCATTTTTCTATATACACATATTAAAAAACCACACACAATCACAGTAAAGTGTTCTCCTGTTTTTATTCCATTTTAACTTTCTTTCTGTATGGTCATCTTAACTTTTCGCAATGAATTGGGCATATTCATGGGCATAAAATTATATTTCTATAAAAAAAATTAGGCCAAAAATAAGGTACATTTTAAACCGTACTGATCAGTTTGAACTTTGGATCAATTTCTCCCAAAGTTTTGATATGACAATGAAAACCTTTGGCTGAAAACTAGATTTTGTCCCCAATTGCTGAATTTAGGGCCACAATAAAGCAAATTAATAGGAACAAGTTCAAATTTTTTTAAAATTTTAGTCCAAAATAAGCAAAAATTAGCCAAAAATGGTAATGTATTGTCTATAAAAGTGATTATTGTGCACATGATTTAACAAAACCTGTTCAACAGATGGTTTGTAAAGGCATAATTAGGGTCAAAATATCCAACTTAAAAGAGAAAACAGATTTCCTTTACTAAAGTATAATTTTTTGTGGAATTTAGTGTTATCAACAGCCTTTGAGTGAAATATTGGTACTTTTATTTCGCACTAATTGAAAGTATAAAACAGGTTAAATTAAAATTTGTTCATGTATTTGTACTTGTTTAAAAGGTTTCTTGTCTACAAGCACCATCTTGTTAATTTGAAGCCACTTTGAAACAATTTAGGGGTCAATATGGCATAGTTTAAAAGATGGAGTGGTCAGCTATTGAAAGCCACCATATCTTAGTGGGCCAGCATAGATTGGGCTGGCCAATAGTATAATATAAGGCTAGTGCATTTAAAATGTATCTGTTATAGAACTTTGATATTATTTTCTTGTTTAAAAGTGCAGGGACAGTGACAGTAAAGCAAATTTTTATTCTGAAGATGTCTTCAAACACATGTTAGATACATATGCAATTTTTCTCCTTGGGTAGGGCTAAAAAATAGAAGAATTTTTCAAGAACACTTTGAATACCAATATATCTTTTATTGATTTTAATTCAAATATGACCTATGTACTTGATGTAGAAATATTGGCTAAATTGGTTCTCTTGCAAACTTGGTATATGTCAGATGATGTATTGTGGATTTTTATTTCTGAGAGTACATCAAGGTTATTTTTTGCATAGATTGTGGTATATCTTGTTGAAACTAACTGAAGGCAGTACTCAAAAAGAAGGTATTGTCTAATGGACACTATAAAAACTGCTAAGTCAGCACTTTTTGCATTTTTCTATATACACATATTAAAAAACCACACACAATCACAGTAAAGTGTTCTCCTGTTTTTATTCCATTTTAACTTTCTTTCTGTATGGTCATCTTAACTTTTCGCAATGAATTGGGCATATTCATGGGCATAAAATTATATTTCGATAAAAAAAATTAGGCCAAAAATAAGGTACATTTTAAACCGTACTGATCAGTTTGAACTTTGGATCAATTTCTCCCAAAGTTTTGATATGACAATGAAAACCTTTGGCTGAAAACTAGATTTTGTCCCCAATTGCTGAATTTAGGGCCACAATAAAGCAAATTAATAGGAACAAGTTCAAATTTTTTTAAAATTTTAGTCCAAAATAAGCAAAAATTAGCCAAAAATGGTAATGTATTGTCTATAAAAGTGATTATTGTGCACATGATTTAACAAAACCTGTTCAACAGATGGTTTGTAAAGGCATAATTAGGGTCAAAATATCCAACTTAAAAGAGAAAACAGATTTCCTTTACTAAAGTATAATTTTTTGTGGAATTTAGTGTTATCAACAGCCTTTGAGTGAAATATTGGTACTTTTATTTCGCACTAATTGAAAGTATAAAACAGGTTAAATTAAAATTTGTTCATGTATTTGTACTTGTTTAAAAGGTTTCTTGTCTACAAGCACCATCTTGTTAATTTGAAGCCGCTTTGAAACAATTTAGGGGTCAATATGGCATAGTTTAAAAGATGGAGTGGTCAGCTATTGAAAGCCACCATATCTTAGTGGGCCAGCATAGATTGGGCTGGCCAATAGTATAATATAAGGCTAGTGCATTTAAATTGTATCTGTTATAGAACTTTGATATTATTTTCTTGTTTAAAAGTGCAGGGACAGTGACAGTAAAGCAAATTTTTATTCTGAAGATGTCTTCAAACACATGTTAGATACATATGCAATTTTTCTCCTTGGGTAGGGCTAAAAAATAGAAGAATTTTTCAAGAACACTTTGAATACCAATATATCTTTTATTGATTTTAATTCAAATATGACCTATGTACTTGATGTAGAAATATTGGCTAAATTGGTTCTCTTGCAAACTTGGTATATGTCAGATGATGTATTGTGGATTTTTATTTCTGAGAGTACATCAAGGTTATTTTTTGCATAGATTGTGGTATATCTTGTTGAAACTAACTGAAATAAAAATCCACAATACATCATCTGACATATACCAAGTTTGCAAGAGAAGCCACTTTGAAACAATTTAGGGGTCAATATGGCATAGTTTAAAAGATGGAGTGGTCAGCTATTGAAAGCCACCATATCTTAGTGGGCCAGCATAGATTGGGCTGGCCAATAGTATAATATAAGGCTAGTGCATTTAAAATGTATCTGTTATAGAACTTTGATATTATTTTCTTGTTTAAAAGTGCAGGGACAGTGACAGTAAAGCAAATTTTTATTCTGAAGATGTCTTCAAACACATGTTAGATACATATGCAATTTTTCTCCTTGGGTAGGGCTAAAAAATAGAAGAATTTTTCAAGAACACTTTGAATACCAATATATCTTTTATTGATTTTAATTCAAATATGACCTATGTACTTGATGTAGAAATATTGGCTAAATTGGTTCTCTTGCAAACTTGGTATATGTCAGATGATGTATTGTGGATTTTTATTTCTGAGAGTACATCAAGGTTATTTTTTGCATAGATTGTGGTATATCTTGTTGAAACTAACTGAAGGCAGTACTCAAAAAGAAGGTATTGTCTAATGGACACTATAAAAACTGCTAAGTCAGCACTTTTTGCATTTTTCTATATACACATATTAAAAAACCACACACAATCACAGTAAAGTGTTCTCCTGTTTTTATTCCATTTTAACTTTCTTTCTGTATGGTCATCTTAACTTTTCGCAATGAATTGGGCATATTCATGGGCATAAAATTATATTTCGATAAAAAAAATTAGGCCAAAAATAAGGTACATTTTAAACCGTACTGATCAGTTTGAACTTTGGATCAATTTCTCCCAAAGTTTTGATATGACAATGAAAACCTTTGGCTGAAAACTAGATTTTGTCCCCAATTGCTGAATTTAGGGCCACAATAAAGCAAATTAATAGGAACAAGTTCAATTTTTTTTAAAATTTTAGTCCAAAATAAGCAAAAATTAGCCAAAAATGGTAATGTATTGTCTATAAAAGTGATTATTGTGCACATGATTTAACAAAACCTGTTCAACAGATGGTTTGTAAAGGCATAATTAGGGTCAAAATATCCAACTTAAAAGAGAAAACAGATTTCCTTTACTAAAGTATAATTTTTTGTGGAATTTAGTGTTATCAACAGCCTTTGAGTGAAATATTGGTACTTTTATTTCGCACTAATTGAAAGTATAAAACAGGTTAAATTAAAATTTGTTCATGTATTTGTACTTGTTTAAAAGGTTTCTTGTCTACAAGCACCATCTTGTTAATTTGAAGCCACTTTGAAACAATTTAGGGGTCAATATGGCATAGTTTAAAAGATGGAGTGGTCAGCTATTGAAAGCCACCATATCTTAGTGGGCCAGCATAGATTGGGCTGGCCAATAGTATAATATAAGGCTAGTGCATTTAAAATGTATCTGTTATAGAACTTTGATATTATTTTCTTGTTTAAAAGTGCAGGGACAGTGACAGTAAAGCAAATTTTTATTCTGAAGATGTCTTCAAACACATGTTAGATACATATGCAATTTTTCTCCTTGGGTAGGGCTAAAAAATAGAAGAATTTTTCAAGAACACTTTGAATACCAATATATCTTTTATTGATTTTAATTCAAATATGACCTATGTACTTGATGTAGAAATATTGGCTAAATTGGTTCTCTTGCAAACTTGGTATATGTCAGATGATGTATTGTGGATTTTTATTTCTGAGAGTACATCAAGGTTATTTTTTGCATAGATTGTGGTATATCTTGTTGAAACTAACTGAAGGCAGTACTCAAAAAGAAGGTATTGTCTAATGGACACTATAAAAACTGCTAAGTCAGCACTTTTTGCATTTTTCTATATACACATATTAAAAAACCACACACAATCACAGTAAAGTGTTCTCCTGTTTTTATTCCATTTTAACTTTCTTTCTGTATGGTCATCTTAACTTTTCGCAATGAATTGGGCATATTCATGGGCATAAAATTATATTTCGATAAAAAAAATTAGGCCAAAAATAAGGTACATTTTAAACCGTACTGATCAGTTTGAACTTTGGATCAATTTCTCCCAAAGTTTTGATATGACAATGAAAACCTTTGGCTGAAAACTAGATTTTGTCCCCAATTGCTGAATTTAGGGCCACAATAAAGCAAATTAATAGGAACAAGTTCAATTTTTTTTAAAATTTTAGTCCAAAATAAGCAAAAATTAGCCAAAAATGGTAATGTATTGTCTATAAAAGTGATTATTGTGCACATGATTTAACAAAACCTGTTCAACAGATGGTTTGTAAAGGCATAATTAGGGTCAAAATATCCAACTTAAAAGAGAAAACAGATTTCCTTTACTAAAGTATAATTTTTTGTGGAATTTAGTGTTATCAACAGCCTTTGAGTGAAATATTGGTACTTTTATTTCGCACTAATTGAAAGTATAAAACAGGTTAAATTAAAATTTGTTCATGTATTTGTACTTGTTTAAAAGGTTTCTTGTCTACAAGCACCATCTTGTTAATTTGAAGCCACTTTGAAACAATTTAGGGGTCAATATGGCATAGTTTAAAAGATGGAGTGGTCAGCTATTGAAAGCCACCATATCTTAGTGGGCCAGCATAGATTGGGCTGGCCAATAGTATAATATAAGGCTAGTGCATTTAAAATGTATCTGTTATAGAACTTTGATATTATTTTCTTGTTTAAAAGTGCAGGGACAGTGACAGTAAAGCAAATTTTTATTCTGAAGATGTCTTCAAACACATGTTAGATACATATGCAATTTTTCTCCTTGGGTAGGGCTAAAAAATAGAAGAATTTTTCAAGAACACTTTGAATACCAATATATCTTTTATTGATTTTAATTCAAATATGACCTATGTACTTGATGTAGAAATATTGGCTAAATTGGTTCTCTTGCAAACTTGGTATATGTCAGATGATGTATTGTGGATTTTTATTTCTGAGAGTACATCAAGGTTATTTTTTGCATAGATTGTGGTATATCTTGTTGAAACTAACTGAAGGCAGTACTCAAAAAGAAGGTATTGTCTAATGGACACTATAAAAACTGCTAAGTCAGCACTTTTTGCATTTTTCTATATACACATATTAAAAAACCACACACAATCACAGTAAAGTGTTCTCCTGTTTTTATTCCATTTTAACTTTCTTTCTGTATGGTCATCTTAACTTTTCGCAATGAATTGGGCATATTCATGGGCATAAAATTATATTTCGATAAAAAAAATTAGGCCAAAAATAAGGTACATTTTAAACCGTACTGATCAGTTTGAACTTTGGATCAATTTCTCCCAAAGTTTTGATATGACAATGAAAACCTTTGGCTGAAAACTAGATTTTGTCCCCAATTGCTGAATTTAGGGCCACAATAAAGCAAATTAATAGGAACAAGTTCAATTTTTTTTAAAATTTTAGTCCAAAATAAGCAAAAATTAGCCAAAAATGGTAATGTATTGTCTATAAAAGTGATTATTGTGCACATGATTTAACAAAACCTGTTCAACAGATGGTTTGTAAAGGCATAATTAGGGTCAAAATATCCAACTTAAAAGAGAAAACAGATTTCCTTTACTAAAGTATAATTTTTTGTGGAATTTAGTGTTATCAACAGCCTTTGAGTGAAATATTGGTACTTTTATTTCGCACTAATTGAAAGTATAAAACAGGTTAAATTAAAATTTGTTCATGTATTTGTACTTGTTTAAAAGGTTTCTTGTCTACAAGCACCATCTTGTTAATTTGAAGCCACTTTGAAACAATTTAGGGGTCAATATGGCATAGTTTAAAAGATGGAGTGGTCAGCTATTGAAAGCCACCATATCTTAGTGGGCCAGCATAGATTGGGCTGGCCAATAGTATAATATAAGGCTAGTGCATTTAAAATGTATCTGTTATAGAACTTTGATATTATTTTCTTGTTTAAAAGTGCAGGGACAGTGACAGTAAAGCAAATTTTTATTCTGAAGATGTCTTCAAACACATGTTAGATACATATGCAATTTTTCTCCTTGGGTAGGGCTAAAAAATAGAAGAATTTTTCAAGAACACTTTGAATACCAATATATCTTTTATTGATTTTAATTCAAATATGACCTATGTACTTGATGTAGAAATATTGGCTAAATTGGTTCTCTTGCAAACTTGGTATATGTCAGATGATGTATTGTGGATTTTTATTTCTGAGAGTACATCAAGGTTATTTTTTGCATAGATTGTGGTATATCTTGTTGAAACTAACTGAAGGCAGTACTCAAAAAGAAGGTATTGTCTAATGGACACTATAAAAACTGCTAAGTCAGCACTTTTTGCATTTTTCTATATACACATATTAAAAAACCACACACAATCACAGTAAAGTGTTCTCCTGTTTTTATTCCATTTTAACTTTCTTTCTGTATGGTCATCTTAACTTTTCGCAATGAATTGGGCATATTCATGGGCATAAAATTATCTTTCGATAAAAAAAATTAGGCCAAAAATAAGGTACATTTTAAACCGTACTGATCAGTTTGAACTTTGGATCAATTTCTCCCAAAGTTTTGATATGACAATGAAAACCTTTGGCTGAAAACTAGATTTTGTCCCCAATTGCTGAATTTAGGGCCACAATAAAGCAAATTAATAGGAACAAGTTCAAATTTTTTTTAAAATTTTAGTCCAAAATAAGCAAAAATTAGCCAAAAATGGTAATGTATTGTCTATAAAAGTGATTATTGTGCACATGATTTAACAAAACCTGTTCAACAGATGGTTTGTAAAGGCATAATTAGGGTCAAAATATCCAACTTAAAAGAGAAAACAGATTTCCTTTACTAAAGTATAATTTTTTGTGGAATTTAGTGTTATCAACAGCCTTTGAGTGAAATATTGGTACTTTTATTTCGCACTAATTGAAAGTATAAAACAGGTTAATTAAAATTTGTTCATGTATTTGTACTTGTTTAAAAGGTTTCTTGTCTACAAGCACCATCTTGTTAATTTGAAGCCACTTTGAAACAATTTAGGGGTCAATATGGCATAGTTTAAAAGATGGAGTGGTCAGCTATTGAAAGCCACCATATCTTAGTGGGCCAGCATAGATTGGGCTGGCCAATAGTATAATATAAGGCTAGTGCATTTAAAATGTATCTGTTATAGAACTTTGATATTATTTTCTTGTTTAAAAGTGCAGGGACAGTGACAGTAAAGCAAATTTTTATTCTGAAGATGTCTTCAAACACATGTTAGATACATATGCAATTTTTCTCCTTGGGTAGGGCTAAAAAATAGAAGAATTTTTCAAGAACACTTTGAATACCAATATATCTTTTATTGATTTTAATTCAAATATGACCTATGTACTTGATGTAGAAATATTGGCTAAATTGGTTCTCTTGCAAACTTGGTATATGTCAGATGATGTATTGTGGATTTTTATTTCTGAGAGTACATCAAGGTTATTTTTTGCATAGATTGTGGTATATCTTGTTGAAACTAACTGAAGGCAGTACTCAAAAAGAAGGTATTGTCTAATGGACACTATAAAAACTGCTAAGTCAGCACTTTTTGCATTTTTCTATATACACATATTAAAAAACCACACACAATCACAGTAAAGTGTTCTCCTGTTTTTATTCCATTTTAACTTTCTTTCTGTATGGTCATCTTAACTTTTCGCAATGAATTGGGCATATTCATGGGCATAAAATTATATTTCGATAAAAAAAAATTAGGCCAAAAATAAGGTACATTTTAAACCGTACTGATCAGTTTGAACTTTGGATCAATTTCTCCCAAAGTTTTGATATGACAATGAAAACCTTTGGCTGAAAACTAGATTTTGTCCCCAATTGCTGAATTTAGGGCCACAATAAAGCAAATTAATAGGAACAAGTTCAAATTTTTTTAAAATTTTAGTCCAAAATAAGCAAAAATTAGCCAAAAATGGTAATGTATTGTCTATAAAAGTGATTATTGTGCACATGATTTAACAAAACCTGTTCAACAGATGGTTTGTAAAGGCATAATTAGGGTCAAAATATCCAACTTAAAAGAGAAAACAGATTTCCTTTACTAAAGTATAATTTTTTGTGGAATTTAGTGTTATCAACAGCCTTTGAGTGAAATATTGGTACTTTTATTTCGCACTAATTGAAAGTATAAAACAGGTTAAATTAAAATTTGTTCATGTATTTGTACTTGTTTAAAAGGTTTCTTGTCTACAAGCACCATCTTGTTAATTTGAAGCCACTTTGAAACAATTTAGGGGTCAATATGGCATAGTTTAAAAGATGGAGTGGTCAGCTATTGAAAGCCACCATATCTTAGTGGGCCAGCATAGATTGGGCTGGCCAATAGTATAATATAAGGCTAGTGCATTTAAAATGTATCTGTTATAGAACTTTGATATTATTTTCTTGTTTAAAAGTGCAGGGACAGTGACAGTAAAGCAAATTTTTATTCTGAAGATGTCTTCAAACACATGTTAGATACATATGCAATTTTTCTCCTTGGGTAGGGCTAAAAAATAGAAGAATTTTTCAAGAACACTTTGAATACCAATATATCTTTTATTGATTTTAATTCAAATATGACCTATGTACTTGATGTAGAAATATTGGCTAAATTGGTTCTCTTGCAAACTTGGTATATGTCAGATGATGTATTGTGGATTTTTATTTCTGAGAGTACATCAAGGTTATTTTTTGCATAGATTGTGGTATATCTTGTTGAAACTAACTGAAGGCAGTACTCAAAAAGAAGGTATTGTCTAATGGACACTATAAAAACTGCTAAGTCAGCACTTTTTGCATTTTTCTATATACACATATTAAAAAACCACACACAATCACAGTAAAGTGTTCTCCTGTTTTTATTCCATTTTAACTTTCTTTCTGTATGGTCATCTTAACTTTTCGCAATGAATTGGGCAGATTCATGGGCATAAAATTATATTTCGATAAAAAAAATTAGGCCAAAAATAAGGTACATTTTAAACCGTACTGATCAGTTTGAACTTTGGATCAATTTCTCCCAAAGTTTTGATATGACAATGAAAACCTTTGGCTGAAAACTAGATTTTGTCCCCAATTGCTGAATTTAGGGCCACAATAAAGCAAATTAATAGGAACAAGTTCAAATTTTTTTTAAATTTTAGTCCAAAATAAGCAAAAATTAGCCAAAAATGGTAATGTATTGTCTATAAAAGTGATTATTGTGCACATGATTTAACAAAACCTGTTCAACAGATGGTTTGTAAAGGCATAATTAGGGTCAAAATATCCAACTTAAAAGAGAAAACAGATTTCCTTTACTAAAGTATAATTTTTTGTGGAATTTAGTGTTATCAACAGCCTTTGAGTGAAATATTGGTACTTTTATTTCGCACTAATTGAAAGTATAAAACAGGTTAAATTAAAATTTGTTCATGTATTTGTACTTGTTTAAAAGGTTTCTTGTCTACAAGCACCATCTTGTTAATTTGAAGCCACTTTGAAACAATTTAGGGGTCAATATGGCATAGTTTAAAAGATGAAGTGGTCAGCTATTGAAAGCCACCATATCTTAGTGGGCCAGCATAGATTGGGCTGGCCAATAGTATAATATAAGGCTAGTGCATTTAAAATGTATCTGTTATAGAACTTTGATATTATTTTCTTGTTTAAAAGTGCAGGGACAGTGACAGTAAAGCAAATTTTTATTCTGAAGATGTCTTCAAACACATGTTAGATACATATGCAATTTTTCTCCTTGGGTAGGGCTAAAAAATAGAAGAATTTTTCAAGAACACTTTGAATACCAATATATCTTTTATTGATTTTAATTCAAATATGACCTATGTACTTGATGTAGAAATATTGGCTAAATTGGTTCTCTTGCAAACTTGGTATATGTCAGATGATGTATTGTGGATTTTTATTTCTGAGAGTACATCAAGGTTATTTTTTGCATAGATTGTGGTATATCTTGTTGAAACTAACTGAAGGCAGTACTCAAAAAGAAGGTATTGTCTAATGGACACTATAAAAACTGCTAAGTCAGCACTTTTTGCATTTTTCTATATACACATATTAAAAAACCACACACAATCACAGTAAAGTGTTCTCCTGTTTTTATTCCATTTTAACTTTCTTTCTGTATGGTCATCTTAACTTTTCGCAATGAATTGGGCAGATTCATGGGCATAAAATTATATTTCGATAAAAAAAATTAGGCCAAAAATAAGGTACATTTTAAACCGTACTGATCAGTTTGAACTTTGGATCAATTTCTCCCAAAGTTTTGATATGACAATGAAAACCTTTGGCTGAAAACTAGATTTTGTCCCCAATTGCTGAATTTAGGGCCACAATAAAGCAAATTAATAGGAACAAGTTCAAATTTTTTTAAAATTTTAGTCCAAAATAAGCAAAAATTAGCCAAAAATGGTAATGTATTGTCTATAAAAGTGATTATTGTGCACATGATTTAACAAAACCTGTTCAACAGATGGTTTGTAAAGGCATAATTAGGGTCAAAATATCCAACTTAAAAGAGAAAACAGATTTCCTTTACTAAAGTATAATTTTTTGTGGAATTTAGTGTTATCAACAGCCTTTGAGTGAAATATTGGTACTTTTATTTCGCACTAATTGAAAGTATAAAACAGGTTAAATTAAAATTTGTTCATGTATTTGTACTTGTTTAAAAGGTTTCTTGTCTACAAGCACCATCTTGTTAATTTGAAGCCACTTTGAAACAATTTAGGGGTCAATATGGCATAGTTTAAAAGATGGAGTGGTCAGCTATTGAAAGCCACCATATCTTAGTGGGCCAGCATAGATTGGGCTGGCCAATAGTATAATATAAGGCTAGTGCATTTAAAATGTATCTGTTATAGAACTTTGATATTATTTTCTTGTTTAAAAGTGCAGGGACAGTGACAGTAAAGCAAATTTTTATTCTGAAGATGTCTTCAAACACATGTTAGATACATATGCAATTTTTCTCCTTGGGTAGGGCTAAAAAATAGAAGAATTTTTCAAGAACACTTTGAATACCAATATATCTTTTATTGATTTTAATTCAAATATGACCTATGTACTTGATGTAGAAATATTGGCTAAATTGGTTCTCTTGCAAACTTGGTATATGTCAGATGATGTATTGTGGATTTTTATTTCTGAGAGTACATCAAGGTTATTTTTTGCATAGATTGTGGTATATCTTGTTGAAACTAACTGAAGGCAGTACTCAAAAAGAAGGTATTGTCTAATGGACACTATAAAAACTGCTAAGTCAGCACTTTTTGCATTTTTCTATATACACATATTAAAAAACCACACACAATCACAGTAAAGTGTTCTCCTGTTTTTATTCCATTTTAACTTTCTTTCTGTATGGTCATCTTAACTTTTCGCAATGAATTGGGCATATTCATGGGCATAAAATTATATTTCGATAAAAAAAATTAGGCCAAAAATAAGGTACATTTTAAACCGTACTGATCAGTTTGAACTTTGGATCAATTTCTCCCAAAGTTTTGATATGACAATGAAAACCTTTGGCTGAAAACTAGATTTTGTCCCCAATTGCTGAATTTAGGGCCACAATAAAGCAAATTAATAGGAACAAGTTCAAATTTTTTTAAAATTTTAGTCCAAAATAAGCAAAAATTAGCCAAAAATGGTAATGTATTGTCTATAAAAGTGATTATTGTGCACATGATTTAACAAAACATGTTCAACAGATGGTTTGTAAAGGCATAATTAGGGTCAAAATATCCAACTTAAAAGAGAAAACAGATTTCCTTTACTAAAGTATAATTTTTTGTGGAATTTAGTGTTATCAACAGCCTTTGAGTGAAATATTGGTACTTTTATTTCGCACTAATTGAAAGTATAAAACAGGTTAAATTAAAATTTGTTCATGTATTTGTACTTGTTTAAAAGGTTTCTTGTCTACAAGCACCATCTTGTTAATTTGAAGCCACTTTGAAACAATTTAGGGGTCAATATGGCATAGTTTAAAAGATGGAGTGGTCAGCTATTGAAAGCCACCATATCTTAGTGGGCCAGCATAGATTGGGCTGGCCAATAGTATAATATAAGGCTAGTGCATTTAAAATGTATCTGTTATAGAACTTTGATATTATTTTCTTGTTTAAAAGTGCAGGGACAGTGACAGTAAAGCAAATTTTTATTCTGAAGATGTCTTCAAACACATGTTAGATACATATGCAATTTTTCTCCTTGGGTAGGGCTAAAAAATAGAAGAATTTTTCAAGAACACTTTGAATACCAATATATCTTTTATTGATTTTAATTCAAATATGACCTATGTACTTGATGTAGAAATATTGGCTAAATTGGTTCTCTTGCAAACTTGGTATATGTCAGATGATGTATTGTGGATTTTTATTTCTGAGAGTACATCAAGGTTATTTTTTGCATAGATTGTGGTATATCTTGTTGAAACTAACTGAAGGCAGTACTCAAAAAGAAGGTATTGTCTAATGGACACTATAAAAACTGCTAAGTCAGCACTTTTTGCATTTTTCTATATACACATATTAAAAAACCACACACAATCACAGTAAAGTGTTCTCCTGTTTTTATTCCATTTTAACTTTCTTTCTGTATGGTCATCTTAACTTTTCGCAATGAATTGGGCATATTCATGGGCATAAAATTATATTTCGATAAAAAAAATTAGGCCAAAAATAAGGTACATTTTAAACCGTACTGATCAGTTTGAACTTTGGATCAATTTCTCCCAAAGTTTTGATATGACAATGAAAACCTTTGGCTGAAAACTAGATTTTGTCCCCAATTGCTGAATTTAGGGCCACAATAAAGCAAATTAATAGGAACAAGTTCAAATTTTTTTAAAATTTTAGTCCAAAATAAGCAAAAATTAGCCCAAAATGGTAATGTATTGTCTATAAAAGTGATTATTGTGCACATGATTTAACAAAACCTGTTCAACAGATGGTTTGTAAAGGCATAATTAGGGTCAAAATATCCAACTTAAAAGAGAAAACAGATTTCCTTTACTAAAGTATAATTTTTTGTGGAATTTAGTGTTATCAACAGCCTTTGAGTGAAATATTGGTACTTTTATTTCGCACTAATTGAAAGTATAAAACAGGTTAAATTAAAATTTGTTCATGTATTTGTACTTGTTTAAAAGGTTTCTTGTCTACAAGCACCATCTTGTTAATTTGAAGCCACTTTGAAACAATTTAGGGGTCAATATGGCATAGTTTAAAAGATGGAGTGGTCAGCTATTGAAAGCCACCATATCTTAGTGGGCCAGCATAGATTGGGCTGGCCAATAGTATAATATAAGGCTAGTGCATTTAAAATGTATCTGTTATAGAACTTTGAAATTATTTTCTTGTTTAAAAGTGCAGGGACAGTGACAGTAAAGCAAATTTTTATTCTGAAGATGTCTTCAAACACATGTTAGATACATATGCAATTTTTCTCCTTGGGTAGGGCTAAAAAATAGAAGAATTTTTCAAGAACACTTTGAATACCAATATATCTTTTATTGATTTTAATTCAAATATGACCTATGTACTTGATGTAGAAATATTGGCTAAATTGGTTCTCTTGCAAACTTGGTATATGTCAGATGATGTATTGTGGATTTTTATTTCTGAGAGTACATCAAGGTTATTTTTTGCATAGATTGTGGTATATCTTGTTGAAACTAACTGAAGGCAGTACTCAAAAAGAAGGTATTGTCTAATGGACACTATAAAAACTGCTAAGTCAGCACTTTTTGCATTTTTCTATATACACATATTAAAAAACCACACACAATCACAGTAAAGTGTTCTCCTGTTTTTATTCCATTTTAACTTTCTTTCTGTATGGTCATCTTAACTTTTCGCAATGAATTGGGCATATTCATGGGCATAAAATTATATTTCGATAAAAAAAATTAGGCCAAAAATAAGGTACATTTTAAACCGTACTGATCAGTTTGAACTTTGGATCAATTTCTCCCAAAGTTTTGATATGACAATGAAAACCTTTGGCTGAAAACTAGATTTTGTCCCCAATTGCTGAATTTAGGGCCACAATAAAGCAAATTAATAGGAACAAGTTCAAATTTTTTTAAAATTTTAGTCCAAAATAAGCAA
Source organism: Limnoperna fortunei (assembly GCA_944474755.1). Taxonomy (NCBI): domain Eukaryota; kingdom Metazoa; phylum Mollusca; class Bivalvia; order Mytilida; family Modiolidae; genus Limnoperna; species Limnoperna fortunei. Next base: position 43,435,031 of record OX104111.1, on the reverse strand, counting down.
AAATTAGCCCAAAATGGTAATGTATTGTCTATAAAAGTGATTATTGTGCACATGATTTAACAAAACCTGTTCAACAGATGGTTTGTAAAGGCATAATTAGGGTCAAAATATCCAACTTAAAAGAGAAAACAGATTTCCTTTACTAAAGTATAATTTTTTGTGGAATTTAGTGTTATCAACAGCCTTTGAGTGAAATATTGGTACTTTTATTTCGCACTAATTGAAAGTATAAAACAGGTTAAATTAAAATTTGTTCATGTATTTGTACTTGTTTAAAAGGTTTCTTGTCTACAAGCACCATCTTGTTAATTTGAAGCCACTTTGAAACAATTTAGGGGTCAATATGGCATAGTTTAAAAGATGGAGTGGTCAGCTATTGAAAGCCACCATATCTTAGTGGGCCAGCATAGATTGGGCTGGCCAATAGTATAATATAAGGCTAGTGCATTTAAAATGTATCTGTTATAGAACTTTGATATTATTTTCTTGTTTAAAAGTGCAGGGACAGTGACAGTAAAGCAAATTTTTATTCTGAAGATGTCTTCAAACACATGTTAGATACATATGCAATTTTTCTCCTTGGGTAGGGCTAAAAAATAGAAGAATTTTTCAAGAACACTTTGAATACCAATATATCTTTTATTGATTTTAATTCAAATATGACCTATGTACTTGATGTAGAAATATTGGCTAAATTGGTTCTCTTGCAAACTTGGTATATGTCAGATGATGTATTGTGGATTTTTATTTCTGAGAGTACATCAAGGTTATTTTTTGCATAGATTGTGGTATATCTTGTTGAAACTAACTGAAGGCAGTACTCAAAAAGAAGGTATTGTCTAATGGACACTATAAAAACTGCTAAGTCAGCACTTTTTGCATTTTTCTATATACACATATTAAAAAACCACACACAATCACAGTAAAGTGTTCTCCTGTTTTTATTCCATTTTAACTTTCTTTCTGTATGGTCATCTTAACTTTTCGCAATGAATTGGGCAGATTCATGGGCATAAAATTATATTTCGATAAAAAAAATTAGGCCAAAAATAAGGTACATTTTAAACCGTACTGATCAGTTTGAACTTTGGATCAATTTCTCCCAAAGTTTTGATATGACAATGAAAACCTTTGGCTGAAAACTAGATTTTGTCCCCAATTGCTGAATTTAGGGCCACAATAAAGCAAATTAATAGGAACAAGTTCAAATTTTTTTAAAATTTTAGTCCAAAATAAGCAAAAATTAGCCAAAAATGGTAATGTATTGTCTATAAAAGTGATTATTGTGCACATGATTTAACAAAACCTGTTCAACAGATGGTTTGTAAAGGCATAATTAGGGTCAAAATATCCAACTTAAAAGAGAAAACAGATTTCCTTTACTAAAGTATAATTTTTTGTGGAATTTAGTGTTATCAACAGCCTTTGAGTGAAATATTGGTACTTTTATTTCGCACTAATTGAAAGTATAAAACAGGTTAAATTAAAATTTGTTCATGTATTTGTACTTGTTTAAAAGGTTTCTTGTCTACAAGCACCATCTTGTTAATTTGAAGCCACTTTGAAACAATTTAGGGGTCAATATGGCATAGTTTAAAAGATGGAGTGGTCAGCTATTGAAAGCCACCATATCTTAGTGGGCCAGCATAGATTGGGCTGGCCAATAGTATAATATAAGGCTAGTGCATTTAAAATGTATCTGTTATAGAACTTTGATATTATTTTCTTGTTTAAAAGTGCAGGGACAGTGACAGTAAAGCAAATTTTTATTCTGAAGATGTCTTCAAACACATGTTAGATACATATGCAATTTTTCTCCTTGGGTAGGGCTAAAAAATAGAAGAATTTTTCAAGAACACTTTGAATACCAATATATCTTTTATTGATTTTAATTCAAATATGACCTATGTACTTGATGTAGAAATATTGGCTAAATTGGTTCTCTTGCAAACTTGGTATATGTCAGATGATGTATTGTGGATTTTTATTTCTGAGAGTACATCAAGGTTATTTTTTGCATAGATTGTGGTATATCTTGTTGAAACTAACTGAAGGCAGTACTCAAAAAGAAGGTATTGTCTAATGGACACTATAAAAACTGCTAAGTCAGCACTTTTTGCATTTTTCTATATACACATATTAAAAAACCACACACAATCACAGTAAAGTGTTCTCCTGTTTTTATTCCATTTTAACTTTCTTTCTGTATGGTCATCTTAACTTTTCGCAATGAATTGGGCATATTCATGGGCATAAAATTATATTTCGATAAAAAAAATTAGGCCAAAAATAAGGTACATTTTAAACCGTACTGATCAGTTTGAACTTTGGATCAATTTCTCCCAAAGTTTTGATATGACAATGAAAACCTTTGGCTGAAAACTAGATTTTGTCCCCAATTGCTGAATTTAGGGCCACAATAAAGCAAATTAATAGGAACAAGTTCAAATTTTTTAAAAATTTTAGTCCAAAATAAGCAAAAATTAGCCAAAAATGGTAATGTATTGTCTATAAAAGTGATTATTGTGCACATGATTTAACAAAACCTGTTCAACAGATGGTTTGTAAAGGCATAATTAGGGTCAAAATATCCAACTTAAAAGAGAAAACAGATTTCCTTTACTAAAGTATAATTTTTTGTGGAATTTAGTGTTATCAACAGCCTTTGAGTGAAATATTGGTACTTTTATTTCGCACTAATTGAAAGTATAAAACAGGTTAAATTAAAATTTGTTCATGTATTTGTACTTGTTTAAAAGGTTTCTTGTCTACAAGCACCATCTTGTTAATTTGAAGCCACTTTGAAACAATTTAGGGGTCAATATGGCATAGTTTAAAAGATGGAGTGGTCAGCTATTGAAAGCCACCATATCATAGTGGGCCAGCATAGATTGGGCTGGCCAATAGTATAATATAAGGCTAGTGCATTTAAAATGTATCTGTTATAGAACTTTGATATTATTTTCTTGTTTAAAAGTGCAGGGACAGTGACAGTAAAGCAAATTTTTATTCTGAAGATGTCTTCAAACACATGTTAGATACATATGCAATTTTTCTCCTTGGGTAGGGCTAAAAAATAGAAGAATTTTTCAAGAACACTTTGAATACCAATATATCTTTTATTGATTTTAATTCAAATATGACCTATGTACTTGATGTAGAAATATTGGCTAAATTGGTTCTCTTGCAAACTTGGTATATGTCAGATGATGTATTGTGGATTTTTATTTCTGAGAGTACATCAAGGTTATTTTTTGCATAGATTGTGGTATATCTTGTTGAAACTAACTGAAGGCAGTACTCAAAAAGAAGGTATTGTCTAATGGACACTATAAAAACTGCTAAGTCAGCACTTTTTGCATTTTTCTATATACACATATTAAAAAACCACACACAATCACAGTAAAGTGTTCTCCTGTTTTTATTCCATTTTAACTTTCTTTCTGTATGGTCATCTTAACTTTTCGCAATGAATTGGGCATATTCATGGGCATAAAATTATATTTCGATAAAAAAAATTAGGCCAAAAATAAGGTACATTTTAAACTGTACTGATCAGTTTGAACTTTGGATCAATTTCTCCCAAAGTTTTGATATGACAATGAAAACCTTTGGCTGAAAACTAGATTTTGTCCCCAATTGCTGAATTTAGGGCCACAATAAAGCAAATTAATAGGAACAAGTTCAAATTTTTTTAAAATTTTAGTCCAAAATAAGCAAAAATTAGCCAAAAATGGTAATGTATTGTCTATAAAAGTGATTATTGTGCACATGATTTAACAAAACCTGTTCAACAGATGGTTTGTAAAGGCATAATTAGGGTCAAAATATCCAACTTAAAAGAGAAAACAGATTTCCTTTACTAAAGTATAATTTTTTGTGGAATTTAGTGTTATCAACAGCCTTTGAGTGAAATATTGGTACTTTTATTTCGCACTAATTGAAAGTATAAAACAGGTTAAATTAAAATTTGTTCATGTATTTGTACTTGTTTAAAAGGTTTCTTGTCTACAAGCACCATCTGGTTAATTTGAAGCCACTTTGAAACAATTTAGGGGTCAATATGGCATAGTTTAAAAGATGGAGTGGTCAGCTATTGAAAGCCACCATATCTTAGTGGGCCAGCATAGATTGGGCTGGCCAATAGTATAATATAAGGCTAGTGCATTTAAAATGTATCTGTTATAGAACTTTGATATTATTTTCTTGTTTAAAAGTGCAGGGACAGTGACAGTAAAGCAAATTTTTATTCTGAAGATGTCTTCAAACACATGTTAGATACATATGCAATTTTTCTCCTTGGGTAGGGCTAAAAAATAGAAGAATTTTTCAAGAACACTTTGAATACCAATATATCTTTTATTGATTTTAATTCAAATATGACCTATGTACTTGATGTAGAAATATTGGCTAAATTGGTTCTCTTGCAAACTTGGTATATGTCAGATGATGTATTGTGGATTTTTATTTCTGAGGGTACATCAAGGTTATTTTTTGCATAGATTGTGGTATATCTTGTTGAAACTAACTGAAGGCAGTACTCAAAAAGAAGGTATTGTCTAATGGACACTATAAAAACTGCTAAGTCAGCACTTTTTGCATTTTTCTATATACACATATTAAAAAACCACACACAATCACAGTAAAGTGTTCTCCTGTTTTTATTCCATTTTAACTTTCTTTCTGTATGGTCATCTTAACTTTTCGCAATGAATTGGGCATATTCATGGGCATAAAATTATATTTCGATAAAAAAAATTAGGCCAAAAATAAGGTACATTTTAAACCGTACTGATCAGTTTGAACTTTGGATCAATTTCTCCCAAAGTTTTGATATGACAATGAAAACCTTTGGCTGAAAACTAGATTTTGTCCCCAATTGCTGAATTTAGGGCCACAATAAAGCAAATTAATAGGAACAAGTTCAAATTTTTTAAAAATTTTAGTCCAAAATAAGCAAAAATTAGCCAAAAATGGTAATGTATTGTCTATAAAAGTGATTATTGTGCACATGATTTAACAAAACCTGTTCAACAGATGGTTTGTAAAGGCATAATTAGGGTCAAAATATCCAACTTAAAAGAGAAAACAGATTTCCTTTACTAAAGTATAATTTTTTGTGGAATTTAGTGTTATCAACAGCCTTTGAGTGAAATATTGGTACTTTTATTTCGCACTAATTGAAAGTATAAAACAGGTTAAATTAAAATTTGTTCATGTATTTGTACTTGTTTAAAAGGTTTCTTGTCTACAAGCACCATCTTGTTAATTTGAAGCCACTTTGAAACAATTTAGGGGTCAATATGGCATAGTTTAAAAGATGGAGTGGTCAGCTATTGAAAGCCACCATATCTTAGTGGGCCAGCATAGATTGGGCTGGCCAATAGTATAATATAAGGCTAGTGCATTTAAAATGTATCTGTTATAGAACTTTGATATTATTTTCTTGTTTAAAAGTGCAGGGACAGTGACAGTAAAGCAAATTTTTATTCTGAAGATGTCTTCAAACACATGTTAGATACATATGCAATTTTTCTCCTTGGGTAGGGCTAAAAAATAGAAGAATTTTTCAAGAACACTTTGAATACCAATATATCTTTTATTGATTTTAATTCAAATATGACCTATGTACTTGATGTAGAAATATTGGCTAAATTGGTTCTCTTGCAAACTTGGTATATGTCAGATGATGTATTGTGGATTTTTATTTCTGAGAGTACATCAAGGTTATTTTTTGCATAGATTGTGGTATATCTTGTTGAAACTAACTGAAGGCAGTACTCAAAAAGAAGGTATTGTCTAATGGACACTATAAAAACTGCTAAGTCAGCACTTTTTGCATTTTTCTATATACACATATTAAAAAACCACACACAATCACAGTAAAGTGTTCTCCTGTTTTTATTCAATTTTAACTTTCTTTCTGTATGGTCATCTTAACTTTTCGCAATGAATTGGGCATATTCATGGGCATAAAATTATATTTCGATAAAAAAAATTAGGCCAAAAATAAGGTACATTTTAAACCGTACTGATCAGTTTGAACTTTGGATCAATTTCTCCCAAAGTTTTGATATGACAATGAAAACCTTTGGCTGAAAACTAGATTTTGTCCCCAATTGCTGAATTTAGGGCCACAATAAAGCAAATTAATAGGAACAAGTTCAATTTTTTTTAAAATTTTAGTCCAAAATAAGCAAAAATTAGCCAAAAATGGTAATGTATTGTCTATAAAAGTGATTATTGTGCACATGATTTAACAAAACCTGTTCAACAGATGGTTTGTAAAGGCATAATTAGGGTCAAAATATCCAACTTAAAAGAGAAAACAGATTTCCTTTACTAAAGTATAATTTTTTGTGGAATTTAGTGTTATCAACAGCCTTTGAGTGAAATATTGGTACTTTTATTTCGCACTAATTGAAAGTATAAAACAGGTTAAATTAAAATTTGTTCATGTATTTGTACTTGTTTAAAAGGTTTCTTGTCTACAAGCACCATCTTGTTAATTTGAAGCCACTTTGAAACAATTTAGGGGTCAATATGGCATAGTTTAAAAGATGGAGTGGTCAGCTATTGAAAGCCACCATATCTTAGTGGGCCAGCATAGATTGGGCTGGCCAATAGTATAATATAAGGCTAGTGCATTTAAAATGTATCTGTTATAGAACTTTGATATTATTTTCTTGTTTAAAAGTGCAGGGACAGTGACAGTAAAGCAAATTTTTATTCTGAAGATGTCTTCAAACACATGTTAGATACATATGCAATTTTTCTCCTTGGGTAGGGCTAAAAAATAGAAGAATGTTTCAAGAACACTTTGAATACCAATATATCTTTTATTGATTTTAATTCAAATATGACCTATGTACTTGATGTAGAAATATTGGCTAAATTGGTTCTCTTGCAAACTTGGTATATGTCAGATGATGTATTGTGGATTTTTATTTCTGAGAGTACATCAAGGTTATTTTTTGCATAGATTGTGGTATATCTTGTTGAAACTAACTGAAGGCAGTACTCAAAAAGAAGGTATTGTCTAATGGACACTATAAAAACTGCTAAGTCAGCACTTTTTGCATTTTTCTATATACACATATTAAAAAACCACACACAATCACAGTAAAGTGTTCTCCTGTTTTTATTCAATTTTAACTTTCTTTCTGTATGGTCATCTTAACTTTTCGCAATGAATTGGGCATATTCATGGGCATAAAATTATATTTCGATAAAAAAAATTAGGCCAAAAATAAGGTACATTTTAAACCGTACTGATCAGTTTGAACTTTGGATCAATTTCTCCCAAAGTTTTGATATGACAATGAAAACCTTTGGCTGAAAACTAGATTTTGTCCCCAATTGCTGAATTTAGGGCCACAATAAAGCAAATTAATAGGAACAAGTTCAAATTTTTTTAAAATTTTAGTCCAAAATAAGCAAAAATTAGCCAAAAATGGTAATGTATTGTCTATAAAAGTGATTATTGTGCACATGATTTAACAAAACCTGTTCAACAGATGGTTTGTAAAGGCATAATTAGGGTCAAAATATCCAACTTAAAAGAGAAAACAGATTTCCTTTACTAAAGTATAATTTTTTGTGGAATTTAGTGTTATCAACAGCCTTTGAGTGAAATATTGGTACTTTTATTTCGCACTAATTGAAAGTATAAAACAGGTTAAATTAAAATTTGTTCATGTATTTGTACTTGTTTAAAAGGTTTCTTGTCTACAAGCACCATCTTGTTAATTTGAAGCCACTTTGAAACAATTTAGGGGTCAATATGGCATAGTTTAAAAGATGGAGTGGTCAGCTATTGAAAGCCACCATATCTTAGTGGGCCAGCATAGATTGGGCTGGCCAATAGTATAATATAAGGCTAGTGCATTTAAAATGTATCTGTTATAGAACTTTGATATTATTTTCTTGTTTAAAAGTGCAGGGACAGTGACAGTAAAGCAAATTTTTATTCTGAAGATGTCTTCAAACACATGTTAGATACATATGCAATTTTTCTCCTTGGGTAGGGCTAAAAAATAGAAGAATTTTTCAAGAACACTTTGAATACCAATATATCTTTTATTGATTTTAATTCAAATATGACCTATGTACTTGATGTAGAAATATTGGCTAAATTGGTTCTCTTGCAAACTTGGTATAGGCATAACAGTAGTAAATGAGTACCAGTAACAAGTTACCAGATTGTGTACCCTACATTAAGTACAGTACTGAATACTTTGTTGTGTCCTGATTTGGTAAATAGTGGTTAGATGTGTACAATTTTTTAGCTGTAAGCTCCTGCATAAATTAAGTTTTAAAAAGTGGTAAAATTTTTCTCAGATCTTGCAAGATAAAATTTTGGTAATTTTTTAAACAATGTAGTATTTTTACATTCACTGCATTAGAAATTGCATGTAAAAGTGGGAGCGTCTCAAAATGTTCTGACTAGCGAAAAAAGGAATTGGTCACGGATATATATGGCATTTATTTTTTAAATGGTAAATGAAAGTTTATTAATTTCCTAGTCCAGGTAAATGCTGATCAATGTTAGAAAGGTATGCAAATCACAGAAATGTTAGTGTTTTCGACTATAGCCAAAACATTTACTACTGTGCTACCTATATGTCAGATGATGTATTGTGGATTTTTATTTCTGAGAGTACATCAAGGTTATTTTTTGCATAGATTGTGGTATATCTTGTTGAAACTAACTGAAGGCAGTACTCAAAAAGAAGGTATTGTCTAATGGACACTATAAAAACTGCTAAGTCAGCACTTTTTGCATTTTTCTATATACACATATTAAAAAACCACACACAATCACAGTAAAGTGTTCTCCTGTTTTTATTCCATTTTAACTTTCTTTCTGTATGGTCATCTTAACTTTTCGCAATGAATTGGGCATATTCATGGGCATAAAATTATATTTCGATAAAAAAAATTAGGCCAAAAATAAGGTACATTTTAAACCGTACTGATCAGTTTGAACTTTGGATCAATTTCTCCCAAAGTTTTGATATGACAATGAAAACCTTTGGCTGAAAACTAGATTTTGTCCCCAATTGCTGAATTTAGGGCCACAATAAAGCAAATTAATAGGAACAAGTTCAAATTTTTTTAAAATTTTAGTCCAAAATAAGCAAAAATTAGCCAAAAATGGTAATGTATTGTCTATAAAAGTGATTATTGTGCACATGATTTAACAAAACCTGTTCAACAGATGGTTTGTAAAGGCATAATTAGGGTCAAAATATCCAACTTAAAAGAGAAAACAGATTTCCTTTACTAAAGTATAATTTTTTGTGGAATTTAGTGTTATCAACAGCCTTTGAGTGAAATATTGGTACTTTTATTTCGCACTAATTGAAAGTATAAAACAGGTTAAATTAAAATTTGTTCATGTATTTGTACTTGTTTAAAAGGTTTCTTGTCTACAAGCACCATCTTGTTAATTTGAAGCCACTTTGAAACAATTTAGGGGTCAATATGGCATAGTTTAAAAGATGGAGTGGTCAGCTATTGAAAGCCACCATATCTTAGTGGGCCAGCATAGATTGGGCTGGCCAATAGTATAATATAAGGCTAGTGCATTTAAAATGTATCTGTTATAGAACTTTGATATTATTTTCTTGTTTAAAAGTGCAGGGACAGTGACAGTAAAGCAAATTTTTATTCTGAAGATGTCTTCAAACACATGTTAGATACATATGCAATTTTTCTCCTTGGGTAGGGCTAAAAAATAGAAGAATTTTTCAAGAACACTTTGAATACCAATATATCTTTTATTGATTTTAATTCAAATATGACCTATGTACTTGATGTAGAAATATTGGCTAAATTGGTTCTCTTGCAAACTTGGTATATGTCAGATGATGTATTGTGGATTTTTATTTCTGAGAGTACATCAAGGTTATTTTTTGCATAGATTGTGGTATATCTTGTTGAAACTAACTGAAGGCAGTACTCAAAAAGAAGGTATTGTCTAATGGACACTATAAAAACTGCTAAGTCAGCACTTTTTGCATTTTTCTATATACACATATTAAAAAACCACACACAATCACAGTAAAGTGTTCTCCTGTTTTTATTCCATTTTAACTTTCTTTCTGTATGGTCATCTTAACTTTTCGCAATGAATTGGGCATATTCATGGGCATAAAATTATATTTCGATAAAAAAAATTAGGCCAAAAATAAGGTACATTTTAAACCGTACTGACCAGTTTGAACTTTGGATCAATTTCTCCCAAATTTTGATATGACAATGAAAACCTTTGGCTGAAAACTAGATTTTGTCCCCAATTGCTGAATTTAGGGCCACAATAAAGCAAATTAATAGGAACAAGTTCAAATTTTTTTAAAATTTTAGTCCAAAATAAGCAAAAATTAGCCCAAAATGGTAATGTATTGTCTATAAAAGTGATTATTGTGCACATGATTGAACAAAACCTGTTCAACAGATGGTTTGTAAAGGCATAATTAGGGTCAAAATATCCAACTTAAAAGAGAAAACAGATTTCCTTTACTAAAGTATAATTTTTTGTGGAATTTAGTGTTATCAACAGCCTTTGAGTGAAATATTGGTACTTTTATTTCGCACTAATTGAAAGTATAAAACAGGTTAAATTAAAATTTGTTCATGTATTTGTACTTGTTTAAAAGGTTTCTTGTCTACAAGCACCATCTTGTTAATTTGAAGCCACTTTGAAACAATTTAGGGGTCAATATGGCATAGTTTAAAAGATGGAGTGGTCAGCTATTGAAAGCCACCATATCTTAGTGGGCCAGCATAGATTGGGCTGGCCAATAGTATAATATAAGGCTAGTGCATTTAAAATGTATCTGTTATAGAACTTTGATATTATTTTCTTGTTTAAAAGTGCAGGGACAGTGACAGTAAAGCAAATTTTTATTCTGAAGATGTCTTCAAACACATGTTAGATACATATGCAATTTTTCTCCTTGGGTAGGGCTAAAAAATAGAAGAATTTTTCAAGAACACTTTGAATACCAATATATCTTTTATTGATTTTAATTCAAATATGACCTATGTACTTGATGTAGAAATATTGGCTAAATTGGTTCTCTTGCAAACTTGGTATATGTCAGATGATGTATTGTGGATTTTTATTTCTGAGAGTACATCAAGGTTATTTTTTGCATAGATTGTGGTATATCTTGTTGAAACTAACTGAAGGCAGTACTCAAAAAGAAGGTATTGTCTAATGGACACTATAAAAACTGCTAAGTCAGCACTTTTTGCATTTTTCTATATACACATATTAAATTAAAAAACCACACACAATCACAGTAAAGTGTTCTCCTGTTTTTATTCCATTTTAACTTTCTTTCTGTATGGTCATCTTAACTTTTCGCAATGAATTGGGCATATTCATGGGCATAAAATTATATTTCGATAAAAAAAATTAGGCCAAAAATAAGGTACATTTTAAACCGTACTGATCAGTTTGAACTTTGGATCAATTTCTCCCAAAGTTTTGATATGACAATGAAAACCTTTGGCTGAAAACTAGATTTTGTCCCCAATTGCTGAATTTAGGGCCACAATAAAGCAAATTAATAGGAACAAGTTCAAATTTTTTTAAAATTTTAGTCCAAAATAAGCAAAAATTAGCCAAAAATGGTAATGTATTGTCTATAAAAGTGATTATTGTGCACATGATTTAACAAAACCTGTTCAACAGATGGTTTGTAAAGGCATAATTAGGGTCAAAATATCCAACTTAAAAGAGAAAACAGATTTCCTTTACTAAAGTATAATTTTTTGTGGAATTTAGTGTTATCAACAGCCTTTGAGTGAAATATTGGTACTTTTATTTCGCACTAATTGAAAGTATAAAACAGGTTAAATTAAAATTTGTTCATGTATTTGTACTTGTTTAAAAGGTTTCTTGTCTACAAGCACCATCTTGTTAATTTGAAGCCACTTTGAAACAATTTAGGGGTCAATATGGCATAGTTTAAAAGATGGAGTGGTCAGCTATTGAAAGCCACCATATCTTAGTGGGCCAGCATAGATTGGGCTGGCCAATAGTATAATATAAGGCTAGTGCATTTAAAATGTATCTGTTATAGAACTTTGATATTATTTTCTTGTTTAAAAGTGCAGGGACAGTGACAGTAAAGCAAATTTTTATTCTGAAGATGTCTTCAAACACATGTTAGATACATATGCAATTTTTCTCCTTGGGTAGGGCTAAAAAATAGAAGAATTTTTCAAGAACACTTTGAATACCAATATATCTTTTATTGATTTTAATTCAAATATGACCTATGTACTTGATGTAGAAATATTGGCTAAATTGGTTCTCTTGCAAACTTGGTATATGTCAGATGATGTATTGTGGATTTTTATTTCTGAGGGTACATCAAGGTTATTTTTTGCATAGATTGTGGTATATCTTGTTGAAACTAACTGAAGGCAGTACTCAAAAAGAAGGTATTGTCTAATGGACACTATAAAAACTGCTAAGTCAGCACTTTTTGCATTTTTCTATATACACATATTAAAAAACCACACACAATCACAGTAAAGTGTTCTCCTGTTTTTATTCCATTTTAACTTTCTTTCTGTATGGTCATCTTAACTTTTCGCAATGAATTGGGCATATTCATGGGCATAAAATTATATTTCGATAAAAAAAATTAGGCCAAAAATAAGGTACATTTTAAACCGTACTGATCAGTTTGAACTTTGGATCAATTTCTCCCAAAGTTTTGATATGACAATGAAAACCTTTGGCTGAAAACTAGATTTTGTCCCCAATTGCTGAATTTAGGGCCACAATAAAGCAAATTAATAGGAACAAGTTCAAATTTTTTTAAAATTTTAGTCCAAAATAAGCAAAAATTAGCCAAAAATGGTAATGTATTGTCTATAAAAGTGATTATTGTGCACATGATTTAACAAAACCTGTTCAACAGATGGTTTGTAAAGGCATAATTAGGGTCAAAATATCCAACTTAAAAGAGAAAACAGATTTCCTTTACTAAAGTATAATTTTTTGTGGAATTTAGTGTTATCAACAGCCTTTGAGTGAAATATTGGTACTTTTATTTCGCACTAATTGAAAGTATAAAACAGGTTAAATTAAAATTTGTTCATGTATTTGTACTTGTTTAAAAGGTTTCTTGTCTACAAGCACCATCTTGTTAATTTGAAGCCACTTTGAAACAATTTAGGGGTCAATATGGCATAGTTTAAAAGATGGAGTGGTCAGCTATTGAAAGCCACCATATCTTAGTGGGCCAGCATAGATTGGGCTGGCCAATAGTATAATATAAGGCTAGTGCATTTAAAATGTATCTGTTATAGAACTTTGATATTATTTTCTTGTTTAAAAGTGCAGGGACAGTGACAGTAAAGCAAATTTTTATTCTGAAGATGTCTTCAAACACATGTTAGATACATATGCAATTTTTCTCCTTGGGTAGGGCTAAAAAATAGAAGAATTTTTCAAGAACACTTTGAATACCAATATATCTTTTATTGATTTTAATTCAAATATGACCTATGTACTTGATGTAGAAATATTGGCTAAATTGGTTCTCTTGCAAACTTGGTATATGTCAGATGATGTATTGTGGATTTTTATTTCTGAGGGTACATCAAGGTTATTTTTTGCATAGATTGTGGTATATCTTGTTGAAACTAACTGAAGGCAGTACTCAAAAAGAAGGTATTGTCTAATGGACACTATAAAAACTGCTAAGTCAGCACTTTTTGCATTTTTCTATATACACATATTAAAAAACCACACACAATCACAGTAAAGTGTTCTCCTGTTTTTATTCCATTTTAACTTTCTTTCTGTATGGTCATCTTAACTTTTCGCAATGAATTGGGCATATTCATGGGCATAAAATTATATTTCGATAAAAAAAATTAGGCCAAAAATAAGGTACATTTTAAACCGTACTGATCAGTTTGAACTTTGGATCAATTTCTCCCAAAGTTTTGATATGACAATGAAAACCTTTGGCTGAAAACTAGATTTTGTCCCCAATTGCTGAATTTAGGGCCACAATAAAGCAAATTAATAGGAACAAGTTCAAATTTTTTTAAAATTTTAGTCCAAAATAAGCAAAAATTAGCCAAAAATGGTAATGTATTGTCTATAAAAGTGATTATTGTGCACATGATTTAACAAAACCTGTTCAACAGATGGTTTGTAAAGGCATAATTAGGGTCAAAATATCCAACTTAAAAGAGAAAACAGATTTCCTTTACTAAAGTATAATTTTTTGTGGAATTTAGTGTTATCAACAGCCTTTGAGTGAAATATTGGTACTTTTATTTCGCACTAATTGAAAGTATAAAACAGGTTAAATTAAAATTTGTTCATGTATTTGTACTTGTTTAAAAGGTTTCTTGTCTACAAGCACCATCTTGTTAATTTGAAGCCACTTTGAAACAATTTAGGGGTCAATATGGCATAGTTTAAAAGATGGAGTGGTCAGCTATTGAAAGCCACCATATCTTAGTGGGCCAGCATAGATTGGGCTGGCCAATAGTATAATATAAGGCTAGTGCATTTAAAATGTATCTGTTATAGAACTTTGATATTATTTTCTTGTTTAAAAGTGCAGGGACAGTGACAGTAAAGCAAATTTTTATTCTGAAGATGTCTTCAAACACATGTTAGATACATATGCAATTTTTCTCCTTGGGTAGGGCTAAAAAATAGAAGAATTTTTCAAGAACACTTTGAATACCAATATATCTTTTATTGATTTTAATTCAAATATGACCTATGTACTTGATGTAGAAATATTGGCTAAATTGGTTCTCTTGCAAACTTGGTATATGTCAGATGATGTATTGTGGATTTTTATTTCTGAGGGTACATCAAGGTTATTTTTTGCATAGATTGTGGTATATCTTGTTGAAACTAACTGAAGGCAGTACTCAAAAAGAAGGTATTGTCTAATGGACACTATAAAAACTGCTAAGTCAGCACTTTTTGCATTTTTCTATATACACATATTAAAAAACCACACACAATCACAGTAAAGTGTTCTCCTGTTTTTATTCCATTTTAACTTTCTTTCTGTATGGTCATCTTAACTTTTCGCAATGAATTGGGCATATTCATGGGCATAAAATTATATTTCGATAAAAAAAATTAGGCCAAAAATAAGGTACATTTTAAACCGTACTGATCAGTTTGAACTTTGGATCAATTTCTCCCAAAGTTTTGATATGACAATGAAAACCTTTGGCTGAAAACTAGATTTTGTCCCCAATTGCTGAATTTAGGGCCACAATAAAGCAAATTAATAGGAACAAGTTCAAATTTTTTTAAAATTTTAGTCCAAAATAAGCAAAAATTAGCCAAAAATGGTAATGTATTGTCTATAAAAGTGATTATTGTGCACATGATTTAACAAAACCTGTTCAACAGATGGTTTGTAAAGGCATAATTAGGGTCAAAATATCCAACTTAAAAGAGAAAACAGATTTCCTTTACTAAAGTATAATTTTTTGTGGAATTTAGTGTTATCAACAGCCTTTGAGTGAAATATTGGTACTTTTATTTCGCACTAATTGAAAGTATAAAACAGGTTAAATTAAAATTTGTTCATGTATTTGTACTTGTTTAAAAGGTTTCTTGTCTACAAGCACCATCTTGTTAATTTGAAGCCACTTTGAAACAATTTAGGGGTCAATATGGCATAGTTTAAAAGATGGAGTGGTCAGCTATTGAAAGCCACCATATCTTAGTGGGCCAGCATAGATTGGGCTGGCCAATAGTATAATATAAGGCTAGTGCATTTAAAATGTATCTGTTATAGAACTTTGATATTATTTTCTTGTTTAAAAGTGCAGGGACAGTGACAGTAAAGCAAATTTTTATTCTGAAGATGTCTTCAAACACATGTTAGATACATATGCAATTTTTCTCCTTGGGTAGGGCTAAAAAATAGAAGAATTTTTCAAGAACACTTTGAATACCAATATATCTTTTATTGATTTTAATTCAAATATGACCTATGTACTTGATGTAGAAATATTGGCTAAATTGGTTCTCTTGCAAACTTGGTATATGTCAGATGATGTATTGTGGATTTTTATTTCTGAGGGTACATCAAGGTTATTTTTTGCATAGATTGTGGTATATCTTGTTGAAACTAACTGAAGGCAGTACTCAAAAAGAAGGTATTGTCTAATGGACACTATAAAAACTGCTAAGTCAGCACTTTTTGCATTTTTCTATATACACATATTAAAAAACCACACACAATCACAGTAAAGTGTTCTCCTGTTTTTATTCCATTTTAACTTTCTTTCTGTATGGTCATCTTAACTTTTCGCAATGAATTGGGCATATTCATGGGCATAAAATTATATTTCGATAAAAAAAATTAGGCCAAAAATAAGGTACATTTTAAACCGTACTGATCAGTTTGAACTTTGGATCAATTTCTCCCAAAGTTTTGATATGACAATGAAAACCTTTGGCTGAAAACTAGATTTTGTCCCCAATTGCTGAATTTAGGGCCACAATAAAGCAAATTAATAGGAACAAGTTCAAATTTTTTTAAAATTTTAGTCCAAAATAAGCAAAAATTAGCCAAAAATGGTAATGTATTGTCTATAAAAGTGATTATTGTGCACATGATTTAACAAAACCTGTTCAACAGATGGTTTGTAAAGGCATAATTAGGGTCAAAATATCCAACTTAAAAGAGAAAACAGATTTCCTTTACTAAAGTATAATTTTTTGTGGAATTTAGTGTTATCAACAGCCTTTGAGTGAAATATTGGTACTTTTATTTCGCACTAATTGAAAGTATAAAACAGGTTAAATTAAAATTTGTTCATGTATTTGTACTTGTTTAAAAGGTTTCTTGTCTACAAGCACCATCTTGTTAATTTGAAGCCACTTTGAAACAATTTAGGGGTCAATATGGCATAGTTTAAAAGATGGAGTGGTCAGCTATTGAAAGCCACCATATCTTAGTGGGCCAGCATAGATTGGGCTGGCCAATAGTATAATATAAGGCTAGTGCATTTAAAATGTATCTGTTATAGAACTTTGATATTATTTTCTTGTTTAAAAGTGCAGGGACAGTGACAGTAAAGCAAATTTTTATTCTGAAGATGTCTTCAAACACATGTTAGATACATATGCAATTTTTCTCCTTGGGTAGGGCTAAAAAATAGAAGAATTTTTCAAGAACACTTTGAATACCAATATATCTTTTATTGATTTTAATTCAAATATGACCTATGTACTTGATGTAGAAATATTGGCTAAATTGGTTCTCTTGCAAACTTGGTATATGTCAGATGATGTATTGTGGATTTTTATTTCTGAGAGTACATCAAGGTTATTTTTTGCATAGATTGTGGTATATCTTGTTGAAACTAACTGAAGGCAGTACTCAAAAAGAAGGTATTGTCTAATGGACACTATAAAAACTGCTAAGTCAGCACTTTTTGCATTTTTCTATATACACATATTAAAAAACCACACACAATCACAGTAAAGTGTTCTCCTGTTTTTATTCCATTTTAACTTTCTTTCTGTATGGTCATCTTAACTTTTCGCAATGAATTGGGCATATTCATGGGCATAAAATTATATTTCGATAAAAAAAATTAGGCCAAAAATAAGGTACATTTTAAACCGTACTGATCAGTTTGAACTTTGGATCAATTTCTCCCAAAGTTTTGATATGACAATGAAAACCTTTGGCTGAAAACTAGATTTTGTCCCCAATTGCTGAATTTAGGGCCACAATAAAGCAAATTAATAGGAACAAGTTCAAATTTTTTTAAAATTTTAGTCCAAAATAAGCAAAAATTAGCCCAAAATGGTAATGTATTGTCTATAAAGTGATTATTGTGCACATGATTTAACAAAACCTGTTCAACAGATGGTTTGTAAAGGCATAATTAGGGTCAAAATATCCAACTTAAAAGAGAAAACAGATTTCCTTTACTAAAGTATAATTTTTTGTGGAATTTAGTGTTATCAACAGCCTTTGAGTGAAATATTGGTACTTTTATTTCGCACTAATTGAAAGTATAAAACAGGTTAAATTAAAATTTGTTCATGTATTTGTACTTGTTTAAAAGGTTTCTTGTCTACAAGCACCATCTTGTTAATTTGAAGCCACTTTGAAACAATTTAGGGGTCAATATGGCATAGTTTAAAAGATGGAGTGGTCAGCTATTGAAAGCCACCATATCTTAGTGGGCCAGCATAGATTGGGCTGGCCAATAGTATAATATAAGGCTAGTGCATTTAAAATGTATCTGTTATAGAACTTTGATATTATTTTCTTGTTTAAAAGTGCAGGGACAGTGACAGTAAAGCAAATTTTTATTCTGAAGATGTCTTCAAACACATGTTAGATACATATGCAATTTTTCTCCTTGGGTAGGGCTAAAAAATAGAAGAATTTTTCAAGAACACTTTGAATACCAATATATCTTTTATTGATTTTAATTCAAATATGACCTATGTACTTGATGTAGAAATATTGGCTAAATTGGTTCTCTTGCAAACTTGGTATATGTCAGATGATGTATTGTGGATTTTTATTTCTGAGAGTACATCAAGGTTATTTTTTGCATAGATTGTGGTATATCTTGTTGAAACTAACTGAAGGCAGTACTCAAAAAGAAGGTATTGTCTAATGGACACTATAAAAACTGCTAAGTCAGCACTTTTTGCATTTTTCTATATACACATATTAAAAAACCACACACAATCACAGTAAAGTGTTCTCCTGTTTTTATTCCATTTTAACTTTCTTTCTGTATGGTCATCTTAACTTTTCGCAATGAATTGGGCATATTCATGGGCATAAAATTATATTTCGATAAAAAAAAATTAGGCCAAAAATAAGGTACATTTTAAACCGTACTGATCAGTTTGAACTTTGGATCAATTTCTCCCAAAGTTTTGATATGACAATGAAAACCTTTGGCTGAAAACTAGATTTTGTCCCCAATTGCTGAATTTAGGGCCACAATAAAGCAAATTAATAGGAACAAGTTCAAATTTTTTTAAAATTTTAGTCCAAAATAAGCAAAAATTAGCCAAAAATGGTAATGTATTGTCTATAAAAGTGATTATTGTGCACATGATTTAACAAAACCTGTTCAACAGATGGTTTGTAAAGGCATAATTAGGGTCAAAATATCCAACTTAAAAGAGAAAACAGATTTCCTTTACTAAAGTATAATTTTTTGTGGAATTTAGTGTTATCAACAGCCTTTGAGTGAAATATTGGTACTTTTATTTCGCACTAATTGAAAGTATAAAACAGGTTAAATTAAAATTTGTTCATGTATTTGTACTTGTTTAAAAGGTTTCTTGTCTACAAGCACCATCTTGTTAATTTGAAGCCACTTTGAAACAATTTAGGGGTCAATATGGCATAGTTTAAAAGATGGAGTGGTCAGCTATTGAAAGCCACCATATCTTAGTGGGCCAGCATAGATTGGGCTGGCCAATAGTATAATATAAGGCTAGTGCATTTAAAATGTATCTGTTATAGAACTTTGATATTATTTTCTTGTTTAAAAGTGCAGGGACAGTGACAGTAAAGCAAATTTTTATTCTGAAGATGTCTTCAAACACATGTTAGATACATATGCAATTTTTCTCCTTGGGTAGGGCTAAAAAATAGAAGAATTTTTCAAGAACACTTTGAATACCAATATATCTTTTATTGATTTTAATTCAAATATGACCTATGTACTTGATGTAGAAATATTGGCTAAATTGGTTCTCTTGCAAACTTGGTATATGTCAGATGATGTATTGTGGATTTTTATTTCTGAGAGTACATCAAGGTTATTTTTTGCATAGATTGTGGTATATCTTGTTGAAACTAACTGAAGGCAGTACTCAAAAAGAAGGTATTGTCTAATGGACACTATAAAAACTGCTAAGTCAGCACTTTTTGCATTTTTCTATATACACATATTAAAAAACCACACACAATCACAGTAAAGTGTTCTCCTGTTTTTATTCCATTTTAACTTTCTTTCTGTATGGTCATCTTAACTTTTCGCAATGAATTGGGCATATTCATGGGCATAAAATTATATTTCGATAAAAAAAATTAGGCCAAAAATAAGGTACATTTTAAACCGTACTGATCAGTTTGAACTTTGGATCAATTTCTCCCAAAGTTTTGATATGACAATGAAAACCTTTGGCTGAAAACTAGATTTTGTCCCCAATTGCTGAATTTAGGGCCACAATAAAGCAAATTAATAGGAACAAGTTCAAATTTTTTTAAAATTTTAGTCCAAAATAAGCAAAAATTAGCCAAAAATGGTAATGTATTGTCTATAAAAGTGATTATTGTGCACATGATTTAACAAAACCTGTTCAACAGATGGTTTGTAAAGGCATAATTAGGGTCAAAATATCCAACTTAAAAGAGAAAACAGATTTCCTTTACTAAAGTATAATTTTTTGTGGAATTTAGTGTTATCAACAGCCTTTGAGTGAAATATTGGTACTTTTATTTCGCACTAATTGAAAGTATAAAACAGGTTAAATTAAAATTTGTTCATGTATTTGTACTTGTTTAAAAGGTTTCTTGTCTACAAGCACCATCTTGTTAATTTGAAGCCACTTTGAAACAATTTAGGGGTCAATATGGCATAGTTTAAAAGATGGAGTGGTCAGCTATTGAAAGCCACCATATCTTAGTGGGCCAGCATAGATTGGGCTGGCCAATAGTATAATATAAGGCTAGTGCATTTAAAATGTATCTGTTATAGAACTTTGATATTATTTTCTTGTTTAAAAGTGCAGGGACAGTGACAGTAAAGCAAATTTTTATTCTGAAGATGTCTTCAAACACATGTTAGATACATATGCAATTTTTCTCCTTGGGTAGGGCTAAAAAATAGAAGAATTTTTCAAGAACACTTTGAATACCAATATATCTTTTATTGATTTTAATTCAAATATGACCTATGTACTTGATGTAGAAATATTGGCTAAATTGGTTCTCTTGCAAACTTGGTATATGTCAGATGATGTATTGTGGATTTTTATTTCTGAGAGTACATCAAGGTTATTTTTTGCATAGATTGTGGTATATCTTGTTGAAACTAACTGAAGGCAGTACTCAAAAAGAAGGTATTGTCTAATGGACACTATAAAAACTGCTAAGTCAGCACTTTTTGCATTTTTCTATATACACATATTAAAAAACCACACACAATCACAGTAAAGTGTTCTCCTGTTTTTATTCCATTTTAACTTTCTTTCTGTATGGTCATCTTAACTTTTCGCAATGAATTGGGCATATTCATGGGCATAAAATTATATTTCGATAAAAAAAATTAGGCCAAAAATAAGGTACATTTTAAACCGTACTGATCAGTTTGAACTTTGGATCAATTTCTCCCAAAGTTTTGATATGACAATGAAAACCTTTGGCTGAAAACTAGATTTTGTCCCCAATTGCTGAATTTAGGGCCACAATAAAGCAAATTAATAGGAACAAGTTCAAATTTTTTTAAAATTTTAGTCCAAAATAAGCAAAAATTAGCCCAAAATGGTAATGTATTGTCTATAAAAGTGATTATTGTGCACATGATTTAACAAAACCTGTTCAACAGATGGTTTGTAAAGGCATAATTAGGGTCAAAATATCCAACTTAAAAGAGAAAACAGATTTCCTTTACTAAAGTATAATTTTTTGTGGAATTTAGTGTTATCAACAGCCTTTGAGTGAAATATTGGTACTTTTATTTCGCACTAATTGAAAGTATAAAACAGGTTAAATTAAAATTTGTTCATGTATTTGTACTTGTTTAAAAGGTTTCTTGTCTACAAGCACCATCTTGTTAATTTGAAGCCACTTTGAAACAATTTAGGGGTCAATATGGCATAGTTTAAAAGATGGAGTGGTCAGCTATTGAAAGCCACCATATCTTAGTGGGCCAGCATAGATTGGGCTGGCCAATAGTATAATATAAGGCTAGTGCATTTAAAATGTATCTGTTATAGAACTTTGATATTATTTTCTTGTTTAAAAGTGCAGGGACAGTGACAGTAAAGCAAATTTTTATTCTGAAGATGTCTTCAAACACATGTTAGATACATATGCAATTTTTCTCCTTGGGTAGGGCTAAAAAATAGAAGAATTTTTCAAGAACACTTTGAATACCAATATATCTTTTATTGATTTTAATTCAAATATGACCTATGTACTTGATGTAGAAATATTGGCTAAATTGGTTCTCTTGCAAACTTGGTATATGTCAGATGATGTATTGTGGATTTTTATTTCTGAGAGTACATCAAGGTTATTTTTTGCATAGATTGTGGTATATCTTGTTGAAACTAACTGAAGGCAGTACTCAAAAAGAAGGTATTGTCTAATGGACACTATAAAAACTGCTAAGTCAGCACTTTTTGCATTTTTCTATATACACATATTAAAAAACCACACACAATCACAGTAAAGTGTTCTCCTGTTTTTATTCCATTTTAACTTTCTTTCTGTATGGTCATCTTAACTTTTCGCAATGAATTGGGCATATTCATGGGCATAAAATTATATTTCGATAAAAAAAATTAGGCCAAAAATAAGGTACATTTTAAACCGTACTGATCAGTTTGAACTTTGGATCAATTTCTCCCAAAGTTTTGATATGACAATGAAAACCTTTGGCTGAAAACTAGATTTTGTCCCCAATTGCTGAATTTAGGGCCACAATAAAGCAAATTAATAGGAACAAGTTCAAATTTTTTTTAAATTTTAGTCCAAAATAAGCAAAAATTAGCCCAAAATGGTAATGTATTGTCTATAAAAGTGATTATTGTGCACATGATTTAACAAAACCTGTTCAACAGATGGTTTGTAAAGGCATAATTAGGGTCAAAATATCCAACTTAAAAGAGAAAACAGATTTCCTTTACTAAAGTATAATTTTTTGTGGAATTTAGTGTTATCAACAGCCTTTGAGTGAAATATTGGTACTTTTATTTCGCACTAATTGAAAGTATAAAACAGGTTAAATTAAAATTTGTTCATGTATTTGTACTTGTTTAAAAGGTTTCTTGTCTACAAGCACCATCTTGTTAATTTGAAGCCACTTTGAAACAATTTAGGGGTCAATATGGCATAGTTTAAAAGATGGAGTGGTCAGCTATTGAAAGCCACCATATCTTAGTGGGCCAGCATAGATTGGGCTGGCCAATAGTATAATATAAGGCTAGTGCATTTAAAATGTATCTGTTATAGAACTTTGATATTATTTTCTTGTTTAAAAGTGCAGGGACAGTGACAGTAAAGCAAATTTTTATTCTGAAGATGTCTTCAAACACATGTTAGATACATATGCAATTTTTCTCCTTGGGTAGGGCTAAAAAATAGAAGAATTTTTCAAGAACACTTTGAATACCAATATATCTTTTATTGATTTTAATTCAAATATGACCTATGTACTTGATGTAGAAATATTGGCTAAATTGGTTTTCTTGCAAACTTGGTATAGGCATAACAGTAGTAAATGAGTACCAGTAACAAGTTACCAGATTGTGTACCCTACATTAAGTACAGTACTGAATACTTTGTTGTGTCCTGATTTGGTAAATAGTGGTTAGATGTGTACAATTTTTTAGCTGTAAGCTTCTGCATAAATTAAGTTTTAAAAAGTGGTAAAATTTTTCTCAGATCTTGCAAGATAAAATTTTGGTAATTTTTTAAACAATGTAGTATTTTTACATTCACTGCATTAGAAATTGCATGTAAAAGTGGGAGCGTCTCAAAATGTTCTGACTAGCGAAAAAAGGAATTGGTCACGGATATATATGGCATTTATTTTTTAAATGGTAAATGAAAGTTTATTAATTTCCTAGTCCAGGTAAATGCTGATCAATGTTAGAAAGGTATGCAAATCACAGAAATGTTAGTGTTTTCGACTATAGCCAAAACATTTACTACTGTGCTACCTATATGTCAGATGATGTATTGTGGATTTTTATTTCTGAGAGTACATCAAGGTTATTTTTTGCATAGATTGTGGTATATCTTGTTGAAACTAACTGAAGGCAGTACTCAAAAAGAAGGTATTGTCTAATGGACACTATAAAAACTGCTAAGTCAGCACTTTTTGCATTTTTCTATATACACATATTAAAAAACCACACACAATCACAGTAAAGTGTTCTCCTGTTTTTATTCCATTTTAACTTTCTTTCTGTATGGTCATCTTAACTTTTCGCAATGAATTGGGCATATTCATGGGCATAAAATTATATTTCGATAAAAAAAATTAGGCCAAAAATAAGGTACATTTTAAACCGTACTGATCAGTTTGAACTTTGGATCAATTTCTCCCAAAGTTTTGATATGACAATGAAAACCTTTGGCTGAAAACTAGATTTTGTCCCCAATTGCTGAATTTAGGGCCACAATAAAGCAAATTAATAGGAACAAGTTCAATTTTTTTTAAAATTTTAGTCCAAAATAAGCAAAAATTAGCCAAAAATGGTAATGTATTGTCTATAAAAGTGATTATTGTGCACATGATTTAACAAAACCTGTTCAACAGATGGTTTGTAAAGGCATAATTAGGGTCAAAATATCCAACTTAAAAGAGAAAACAGATTTCCTTTACTAAAGTATAATTTTTTGTGGAATTTAGTGTTATCAACAGCCTTTGAGTGAAATATTGGTACTTTTATTTCGCACTAATTGAAAGTATAAAACAGGTTAAATTAAAATTTGTTCATGTATTTGTACTTGTTTAAAAGGTTTCTTGTCTACAAGCACCATCTTGTTAATTTGAAGCCACTTTGAAACAATTTAGGGGTCAATATGGCATAGTTTAAAAGATGGAGTGGTCAGCTATTGAAAGCCACCATATCTTAGTGGGCCAGCATAGATTGGGCTGGCCAATAGTATAATATAAGGCTAGTGCATTTAAAATGTATCTGTTATAGAACTTTGATATTATTTTCTTGTTTAAAAGTGCAGGGACAGTGACAGTAAAGCAAATTTTTATTCTGAAGATGTCTTCAAACACATGTTAGATACATATGCAATTTTTCTCCTTGGGTAGGGCTAAAAAATAGAAGAATTTTTCAAGAACACTTTGAATACCAATATATCTTTTATTGATTTTAATTCAAATATGACCTATGTACTTGATGTAGAAATATTGGCTAAATTGGTTCTCTTGCAAACTTGGTATATGTCAGATGATGTATTGTGGATTTTTATTTCTGAGAGTACATCAAGGTTATTTTTTGCATAGATTGTGGTATATCTTGTTGAAACTAACTGAAGGCAGTACTCAAAAAGAAGGTATTGTCTAATGGACACTATAAAAACTGCTAAGTCAGCACTTTTTGCATTTTTCTATATACACATATTAAAAAACCACACACAATCACAGTAAAGTGTTCTCCTGTTTTTATTCCATTTTAACTTTCTTTCTGTATGGTCATCTTAACTTTTCGCAATGAATTGGGCATATTCATGGGCATAAAATTATATTTCGATAAAAAAAATTAGGCCAAAAATAAGGTACATTTTAAACCGTACTGATCAGTTTGAACTTTGGATCAATTTCTCCCAAAGTTTTGATATGACAATGAAAACCTTTGGCTGAAAACTAGATTTTGTCCCCAATTGCTGAATTTAGGGCCACAATAAAGCAAATTAATAGGAACAAGTTCAATTTTTTTTAAAATTTTAGTCCAAAATAAGCAAAAATTAGCCAAAAATGGTAATGTATTGTCTATAAAAGTGATTATTGTGCACATGATTTAACAAAACCTGTTCAACAGATGGTTTGTAAAGGCATAATTAGGGTCAAAATATCCAACTTAAAAGAGAAAACAGATTTCCTTTACTAAAGTATAATTTTTTGTGGAATTTAGTGTTATCAACAGCCTTTGAGTGAAATATTGGTACTTTTATTTCGCACTAATTGAAAGTATAAAACAGGTTAAATTAAAATTTGTTCATGTATTTGTACTTGTTTAAAAGGTTTCTTGTCTACAAGCACCATCTTGTTAATTTGAAGCCACTTTGAAACAATTTAGGGGTCAATATGGCATAGTTTAAAAGATGGAGTGGTCAGCTATTGAAAGCCACCATATCTTAGTGGGCCAGCATAGATTGGGCTGGCCAATAGTATAATATAAGGCTAGTGCATTTAAAATGTATCTGTTATAGAACTTTGATATTATTTTCTTGTTTAAAAGTGCAGGGACAGTGACAGTAAAGCAAATTTTTATTCTGAAGATGTCTTCAAACACATGTTAGATACATATGCAATTTTTCTCCTTGGGTAGGGCTAAAAAATAGAAGAATTTTTCAAGAACACTTTGAATACCAATATATCTTTTATTGATTTTAATTCAAATATGACCTATGTACTTGATGTAGAAATATTGGCTAAATTGGTTCTCTTGCAAACTTGGTATATGTCAGATGATGTATTGTGGATTTTTATTTCTGAGAGTACATCAAGGTTATTTTTTGCATAGATTGTGGTATATCTTGTTGAAACTAACTGAAGGCAGTACTCAAAAAGAAGGTATTGTCTAATGGACACTATAAAAACTGCTAAGTCAGCACTTTTTGCATTTTTCTATATACACATATTAAAAAACCACACACAATCACAGTAAAGTGTTCTCCTGTTTTTATTCCATTTTAACTTTCTTTCTGTATGGTCATCTTAACTTTTCGCAATGAATTGGGCATATTCATGGGCATAAAATTATATTTCGATAAAAAAAATTAGGCCAAAAATAAGGTACATTTTAAACCGTACTGATCAGTTTGAACTTTGGATCAATTTCTCCCAAAGTTTTGATATGACAATGAAAACCTTTGGCTGAAAACTAGATTTTGTCCCCAATTGCTGAATTTAGGGCCACAATAAAGCAAATTAATAGGAACAAGTTCAAATTTTTTAAAAATTTTAGTCCAAAATAAGCAAAAATTAGCCAAAAATGGTAATGTATTGTCTATAAAAGTGATTATTGTGCACATGATTTAACAAAACCTGTTCAACAGATGGTTTGTAAAGGCATAATTAGGGTCAAAATATCCAACTTAAAAGAGAAAACAGATTTCCTTTACTAAAGTATAATTTTTTGTGGAATTTAGTGTTATCAACAGCCTTTGAGTGAAATATTGGTACTTTTATTTCGCACTAATTGAAAGTATAAAACAGGTTAAATTAAAATTTGTTCATGTATTTGTACTTGTTTAAAAGGTTTCTTGTCTACAAGCACCATCTTGTTAATTTGAAGCCACTTTGAAACAATTTAGGGGTCAATATGGCATAGTTTAAAAGATGGAGTGGTCAGCTATTGAAAGCCACCATATCTTAGTGGGCCAGCATAGATTGGGCTGGCCAATAGTATAATATAAGGCTAGTGCATTTAAAATGTATCTGTTATAGAACTTTGATATTATTTTCTTGTTTAAAAGTGCAGGGACAGTGACAGTAAAGCAAATTTTTATTCTGAAGATGTCTTCAAACACATGTTAGATACATATGCAATTTTTCTCCTTGGGTAGGGCTAAAAAATAGAAGAATTTTTCAAGAACACTTTGAATACCAATATATCTTTTATTGATTTTAATTCAAATATGACCTATGTACTTGATGTAGAAATATTGGCTAAATTGGTTCTCTTGCAAACTTGGTATATGTCAGATGATGTATTGTGGATTTTTATTTCTGAGAGTACATCAAGGTTATTTTTTGCATAGATTGTGGTATATCTTGTTGAAACTAACTGAAGGCAGTACTCAAAAAGAAGGTATTGTCTAATGGACACTATAAAAACTGCTAAGTCAGCACTTTTTGCATTTTTCTATATACACATATTAAAAAACCACACACAATCACAGTAAAGTGTTCTCCTGTTTTTATTCCATTTTAACTTTCTTTCTGTATGGTCATCTTAACTTTTCGCAATGAATTGGGCATATTCATGGGCATAAAATTATATTTCGATAAAAAAAAATTAGGACAAAAATAAGGTACATTTTAAACCGTACTGATCAGTTTGAACTTTGGATTAATTTCTCCCAAAGTTTTGATATGACAATGAAAACCTTTGGCTGAAAACTAGATTTTGTCCCCAATTGCTGAATTTAGGGCCACAATAAAGCAAATTAATAGGAACAAGTTCAAATTTTTTTAAAATTTTAGTCCAAAATAAGCAAAAATTAGCCAAAAATGGTAATGTATTGTCTATAAAAGTGATTATTGTGCACATGATTTAACAAAACCTGTTCAACAGATGGTTTGTAAAGGCATAATTAGGGTCAAAATATCCAACTTAAAAGAGAAAACAGATTTCCTTTACTAAAGTATAATTTTTTGTGGAATTTAGTGTTATCAACAGCCTTTGAGTGAAATATTGGTACTTTTATTTCGCACTAATTGAAAGTATAAAACAGGTTAAATTAAAATTTGTTCATGTATTTGTACTTGTTTAAAAGGTTTCTTGTCTACAAGCACCATCTTGTTAATTTGAAGCCACTTTGAAACAATTTAGGGGTCAATATGGCATAGTTTAAAAGATGGAGTGGTCAGCTATTGAAAGCCACCATATCTTAGTGGGCCAGCATAGATTGGGCTGGCCAATAGTATAATATAAGGCTAGTGCATTTAAAATGTATCTGTTATAGAACTTTGATATTATTTTCTTGTTTAAAAGTGCAGGGACAGTGACAGTAAAGCAAATTTTTATTCTGAAGATGTCTTCAAACACATGTTAGATACATATGCAATTTTTCTCCTTGGGTAGGGCTAAAAAATAGAAGAATTTTTCAAGAACACTTTGAATACCAATATATCTTTTATTGATTTTAATTCAAATATGACCTATGTACTTGATGTAGAAATATTGGCTAAATTGGTTCTCTTGCAAACTTGGTATATGTCAGATGATGTATTGTGGATTTTTATTTCTGAGAGTACATCAAGGTTATTTTTTGCATAGATTGTGGTATATCTTGTTGAAACTAACTGAAGGCAGTACTCAAAAAGAAGGTATTGTCTAATGGACACTATAAAAACTGCTAAGTCAGCACTTTTTGCATTTTTCTATATACACATATTAAAAAACCACACACAATCACAGTAAAGTGTTCTCCTGTTTTTATTCCATTTTAACTTTCTTTCTGTATGGTCATCTTAACTTTTCGCAATGAATTGGGCATATTCATGGGCATAAAATTATATTTCGATAAAAAAAAAATAGGCCAAAAATAAGGTACATTTTAAACCGTACTGATCAGTTTGAACTTTGGATCAATTTCTCCCAAAGTTTTGATATGACAATGAAAACCTTTGGCTGAAAACTAGATTTTGTCCCCAATTGCTGAATTTAGGGCCACAATAAAGCAAATTAATAGGAACAAGTTCAAATTTTTTTAAAATTTTAGTCCAAAATAAGCAAAAATTAGCCAAAAATGGTAATGTATTGTCTATAAAAGTGATTATTGTGCACATGATTTAACAAAACCTGTTCAACAGATGGTTTGTAAAGGCATAATTAGGGTCAAAATATCCAACTTAAAAGAGAAAACAGATTTCCTTTACTAAAGTATAATTTTTTGTGGAATTTAGTGTTATCAACAGCCTTTGAGTGAAATATTGGTACTTTTATTTCGCACTAATTGAAAGTATAAAACAGGTTAAATTAAAATTTGTTCATGTATTTGTACTTGTTTAAAAGGTTTCTTGTCTACAAGCACCATCTTGTTAATTTGAAGCCACTTTGAAACAATTTAGGGGTCAATTTGGCATAGTTTAAAAGATGGAGTGGTCAGCTATTGAAAGCCACCATATCTTAGTGGGCCAGCATAGATTGGGCTGGCCAATAGTATAATATAAGGCTAGTGCATTTAAAATGTATCTGTTATAGAACTTTGATATTATTTTCTTGTTTAAAAGTGCAGGGACAGTGACAGTAAAGCAAATTTTTATTCTGAAGATGTCTTCAAACACATGTTAGATACATATGCAATTTTTCTCCTTGGGTAGGGCTAAAAAATAGAAGAATTTTTCAAGAACACTTTGAATACCAATATATCTTTTATTGATTTTAATTCAAATATGACCTATGTACTTGATGTAGAAATATTGGCTAAATTGGTTCTCTTGCAAACTTGGTATATGTCAGATGATGTATTGTGGATTTTTATTTCTGAGAGTACATCAAGGTTATTTTTTGCATAGATTGTGGTATATCTTGTTGAAACTAACTGAAGGCAGTACTCAAAAAGAAGGTATTGTCTAATGGACACTATAAAAACTGCTAAGTCAGCACTTTTTGCATTTTTCTATATACACATATTAAAAAACCACACACAATCACAGTAAAGTGTTCTCCTGTTTTTATTCCATTTTAACTTTCTTTCTGTATGGTCATCTTAACTTTTCGCAATGAATTGGGCAGATTCATGGGCATAAAATTATATTTCGATAAAAAAAATTAGGCCAAAAATAAGGTACATTTTAAACCGTACTGATCAGTTTGAACTTTGGATCAATTTCTCCCAAAGTTTTGATATGACAATGAAAACCTTTGGCTGAAAACTAGATTTTGTCCCCAATTGCTGAATTTAGGGCCACAATAAAGCAAATTAATAGGAACAAGTTCAAATTTTTTTTAAATTTTAGTCCAAAATAAGCAAAAATTAGCCAAAAATGGTAATGTATTGTCTATAAAAGTGATTATTGTGCACATGATTTAACAAAACCTGTTCAACAGATGGTTTGTAAAGGCATAATTAGGGTCAAAATATCCAACTTAAAAGAGAAAACAGATTTCCTTTACTAAAGTATAATTTTTTGTGGAATTTAGTGTTATCAACAGCCTTTGAGTGAAATATTGGTACTTTTATTTCGCACTAATTGAAAGTATAAAACAGGTTTAATTAAAATTTGTTCATGTATTTGTACTTGTTTAAAAGGTTTCTTGTCTACAAGCACCATCTTGTTAATTTGAAGCCACTTTGAAACAATTTAGGGGTCAATATGGCATAGTTTAAAAGATGGAGTGGTCAGCTATTGAAAGCCACCATATCTTAGTGGGCCAGCATAGATTGGGCTGGCCAATAGTATAATATAAGGCTAGTGCATTTAAAATGTATCTGTTATAGAACTTTGATATTATTTTCTTGTTTAAAAGTGCAGGGACAGTGACAGTAAAGCAAATTTTTATTCTGAAGATGTCTTCAAACACATGTTAGATACATATGCAATTTTTCTCCTTGGGTAGGGCTAAAAAATAGAAGAATTTTTCAAGAACACTTTGAATACCAATATATCTTTTATTGATTTTAATTCAAATATGACCTATGTACTTGATGTAGAAATATTGGCTAAATTGGTTCTCTTGCAAACTTGGTATATGTCAGATGATGTATTGTGGATTTTTATTTCTGAGAGTACATCAAGGTTATTTTTTGCATAGATTGTGGTATATCTTGTTGAAACTAACTGAAGGCAGTACTCAAAAAGAAGGTATTGTCTAATGGACACTATAAAAACTGCTAAGTCAGCACTTTTTGCATTTTTCTATATACACATATTAAAAAACCACACACAATCACAGTAAAGTGTTCTCCTGTTTTTATTCCATTTTAACTTTCTTTCTGTATGGTCATCTTAACTTTTCGCAATGAATTGGGCAGATTCATGGGCATAAAATTATATTTCGATAAAAAAAATTAGGCCAAAAATAAGGTACATTTTAAACCGTACTGATCAGTTTGAACTTTGGATCAATTTCTCCCAAAGTTTTGATATGACAATGAAAACCTTTGGCTGAAAACTAGATTTTGTCCCCAATTGCTGAATTTAGGGCCACAATAAAGCAAATTAATAGGAACAAGTTCAAATTTTTTTAAAATTTTAGTCCAAAATAAGCAAAAATTAGCCAAAAATGGTAATGTATTGTCTATAAAAGTGATTATTGTGCACATGATTTAACAAAACCTGTTCAACAGATGGTTTGTAAAGGCATAATTAGGGTCAAAATATCCAACTTAAAAGAGAAAACAGATTTCCTTTACTAAAGTATAATTTTTTGTGGAATTTAGTGTTATCAACAGCCTTTGAGTGAAATATTGGTACTTTTATTTCGCACTAATTGAAAGTATAAAACAGGTTAAATTAAAATTTGTTCATGTATTTGTACTTGTTTAAAAGGTTTCTTGTCTACAAGCACCATCTTGTTAATTTGAAGCCACTTTGAAACAATTTAGGGGTCAATATGGCATAGTTTAAAAGATGGAGTGGTCAGCTATTGAAAGCCACCATATCTTAGTGGGCCAGCATAGATTGGGCTGGCCAATAGTATAATATAAGGCTAGTGCATTTAAAATGTATCTGTTATAGAACTTTGATATTATTTTCTTGTTTAAAAGTGCAGGGACAGTGACAGTAAAGCAAATTTTTATTCTGAAGATGTCTTCAAACACATGTTAGATACATATGCAATTTTTCTCCTTGGGTAGGGCTAAAAAATAGAAGAATTTTTCAAGAACACTTTGAATACCAATATATCTTTTATTGATTTTAATTCAAATATGACCTATGTACTTGATGTAGAAATATTGGCTAAATTGGTTCTCTTGCAAACTTGGTATATGTCAGATGATGTATTGTGGATTTTTATTTCTGAGAGTACATCAAGGTTATTTTTTGCATAGATTGTGGTATATCTTGTTGAAACTAACTGAAGGCAGTACTCAAAAAGAAGGTATTGTCTAATGGACACTATAAAAACTGCTAAGTCAGCACTTTTTGCATTTTTCTATATACACATATTAAAAAACCACACACAATCACAGTAAAGTGTTCTCCTGTTTTTATTCCATTTTAACTTTCTTTCTGTATGGTCATCTTAACTTTTCGCAATGAATTGGGCATATTCATGGGCATAAAATTATATTTCGATAAAAAAAATTAGGCCAAAAATAAGGTACATTTTAAACCGTACTGATCAGTTTGAACTTTGGATCAATTTCTCCCAAAGTTTTGATATGACAATGAAAACCTTTGGCTGAAAACTAGATTTTGTCCCCAATTGCTGAATTTAGGGCCACAATAAAGCAAATTAATAGGAACAAGTTCAAATTTTTTTAAAATTTTAGTCCAAAATAAGCAAAAATTAGCCAAAAATGGTAATGTATTGTCTATAAAAGTGATTATTGTGCACATGATTTAACAAAACCTGTTCAACAGATGGTTTGTAAAGGCATAATTAGGGTCAAAATATCCAACTTAAAAGAGAAAACAGATTTCCTTTACTAAAGTATAATTTTTTGTGGAATTTAGTGTTATCAACAGCCTTTGAGTGAAATATTGGTACTTTTATTTCGCACTAATTGAAAGTATAAAACAGGTTAAATTAAAATTTGTTCATGTATTTGTACTTGTTTAAAAGGTTTCTTGTCTACAAGCACCATCTGGTTAATTTGAAGCCACTTTGAAACAATTTAGGGGTCAATATGGCATAGTTTAAAAGATGGAGTGGTCAGCTATTGAAAGCCACCATATCTTAGTGGGCCAGCATAGATTGGGCTGGCCAATAGTATAATATAAGGCTAGTGCATTTAAAATGTATCTGTTATAGAACTTTGATATTATTTTCTTGTTTAAAAGTGCAGGGACAGTGACAGTAAAGCAAATTTTTATTCTGAAGATGTCTTCAAACACATGTTAGATACATATGCAATTTTTCTCCTTGGGTAGGGCTAAAAAATAGAAGAATTTTTCAAGAACACTTTGAATACCAATATATCTTTTATTGATTTTAATTCAAATATGACCTATGTACTTGATGTAGAAATATTGGCTAAATTGGTTCTCTTGCAAACTTGGTATATGTCAGATGATGTATTGTGGATTTTTATTTCTGAGGGTACATCAAGGTTATTTTTTGCATAGATTGTGGTATATCTTGTTGAAACTAACTGAAGGCAGTACTCAAAAAGAAGGTATTGTCTAATGGACACTATAAAAACTGCTAAGTCAGCACTTTTTGCATTTTTCTAGATACACATATTAAAAAACCACACACAATCACAGTAAAGTGTTCTCCTGTTTTTATTCCATTTTAACTTTCTTTCTGTATGGTCATCTTAACTTTTCGCAATGAATTGGGCATATTCATGGGCATAAAATTATATTTCGATAAAAAAAATTAGGCCAAAAATAAGGTACATTTTAAACCGTACTGATCAGTTTGAACTTTGGATCAATTTCTCCCAAAGTTTTGATATGACAATGAAAACCTTTGGCTGAAAACTAGATTTTGTCCCCAATTGCTGAATTTAGGGCCACAATAAAGCAAATTAATAGGAACAAGTTCAAATTTTTTAAAAATTTTAGTCCAAAATAAGCAAAAATTAGCCAAAAATGGTAATGTATTGTCTATAAAAGTGATTATTGTGCACATGATTTAACAAAACCTGTTCAACAGATGGTTTGTAAAGGCATAATTAGGGTCAAAATATCCAACTTAAAAGAGAAAACAGATTTCCTTTACTAAAGTATAATTTTTTGTGGAATTTAGTGTTATCAACAGCCTTTGAGTGAAATATTGGTACTTTTATTTCGCACTAATTGAAAGTATAAAACAGGTTAAATTAAAATTTGTTCATGTATTTGTACTTGTTTAAAAGGTTTCTTGTCTACAAGCACCATCTTGTTAATTTGAAGCCACTTTGAAACAATTTAGGGGTCAATATGGCATAGTTTAAAAGATGGAGTGGTCAGCTATTGAAAGCCACCATATCTTAGTGGGCCAGCATAGATTGGGCTGGCCAATAGTATAATATAAGGCTAGTGCATTTAAAATGTATCTGTTATAGAACTTTGATATTATTTTCTTGTTTAAAAGTGCAGGGACAGTGACAGTAAAGCAAATTTTTATTCTGAAGATGTCTTCAAACACATGTTAGATACATATGCAATTTTTCTCCTTGGGTAGGGCTAAAAAATAGAAGAATTTTTCAAGAACACTTTGAATACCAATATATCTTTTATTGATTTTAATTCAAATATGACCTATGTACTTGGTGTAGAAATATTGGCTAAATTGGTTCTCTTGCAAACTTGGTATATGTCAGATGATGTATTGTGGATTTTTATTTCTGAGAGTACATCAAGGTTATTTTTTGCATAGATTGTGGTATATCTTGTTGAAACTAACTGAAGGCAGTACTCAAAAAGAAGGTATTGTCTAATGGACACTATAAAAACTGCTAAGTCAGCACTTTTTGCATTTTTCTATATACACATATTAAAAAACCACACACAATCACAGTAAAGTGTTCTCCTGTTTTTATTCCATTTTAACTTTCTTTCTGTATGGTCATCTTAACTTTTCGCAATGAATTGGGCATATTCATGGGCATAAAATTATATTTCGATAAAAAAAATTAGGCCAAAAATAAGGTACATTTTAAACCGTACTGATCAGTTTGAACTTTGGATCAATTTCTCCCAAAGTTTTGATATGACAATGAAAACCTTTGGCTGAAAACTAGATTTTGTCCCCAATTGCTGAATTTAGGGCCACAATAAAGCAAATTAATAGGAACAAGTTCAATTTTTTTAAAAATTTTAGTCCAAAATAAGCAAAAATTAGCCAAAAATGGTAATGTATTGTCTATAAAAGTGATTATTGTGCACATGATTTAACAAAACCTGTTCAACAGATGGTTTGTAAAGGCATAATTAGGGTCAAAATATCCAACTTAAAAGAGAAAACAGATTTCCTTTACTAAAGTATAATTTTTTGTGGAATTTAGTGTTATCAACAGCCTTTGAGTGAAATATTGGTACTTTTATTTCGCACTAATTGAAAGTATAAAACAGGTTAAATTAAAATTTGTTCATGTATTTGTACTTGTTTAAAAGGTTTCTTGTCTACAAGCACCATCTTGTTAATTTGAAGCCACTTTGAAACAATTTAGGGGTCAATATGGCATAGTTTAAAAGATGGAGTGGTCAGCTATTGAAAGCCACCATATCTTAGTGGGCCAGCATAGATTGGGCTGGCCAATAGTATAATATAAGGCTAGTGCATTTAAAATGTATCTGTTATAGAACTTTGATATTATTTTCTTGTTTAAAAGTGCAGGGACAGTGACAGTAAAGCAAATTTTTATTCTGAAGATGTCTTCAAACACATGTTAGATACATATGCAATTTTTCTCCTTGGGTAGGGCTAAAAAATAGAAGAATTTTTCAAGAACACTTTGAATACCAATATATCTTTTATTGATTTTAATTCAAATATGACCTATGTACTTGATGTAGAAATATTGGCTAAATTGGTTCTCTTGCAAACTTGGTATATGTCAGATGATGTATTGTGGATTTTTATTTCTGAGAGTACATCAAGGTTATTTTTTGCATAGATTGTGGTATATCTTGTTGAAACTAACTGAAGGCAGTACTCAAAAAGAAGGTATTGTCTAATGGACACTATAAAAACTGCTAAGTCAGCACTTTTTGCATTTTTCTATATACACATATTAAAAAACCACACACAATCACAGTAAAGTGTTCTCCTGTTTTTATTCAATTTTAACTTTCTTTCTGTATGGTCATCTTAACTTTTCGCAATGAATTGGGCATATTCATGGGCATAAAATTATATTTCGATAAAAAAAATTAGGCCAAAAATAAGGTACATTTTAAACCGTACTGATCAGTTTGAACTTTGGATCAATTTCTCCCAAAGTTTTGATATGACAATGAAAACCTTTGGCTGAAAACTAGATTTTGTCCCCAATTGCTGAATTTAGGGCCACAATAAAGCAAATTAATAGGAACAAGTTCAAATTTTTTTAAAATTTTAGTCCAAAATAAGCAAAAATTAGCCAAAAATGGTAATGTATTGTCTATAAAAGTGATTATTGTGCACATGATTTAACAAAACCTGTTCAACAGATGGTTTGTAAAGGCATAATTAGGGTCAAAATATCCAACTTAAAAGAGAAAACAGATTTCCTTTACTAAAGTATAATTTTTTGTGGAATTTAGTGTTATCAACAGCCTTTGAGTGAAATATTGGTACTTTTATTTCGCACTAATTGAAAGTATAAAACAGGTTAAATTAAAATTTGTTCATGTATTTGTACTTGTTTAAAAGGTTTCTTGTCTACAAGCACCATCTTGTTAATTTGAAGCCACTTTGAAACAATTTAGGGGTCAATATGGCATAGTTTAAAAGATGGAGTGGTCAGCTATTGAAAGCCACCATATCTTAGTGGGCCAGCATAGATTGGGCTGGCCAATAGTATAATATAAGGCTAGTGCATTTAAAATGTATCTGTTATAGAACTTTGATATTATTTTCTTGTTTAAAAGTGCAGGGACAGTGACAGTAAAGCAAATTTTTATTCTGAAGATGTCTTCAAACACATGTTAGATACATATGCAATTTTTCTCCTTGGGTAGGGCTAAAAAATAGAAGAATTTTTCAAGAACACTTTGAATACCAATATATCTTTTATTGATTTTAATTCAAATATGACCTATGTACTTGATGTAGAAATATTGGCTAAATTGGTTCTCTTGCAAACTTGGTATAGGCATAACAGTAGTAAATGAGTACCAGTAACAAGTTACCAGATTGTGTACCCTACATTAAGTACAGTACTGAATACTTTGTTGTGTCCTGATTTGGTAAATAGTGGTTAGATGTGTACAATTTTTTAGCTGTAAGCTCCTGCATAAATTAAGTTTTAAAAAGTGGTAAAATTTTTCTCAGATCTTGCAAGATAAAATTTTGGTAATTTTTTAAACAATGTAGTATTTTTACATTCACTGCATTAGAAATTGCATGTAAAAGTGGGAGCGTCTCAAAATGTTCTGACTAGCGAAAAAAGGAATTGGTCACGGATATATATGGCATTTATTTTTTAAATGGTAAATGAAAGTTTATTAATTTCCTAGTCCAGGTAAATGCTGATCAATGTTAGAAAGGTATGCAAATCACAGAAATGTTAGTGTTTTCGACTATAGCCAAAACATTTACTACTGTACTACCTGAAGGAGTGTTGACAATAAGAATTTGAAATCATCACGCGAGTCGTTTAGTTTAGTTTGCGGTTTTCCATTTGAGTCTAGAGAGTTCCCCAAGATAAAATATTAAATGTACGTAGTCGCAAAACTTTACTGTCACAGTACTTCAGTGAACAGACATCCTTATAGCGAAAGGCCTTGCTATGTATAAACTATTCTCTATACGTTGAGCAACCAATCGATTCCCTCCACCCCTGAGACAACGACCAGTATTGCAAAAATAAATTTTAAGTTATCCCCTCCTATCAAGCCTCAAGCAGCACTCGTGTTATTGGAAACAATCCACAGATAACATATAAACTAACAAGGTAAAAATAATTCCAAATCAATTATTTAAATTTAAAGTTTTATGTTGTCTTGTCACAATTGCACAGATAAATGATTATTTCAGTACAGCAAAATAAAAAAAACCCTAAATATTTAGTTCACTTTTATTGTGTTTATTAGTTTTGCAATATGGAAAACAAAAAATGAAAACGTAGTTGTGTTTTTGTTCTTTTTTTCTCTTTTTTGATTTGGTAAAACTACAAATAAATGTACTCAAATATAGACTTGTACTAAATTAAGCACATCCTGTCGTTTTAAGACATTTAAAACCAAAAGTCAAAGCATTTCTGTTTTTCAAAGCGAAAAATAGAAAAAAAGATATTTGACTTGATACAACGAAAAATATCGACGCAAACATACAAAACATACACAGACTACATGTGACCACAATGATATAAAACTTATCCGATCATAACGGACGAACATAGGACTAATAAACCTATATTGATTTTCCCACCTAATAGAATACTGACATGAATAGGTTATTTCCAAATGATTCTGTGATGTGAATTTCGGATTTTTGCCTTGGATAAAAATATTGAGTACAGGATCTTAAAATGCAGAGGTTTAATAATTATATCTGACAAGGTTTTGCGTAGTCTGTTAACGTCTTGGAGGAAATTCCTGATTACTTAAATGTATGTTCAATAAAAATAGGATAAAAGCTTGTTTGCCAAATTCCCATTGGAGATTCTGACTTAAGATCTCTTGTTGTCCGGATACTCAAGTATCTGGGCTTTAAGATCTCTTTTCATACATTTCATATCGCCTGAATATAGCTGAAATATTGCTGCTCGGGCGTTAAACACCATTAATCAATCAATCAATCATACATTTCATAAGCGTCGCCCACTGGAATGCTAAATTGTCTAGATTTATCTAACCCACCAATAAACACGGTAATTATATGACCCACCGAATTAGCCACCCCATTTCTCTTCTGATAACTACGATTGATTCGTTCATATTTTATTTTTGCTACATAACAATAATGGTTGCGTGACGTAAAATAATAATCTATCAAGCAATAAAAATATCTGTGAATTTATATATATTATGCTACAGGAAAACTAACAATCAGGCTAAAAATATATTAATCTTTCCACATAAAACGCATATCACATATTAAGAAACCCAAATTAATAAACCTTTCATTTTAGTCGCATAATCTGGGAAACGTACATTCTTTTATCTTTTAAAATAAAAAAAAGTTGAAAATGTATACCACGTGACACCATTGTGATCGTTTTGCTTATCAATGTAATGTATTACAACTTTTAAACGTTCTTCATAAGTTAAACAATTGATACATTCCCCAAAGCAGTGGCATTTAGTAACATTACAACCTGGAGATTTTTAACTGTACTGCAATTAAATTAAAAAATGAAAAAAGGCGGGAGACGTGGAACTTTTTCAGTTGTAATAGAAATTAACCCTTATTAGCCCACCCCCTTTATCCAACTGATTTATTGTTTGTTAACTTGTTCTTTTATTGAATATATAACTTATTGAAATTTCATACTTCTTATCCTCATAATGCTTAGACACGTGGAATCTTTCGTTTGATTATTGAAAATTATTTGCATGTGCTGAGTTATTAAAAACAATTTTTACCGTCTCTGTGTTCTCTGACATTTACCGCTGAAACATATTCTTATCACAGTAGCTTTCATTACGATTTATCGGAAATCGCCCTTTGCAATCAACAAAAACATCAAATAATTCTTAAAGGGCTCTATATAAATAAATGCAAAGGTATTAGAAATACAAAGCAAAGTATTGACCAAAACAAAATAGATATGTTTGTTACTGTCACGCATAAACCAGGAAGTTTGGTTCGAGTTGTAAATTTCAATTTCTCGAACGAATTTTGATCGGCTTGTCAAGATTTATTTTTGTTTAAATAAATGGATTAAGAATGAAACATCAATTCAAAATGAAACTCTTAACATTAAACGACTCATTTTTAACATGTCATATTTTTAACTGTGTAAATAAATTTTAACATGATCAATCCGATTACAACTGAGAAATGTATCTCACAACTATGTATAAATAACGCATTGCTGAGAAATTCGTTATAAACCTTAGTAAATAATATATAAATATTGCATATATAGTATTAATTTAGGTATACTTGGAATGTAACTACTAACAAATGGACTTGTAACGACATATCCTTTATAATACAATTTAGACACCCATTGGGCGTCATTGTCGATTTCCATGTGATCTAGGTATTTAAAAATTGGCAATATAAGAGAAATTTTGTCAGTATTAAAGACTATTCAGTAAGAAATGTTTTTCTCTTTTCAAAACAATTTACTGATCTCTATCTAAGGCAGCAAAGTTAAACTTTGATTTAATTAATTCGAAACGAACTTTTTAGGATTAAATATGTCACAGCAATTTCGATTTTTTGTTTGTTTGTTTGAATGGCGTTTAACGCCACTTTCAGCAATTTTTCAGCTATTTCATGGCGTCCAGTTTTTATGGGGGGGGGGGAGCCGGAGTACCCGGAGAAAACCCCCGACCTTCGGTTGAAAAACTGGCAATTCTTGTCAATAAAGATTGAAATCGAGTACACCCTGCCCGCAGTAAGACTCGAACCCACAACCTCAGTGTTGAGACCACGTGATCAATAGTAAACGAACTATCTTAACCACTCGGCCACCAAGGCCCCCAGCAATTTCGAATTGCAAATTTCTAAAGTAGATTTTGTTCAGTGCAATTTAAACAACCTAAAAAAGATAACATTGCAGTTTGACCTTTGTAACAGAAAGTAAAGAAAAGGAAGTCATGAACATTCTGAAACTTAAACTTTCGTATCTGTGATGTAACGTGGTATTTTTTTTAAATGGAGTCCATAATTTATCATGCACGTTTCAGTTTATGTGTGATTTTGTTTAGTTTAAAATTTAGATTCTCTTATGGAGGTAAGCCTTTTATTTTTGCTAACTAAGTTATATGTTTTGGAAATATATAGATAATCACAAATTCGTAATATGTGGATTTAATCAAGGTTCATTTAAACAATTTGCAGAAACAAAAAAAAAATCAAACCTATTTATGAATAAGAGATGCGTTTATAGTTGGTGATCATTTATTGTATACACGAAGTCTCTATATACATACAAGGATAATGTAATGATGGCTACCTTATGGATGTAAAATCAAAAAAATATTTTATATACACAATTGTTGTATAAACTTGGGACCAAGAGAGTACAGGCAGCTGAATTTTGTATTACGAAACTTGCATAAGTTATATGGTCAACTAGTCCCAAATGACAATGTCTAAAAGTCGCGTTGATATAGAGTATAATTTTTAAAAAGTATCATGACAATAATTTTTCCAAAAAATGTAAAACAACACTTACCCGGTACTATTAAAGGTGTTTTATGTTAACACAATGTTAAAAAAAGTATTCGGTAAACAGGAAGTAGACGACCAAAGAGCATGAAATCGCTATACACCATATGAAAATATAGGATAGATCAATATGCAAATTATCAGACTTCTACATTCTATAGTTGCTTAGAAAACTACGACGGAAATATTTTGTTACGACAATACAAACTGTCTGTTTTAGAGGGTTTCAAATACGGTAAATGTGGAATACCTAAGATACCTAGGATAGCAAAACTGATCATGATAAGGAAACCCGTACGTGCCACGGAAAAAATAATTTATAACTTGTGCGCACGAGTTACTAACTTGAGCGCACGAGTTTTAAATCTTGAGCGCACGAGTTTCAAATCTTGTGGCACGAGTTACTTAATTGTGCGCACGAGTTTATAATCTCAATAACCCGATTTGTGGTCATCTAACGACTTCGACCCAATTTAGTCATTAATAGAGCTACTTGAGCTGAGCAACAGCTTTTCTATACCTGCAATAGTTTTCATTTAAAGGGGCAAAACATTAAATCCGTGATTTTTATCCTTAACAGTGCCATAAACTTTATAAGGAGTCATTTGACAATTTCAACCCAATAGAGAATTTTGAAGAGCTTAATAAGCTGAAGGTTTAAGAAAGCAACAGCCTTTCTCTATCTTCAATAGGTTTCATTATATAGGGCAAACATATGAAAAACTA
Organism: Limnoperna fortunei; assembly: GCA_944474755.1. Taxonomy (NCBI): domain Eukaryota; kingdom Metazoa; phylum Mollusca; class Bivalvia; order Mytilida; family Modiolidae; genus Limnoperna; species Limnoperna fortunei. The sequence continues at coordinate 43,392,499 of OX104111.1, read as the reverse complement.
AATTTGTACCTTTAAAGGGCCATAACTACTAAAAGAGCTCATCTGGCAACTTCGCCCCAATTGAGACTTATGTAGAACGTTTGATTCTGTAGAGCCTGAGATGCATCATATTTTCCTTATCTGTTATAGTTTCTGAATTATAATCCATTTTAGGCGACTTTATCCTCTGTTTTATTTTTAGTAACAGCGGTCATGTTTTCATTCGATCAATTCAAAATGAAGAAAGTTTGTTGCAACATGTCATATATCATTCCTGCCAAGTTTCAGTCAAATTGGTTCAGTGTTTTCAAAGTATTTTTTTTTAATTATTAACGGACGACGACGGACGCATAGTGATGGCATAAGCTCACATGACCTTTACGGAATCATAGCGATGATAACTTGTGCGCACAAGTTAGTAACTCGTGCGCTCAAGATTTGAAACTAGTGCCCTTAAGTTTGTAACTCGAGCGGCACAAGTTATAAATTATTGTTTCCATGGCACGTACGGGCTTCCATAACATGCATATGCACCTAAGCAAAATATATTCATACAGCTGAATTCTTGTCTGAGACAGAAAAAAGCAAATTAGATACAGTAAAAAACAAAACTTATCAGTATAAATTTATCCATAATCCCTGACATTTACAACAGTTCTGTAAAAGTGTGTTAATATTATAATCAACCGAGAAATATTTGTATCTCGCTCTTTCTCACAGCTATAGAATACAGCCTGTGCACATTTCAAGTTCATGACATATAACAAATACCGTTTTGTTAAAAAAATACTGTGCGAGTTTATTTTGGCGTAATGTATTTTTCGCGGTCCGTAATCAAAATGAATAACACTATCATATATCCTAATATTTCGCGCGTTTTTATTTTCGCGTTCCCACTTTTACCGCGAATATAGTGAAAATTAAATCACCGCGAACAAACACTTATACGGTATTTTAAAACGTTAGTTCATTTGAAAGAAAAGCGAGTTAATTTTTAATTATGGTACAATTTCATTTTATATTCTAATTTAACAATATTCGTATTATTTTGGAACCTTTGCATTTTATCATGTGAACCACCACAAGTGGCGATGCAGATCAATAACCAAATGTATCTGCTTTTACATGATAACTCTACGGAAGCCCATTAGCGCCATGTAGTGTTTTATTTTTAGTCGTTATAACGACTTAGCTTACTCGTTATAACAACTTAGCTTACTGGTTATAACGACTTAGATCACTCGTTATAACGGCTTACTATCTCGTTATAACGACTTACCGTTACCATGATGGGAATACTAACTCTTTATTTGATTTTTTCGCATAATTTTGACTCTACATGTTGTTTCAATTATTGAACTTGAAACTGGAACTTTTTGTTTTTCAATGACCCCAACTGCGGTATGTTGAATACAAACAAATATTAACATAATAAAAAGTAATCATATGACAACTTCAATGTAACATCGAAATTGGTAAATAAAAAATAATACACAAGCACGAAATTTGGAAGGCAATACTGATTATGTAGTTCATAGATCATTAAAGCGATTAATTTAAAACAGATAGTATAATCTTACAAAGCTTAGCAACATTCACTTTTGTTTTAAAATCATTCGAGTTGAACAAGTCGATAAATTAAATTATTTGGATGTTTAAATGATTATTTCCTTGTACCAATTGTCAAGGAACATTACACCTATATCAGAGATTCCACTGATTTCATTAAAATAATAGAGACTAAAAAACCATTAAATAATTGTCTGTTATGCAGCTTTGACGTAAGTCAAATGTTTACGAACTGTCCAATTGACGAAATTCTGTCAGCAGTGATGCATATGATAAATCAAAATATGATATAAAGTATCCAAGCACGGATGATTTAATTTTCCTCTTGGGAATTGTACTGCAACATAACATCTTTGAATTTAACGAACAGCTTTATAAACAATGTCTAGGCTCTGCTATAGGGACCAGCTGTGCACCTGAATGTTGTAACATTTTATTATATAAGATTATGAAAGATATATTATCCAAGTTTTCCTACCAAAGAAACATATTCTACTATGCACAGTACATGGATGATGGGTTTATAATCTTCCACGGAGATTTCAACGAATTAAACATGTTATTTGAACTGGCTAATAGCCATCACAAATACCTCAAATTTACACATGAGTATTCAGAAACTGACATCACATTCTTAGATGTACCTTTATTCAAAGGTGATAGATTTTATACAAATAACATCCTAGATATGAAAACTCACTTCAAACCAACAAATTCCTTCTTATATTTGCATCATAATAGTGCACATAAGGAACACGTGTTTAAAGCATTCATCCGTGGAGAAGTAATCCGTTATAGAAGATCAACAAATAATGATAATGACCTTAGAGAAATCCTCGGAGAGTTCAAATTAAATTTGATTAAGAGAGGATATAAAGAAACAGAAACTATAACATGTTTCAATGAAGCATTATCTAAAGACCGGGATACTTTATTTTCGATCAATGCACAAAAGGTTAAAGGGGATATACCCCTTGTAATGATCACTAAATATAACCCTTGCATAAATAAATTGCATAAAAAACTTATGAAAAACTGGCATCTCATACGAGAAAATGTGGTTTGTAGTAAGATATTTAAGGAAACTCCCATTATTGCTTATACAAAGCACAAGAATTTGTCAGATATTCTAACCTTGACCAAGATGAGACACTAATTATTTAGCATTATATAGGACAATCCCTGATGATGGCGGACCTATATACAAATTACTAAAGAAAAGAGTAATAATTACTCAAAAAATATAATCACCGCCGAAATGCTAGATTGGCATAGGATTGATGCAGGCATTTACCTTAAATTTAGCAATAACAAATTAAAAACTGTCAAATTGACATTTAGCTAAATGCCAAGATCAAGGCAATTATATGTCATAATTTTATGAAGAAATATACAATTGAAATGAATGAAATGGCAGCATTAATTTTTGGAAGCTAAGGGGATCCGTGGATGTCAATTAATCGTTTTATAATAATAACGATTAATTTAAAACAGATAGTATAATCTTACAAAGCTTAGCAACATTCACTTTTGTTTTAAAATCATTCGAGTTGAACAAGTCGATAAATTAAATTATTTGGACGTTTAAATGAATCTTTTGGTAACGATCGATACATTGATTATCACAATATTCACAAATACAATCGTCTCCTTTAACGAGATACTAAGTCGTTATAGCAAGTAAGCTAAGTCGTTATAACGAGTAAGCCGAGTCGTTTTATTATATGACTAAAATTTATCTTGATTTTGATTGGCCCAGGGTATCATGAAAAGTATTATGCAGACGGTGTGTGAACCTTAAAGTAAATAAAAGTAGAATGATAAAAAAGTTTTGACTTTTGAGTAGCTAAAAATAGAATATTTATCACTTTTCAGTAGTTAAAAATAGAATTCAGCAATAGGAAACAGCATTAATTTGATTGGTTGAATTAAAATCATCAGCCAATTAAAATCATTCTTTTAAAACATTTTATTTGTTGAAATTGTCTTAAAATGGCTGATGAGCAGCAGACAAGTTTTGCAACTGTCAATGAACAGGAACTTTTTTGCCATCTTTCCATAATTGCTCTAATAATATGTAAATAGGTGTGACCTATCAGGCGAGCGATATCCCTTCAAACTTGATCCGTAGTCTTAGGATATATAGACTGTCCCTGTTTTAAAGTTTTCAACAGTTTAATACGTTTTTACCTTACATTGATGCACGATTGTTTAATAAGTCATCTGCAAGTTTTATGCGGCCACGAGATAAAATAATATCAAATTATTAACTTGACAAGTTATGTGTTTTATTTTTGCATTCTAAAACAACTCCAACCATCCATGGGGGCCTCAATGGCCAAGTGGTTAAGATAGTTTCCTATTGAACCATGATGTTGTGGGCTCAAGTCTCACTGCTGGCAGGGTGCACTTGACTGCAGTTATTATCTTATATGACGTTGATTACTAGTTTTCATACCGAATGTCTGCTTTTTTCCATGTACTACAGCTCCCTCCCCAATTTTAACTGGATGCCATGAAATAGCTGAAAAATTGCTGAGTGGCGATAAACATTTAAACAAACCAACCATCCATGTAATTGTTAACAATTATAATATAGATACAGATCATTTTATTTCATTAAGGGAGAAGCAAGCAAGAGACTCATGTCGTGTCTGGAACACCGAGTTTGAAGAGTAGACTTTCAATGTAGGCATTGCTCAACTGCTATTTTAGTTGACATGGATTGAAAGTTTTCATACTAAAGGTCAGGTACTCCAGCATCCTCCTCCAATACAAACTACGCCATGAGATAGTTGAAAAATTGCTGAAAGTGGCGTTAAACAACATTCAATCAAAGGAACATATTTTTTGGTCCAAAGATAAGTGAGAGACATTGATTATATGCCGTGTCATTACAAGGCTGATAATGTTGTTGAAATATATATTGCTATGTTTTTAGATAAGATTTTATTAAATTAACCATAACCAGCTGTCATATATACATGCAAAGATATGTGCCTACTAAATAAATCATTAACGTTTTTTTTCATATTTCCAAGTTAACAGTGTAACTTCAATGATGATATCTACAGAGTAGACCAGTGTGCGTAGATCAAGAATCACAAAACTCATGCTTTAAAATATAATCCTTACTTAAAAAAAACAGCAGGAAATAAATTTCTTGTTGAAAAACTTTATTTTTTACCCATGGACAATCTAAAGAAAGACAAAAGTTATAAAATATAAAAATTACACTTTGCATTTGTGAGGCATTTTGAACAGAAAAATTAAAAAAATTTAAATTCAGTGGTTAAAATGAGCAGTGTACTGATATATATCCAAGTGATCTGGTAACTTTTTGAAAGTTTTAGGAAAAATTGTCTTGTAAATTTTCTTGTAGGTTAATCTTTTTAATCATGACATAGCAACAACAGCTGATTAATGATCAGTTATCTGTGAGCCTGGTTAAACTATCTCTGTATATTGCACTTGGTTTAGAACAGTAAAAACTAGATATCCGTGTCAGAGATGGAATCCATCTCTGTGGGTGCAGCTTACCTTGAGGTCAAGGTGAAAGGTCATCAACTATTGTATGCGACACATCATCTTGATATTATCTACATGTACCAACATACCAAATATCAAAAGCCTACATCAAAAGATAAAAAGGTTAAAGTTCGGACACGATTAGTTTCGGACAGACAGACGGACATACTGGTGACTATAGGGCATTGGCCTTAAAAAAAAATAGAAACCTCAAAATAAAGCTTTGTCACTGGCTTCTAATTCATTTCATGGATTTTTGTCTTTTAGTGCTTACTTGTTCAGTTGCCTTGATTACAGTTGTGTAGTGTATTTGTTTAGACATTTTGGCAAAATTTTAGAATTTGATAGCAATTTTATGAAGTTGTTAAAAAATACTGCTTTATAATAATTCTGTTTAAAAATTGTGCATCACACAATTTAGATTCTTTTTGAATAACTTTGATGGCTCTTATAAGGGCCAATTTATCAAATTGTTCATTTGTCTCATCTATGTTGCTGCCTTCAAACTGTGGCCAAGTGTCCAGTCCAACAATCAGTATCAGTATTTGTATTCCCAACTTTATATATGTGTAGGTTCTGCAAGCATTTGACTATAATTCCTGGATTGATAATTCTGTGTCTTGCTACTGAAAAATATACAGTTAAGATTTAACAATAAAATCATGAAATTATTAATAAAATGTACAAGCTGAACAAGAGCTATTCCTTAAAAGAACAAAATTTTTCATTATAATATTATCAATCAATCAACCAATCAATCAATCAGTTTATTGGATAAAATCAACAATGTAATGTAATCCATAAGACATGTAGAATAATATTAAAAATTAAAATACAATTAGAACAAAATAATTACCAGCCTCTTTACTTGTGTTTAAAAACATGTACCTGAGTTAAGGTACACATATTGGTTGCCTGCATGATATAAGCTAAAGCTAAATGGCAAGAACTACTCGCTAACTTTCAGCTATATTCAGACGATGAACATGAAATGGATGATAAAATGAACATGAAATGATGATGAATGAAAATGGGATGGGACACAAGGAAAAATAGGGGTAACGGATTTTAGATTGCCACTGGCAAATGGGAGGATGGATAGGGTCGGGCAATTCAGCCTCCTGTAGCGGGATCGAAGGAAAATGTTTGCTCGACCCCGCCATATAGTATTTTGGTGGTCTGAGAAATTCCATACAGCAATAAATAAAACAATTTGATGACTTTTGCAAGATTAGTAGTAAAAAATGGGTCTCCATTGAACCTTCGTAAGATTTATGAAGCAAAATTAAGACAAAACATTCCCACCTTTTTCAAAATTATAAAAAAACAGAGGAGGTCTAGTTGAATACAAATCCTTAATGAACTGCACGCCTTTTCTTGAGAAGATGAACAAATTATCATTGCAAAAAACTAACAAGGAGGATATTCCTAAATCGCAAGACTTGTTTAATGAACCAATGGACACTGATGAGATAGATTTAACACTACCACTGACGGATATTTCTTCTGAGGCTAAAAAAGAAGAAGACAAAACTTCCGGAGATTTCATGGATATAGTATCTGGAGAAATAAGGGAACTGAAAAACATTATGAATGGGAAGCTAGCTATTGCAAAAGCTCGAGAAGGCATCGCCAATGGTCTAAGAGATGACGGAAATATGCCGCCTTTTTGCAAATTCCAACTGGAATGCCGTCCGGATCTCATGAATAAGGACTATTCAAGAGAATTGGCTGAACTGTGGAATCAGAAATCAAGGGAATATAAACATACCCTCTTGACTGCTTCTGTAAACTTCCTGGATCAGAAATTATCTACCATTGATGTCGAGATCAGAACTAAATTAGACAATACAAAGGCCGTAATCGGGGTTGCAACAAAGAGTGCCGGTATGGCTAGATCTGATCTTTCCAGAAGATTTTTAATGTTGAAGGATAGACAAGAAAAAGAACTGGCAGATTTTAAAACAGATATAAGAACCAAACAGCCAAAGAGCTCTTGGAGAAGAACCAACATTAATTATAGAAAAAGACAGGTGGCTAAATTTAGAGGAAAACCTTACAATTGATAAGACAATAATGTGTCAACCATAAACAATAACAATTATATTGTTTATTGATAACATTCACTCCGGAAGCTAAATTTAAGGATAAATCAATCTATTAATTAATTACATATAATGATAAACAATATTGAGAATTTAATTTTCCAATGGAAAGGTATGTAAAAGTAAATTCCATAATTTATTACAACTAATACATAATTATTGTTTTGATAAATTTAAATATGGAATTCAGTTTATCATGGAATTTGATACATAAAGCATCAATCAGCAAACAATATTTGACTATGCAATGACCAATCACATAACTGGGCTACACCCCCTGAGATTTCTCAGTTTGCATTGACATAGAAGACAACCATAATTTAGCGATAGCAGCCATGGCTAGGTCGTTTAAATTTCACAAGAAAATGAAAAAATATGCAAAGCGGCAAAGAAATAAAGTTGCAATGCAACAATCTAAATTGAAATCACAAATAGAACAGGCCAAAAAACATGTAGTTAATCTTTCTACGAAAGTTTTAACTGATCAAGAATTTTTATTGCTATCAAAAGGGCTGAAATTCATTCCCGCTCCCTCAACAAAAGGAGCAAAAAAAGATTTAATAAGAGATTTTAACGAATTTGCAAGAAAATTGAGATGCAAATTTTTATATCACTCCAAAGAAGAGAAAACACATCCATTTAGGATAAAAAGCTATTATGAACCACAGTATAGCTGTGATGTACTTGAAGATTATATTTTCAAGACAAACACGAGTTGTCGTCAATGCAGACTCGGAAATTTAGAGACAACCTGAAACACGAAGAAATGTTGAGCATATTCGCACTATTACGTGACAAATCAATTGTCATTAAGAAAAGTGATAAAGGGAAAAATTTCATAATCCTTAATAAGGATATGTATCTATTAGAAGCTAATAGACAATTACAATCACACCATTATAAGAAAATTGATAGCTTCATTTCGAGTTTCTTAGACAAGATGTACATCTCAGGAATGCATGGTCGAAACGAACTTGATGAAATTTCTTATCAGTACTTGATCACAGGGAATCTGAAAATTAATAGACCGGGACACATGCATTTACTACCAAAAATACACAAGTTAAATATTAATGCTTTTGACGATGTCATGAAAAATGGATTTAATATTAACAAAAAAGTCCCACCAGGGCGTCCTATTATTTCACAGATTGGTACCGTAACAGAACACATAAGTCGTTATGTAGATTATTTCCTTGTACCAATTGTCAAGGAACATTACACCTATATCAGAGATTCCACTGATTTCATTAAAATAATAGAGACAAAAAACCATTAAATAATTGTCTGTTATGCAGCTTTGACGTAAGTCAAATGTTTACGAACTGTCCAATTGACGAAATTCTGTAAGCAGTGAGAGTAGCTTACGATGCATATGATAAATCAAAATATGATATAAAGTATCCAAGCACGGATGATTTAATTTACCTCTTGGGAATTGTACTGCAACATAACATCTTTGAATTTAACGAACAGCTTTATAAACAATGTCTAGGCTCTGCTATAGGGACCAGCTGTGCACCTGAATGTTGTAACATTTTATTATATAAGATTATGAAAGATATATTATCCAAGTTTTCCTACCAAAGAAACATATTCTACTATGCACAGTACATGGATGATGGGTTTATAATCTTCCACGGAGATTTCAACGAATTAAACATGTTATTTGAACTGGCTAATAGCCATCACAAATACCTCAAATTTACACATGAGTATTCAGAAACTGACATCACATTCTTAGATGTACATTTATTCAAAGGTGATAGATTTTATACAAATAACATCCTAGATATGAAAACTCACTTCAAACCAACAAATTCCTTCTTATATTTGCATCATAATAGTGCACATAAGGAACACGTGTTTAAAGCATTCATCCGTGGAGAAGTAATCCGTTATAGAAGATCAACAAATAATGATAATGACCTTAGAGAAATCCTCGGAGAGTTCAAATTAAATTTGATTAAGAGAGGATATAAAGAAACAGAAATTATAACATGTTTCAATGAAGCATTATCTAAAGACCGGGATACTTTATTTTCGATCAATGCACAAAAGGTTAAAGGGGATATACCCCTTGTAATGATCACTAAATATAACCCTTGCATAAATAAATTGCATAAAAAACTTATGAAAAACTGGCATCTCATACGAGAAAATGTGGTTTGTAGTAAGATATTTAAGGAAACTCCCATTATTGCTTATACAAAGCACAAGAATTTGTCAGATATTCTAACCTTGACCAAGATGAGACACTAATTATTTAGCATTATATAGGACAATCCCTGATGATGGCGGACCTATATACAAATTACTAAAGAAAAGAGTAATAATTACTCAAAAAATATAATCACCGCCGAAATGCTAGATTGGCATAGGATTGATGCAGGCATTTACCTTAAATTTAGCAATAACAAATTAAAAACTGTCAAATTGACATTTAGCTAAATGCCAAGATCAAGGCAATTATATGTTAAATTAATTTTATGTAGAAATATACAATTGAAATGAATGAAATGGCAGCATTAATTTTTGGAAGCTAAGGGGATCCGTGGATGTCGAGTTTCGTTTTTATTATAATAACGATTAATTTAAAACAGATAGTATAATCTTACAAAGCTTAGCAACATTCACTTTTGTTTTAAAATCATTCGAGTTGAACAAGTCGATAAATTAAATTATTTGGATGTTTAAATGAATCTTTTGGTAACGATCGATACATTGATTATCACAATATTCACAAATACAATCGTCTCCTTTAACGAGATACTAAGTCGTTATAACAAGTAAGCTAAGTCGTTATAACGAGTGAGCTTAGTCGTTTTATTATATGACTAAAATTTATCTTGATTTTGATTGGCCCAGGGTATCATGAAAAGTATTATGCAGACGGTGTGTGAACCTTAAAGTAAATAAAAGTAGAATGATAAAAAAGTTTTGACTTTTGAGTAGCTAAAAATAGAATATTTATCACTTTTCAGTAGTTAAAAATAGAATTCAGCAATAGGAAACAAGCATTAATTTGATTGGTTGAATTAAAATCATCAGCCAATTAAAATCATTCTTTTAAAACATTTTATTTGTTGAAATTGTCTTAAAATGGCTGATGAGCAGCAGACAAGTTTTGCAACTGTCAATGAACAGGAACTTTTTTACCATCTTTCCATAATTGCTCTAATAATATGTAAATAGGTGTGACCTATCAGGCGAGCGATATCCCTTCAAACTTGATCCGTAGTCTTAGTATATATAGACTGTCCCTGTTTTAAAGTTTTCAACAGTTTAATACGTTTTTACCTTACATTGATGCACGATTGTTTAATAAGTCATCTGCAAGTTTTATGCGGCCACGAGATAAAATAATATCAAATTATTAACTTGACAAGTTATGTGTTTTATTTTTGCATTCTAAAACAACACCAACCATCCATGGGGGCCTCAATGGCCAAGTGGTTAAGATAGTTTCCTATTGAACCATGATGTTGTGGGCTCAAGTCTCACTGCTGGCAGGGTGCACTTGACTGCAGTTATTATCTTATATGACGTTGATTACTAGTTTTCATACCGAATGTCTGCTTTTTTCCATGTACTACAGCTCCCTCCCCAATTTTAACTGGATGCCATGAAATAGCTGAAAAATTGCTGAGTGGCGATAAACATTTAAACAAACCAACCATCCATGTAATTGTTAACAATTATAATATAGATACAGATCATTTTATTTCATTAAGGGAGAAGCAAGCAAGAGACTCATGTCGTGTCTGGAACACCGAGTTTGAAGAGTAGACTTTCAATGTAGGCATTGCTCAACTGCTATTTTAGTTGACATGGATTGAAAGTTTTCATACTAAAGGTCAGGTAGTCCAGCATCCTCCTCCAATACAAACTACGCTATGAGATAGTTGTAAAATTGCTGAAAGTGGCGTTAAACAACATTCAATCAAAGGAACATATTTTTTGGTCCAAAGATAAGTGAGAGACATTGATTTCATGCCGCGTCATTACAAGGCTGATAATGTTGTTGAAATATATATTGCTATGTTTTTAGATAAGATTTTATTAAATTAACCATAACCAGCTGTCCTATATACATGCACAGATATGTGCCTAGTAAATAAATCATTAACGTTTTTTTCCATATTTCCAAGTTAACAGTGTAACTTCAATGATGATATCTACAGAGTAGACCAGTGTGCGTAGATCAAGAATCACAAAACTCATGCTTTAAAATATAATCCTCACTTTAAAAAAACAGCAGGAAATAAATTTCTTGTTGAAAAACTTTATTTTTTACCCATGGACAATCTAAAGAAAGACAAAAGTTATAAAATATAAAAATTACACTTTGCATTTGTGAGGCATTTTGAACAGAAAAAATAAAAAAAATTTAAATTCAGTGGTTAAAATGAGCAGTGTACTGATATATATCCAAGTGATCTGGTAACTTTTTGAAAGTTTTAGGAAAAATTGTCTTGTAAATTTTCTTGTAGGTTAATCTTTTTAATCATAACATAGCAACAACAGCTGATTAATGATCAGTTATCTGTGAGCCTGGTTAAACTATCTCTGTATATTGCACTTGGTTTAGAACAGTAAAAACTAGATATCCGTGTCAGAGATGGAATCCATCTCTGTGGGTGCAGCTGACCTTGAGGTCAAGGTGAAAGGTCATCAACTATTGTATGCGACACATCATCTTGATATTATCTACATGTACCAACATACCAAATATCAAAAGCCTACATCAAAAGATAAAAAGGTTAAAGTTCGGACACGATTAGTTTCGGACAGACAGACGGACATACTGATGACTATAGGGCATTGGCCTTAAAAAAAATAGAAACCTCAAAATAAAGCTTTATCACTGGCTTCTAATTCATTTCATGGATTTTTGTCTTTTAGTGCTTACTTGTTCAGTTGCCTTGATTACAGTTGTGTAGTGTATTTGTTTAGACATTTTGGCAAAATTTTAGAATTTAATAGCAATTTTATGAAGTTGTTAAAAAATACTGCTTTATAATAATTCTGTTTAAAAATTGTGCATCACACAATTTAGATTCTTTTTGAATAACTTTGATGGCTCTTATAAGGGCCAATTTATCAAATTGTTCATTTGTCTCATCTATGTTGCTGCCGTCAAACTGTGGCCAAGTGTCCAGTCCAACAATCAGTATCAGTATTTGTATTCCCAACTTTATATATGTGTAGGTTCTTCAAGCATTTGACTATAATTGGATGGGACACAAGGAAAAATAGGGGTAACGGATTTTAGATTGCCACTGGCAAATGGGAGGATGGATAGGGTCGGGCAATTCAGCCTCCTGTTGCGGGATCGAAATCCCTACTCATAGCGAATACTACAGCAGCGTTCTTTAACGTGCGAGGAACGTGGCATTTTTCCCAACACGGTGCCTGACAACCCCAGCTTGCCAACCCCATTCAACCACCTGGGGCACACATCCCAGTCGGTCTTTAGGCAAACCGACCTGACACGCCGGTCAGGGTACTGGGCGCTATTTAGTCGCCTTTTACGACAAGCTAGCGCGACTGCGGTCTATTCTTTTGGCCACCCGGATCCCGCACGGGGCCGCTAATTTAGAAGACTTGTTATTAGACTAATAATTAAATGTTTTAATATATGATTAAAATTAAATCTTACACTTGCTAACGCAGCGACCAATAACAGCAAGCGGGAGAAGGTGAAAGATTACATTTTAAGTATAGATTGTCACTTTTTTATTTTGGCTATTTAAATTCAGTTAAATGGTAAGATCGTATAAAGACGCGCAACGCGTTATTTTCCCATTACCCAGATACGAGCAGCGAGAGCGACAGAAAATTCTTATGCCTGCAACAGAGGCGTAACAACATCACATGTCTGTTTAAAATCAGTTGAAAACATTTCCAAATTGTGCAATCATCAAGTAAGAAATATACACTTCCCAATCAACAAGATTGTGTTTGTTTTTATGAACAAGGATCAGCAAACGAATTTACACGGCAGACGATCACAAATCATGGCAGCAAATATCAGTCCACGTCAAGTATCGCCGGTCAGAAGCAGACGAAACTATCGTTGCATGTTTTTTAATTCACGTCAACTATCGTTGCACGTTTTTTGCATAACATCAAAAATTAAAATACTTTGGTAAAAAAAAGTTGTATAAATATAACATTTAAAAAAAACCAAATTTCGTCTGTATTTTCTTCTTGTGTCGAGTTTGTGTCGCATTTATTTTGACGTAGTTGCGATAACTTACGAGAAGTCGAGTCAAAATGGAGGAAAGAAAACATCCTCTAAACAGAAAAAATACATTATTAAAGGGAAAACATTTGAAGTTGTGTTAAGTTATTTTCGTGAACGAAATTAAAATTCTAGATACCTAGAAGCAGTTTTGTTCCACACTTTTCTCCTACAACGGAGATTTTTGTGATGTTACGAAATATTTGAGATTAACTGGAAAACTTCCGGTTGCAAGAATTTTTTACAACTCTATAGTCTTATAGTCATAGGATATTTCTACCATTAATCGAGCTATCGCTCGCTATTACTTAAAATTTTAATTGGAAACTTAATTTCTTTCAATTTAAAATGTGATAGTTTACTGTTGTTATTGTTGAAATTTTATTGTTATCCTTTTTTATTTGAGACTTCTAGTGTAAAAGTAAAAACAGTCATATAATAAAACATTCATCGACTTTTATATAGGTTTATACCTGGTTTTATCAACCCTAAAAAAAATATCCACACTTGCCGTTGGCTCGGTGGATATAATGTTTTCAGGGTTGATAAAGCCAGGTATTAACCTATATCAAAGTCAATAAATGTATAATAACGAGTAAGCTATGTCGTTATACAACTTAAAAAAAAACACAACATGACATTAACGGGCTTCCGTATAATTTAGACTTATTGATTTTCACTAAGTAATATACTCACTCAAAAAAGAAACGCAACATCGGATAAATTTTGTTCAAATAATTTTTTTTGCTGACAAAAAACATATAAATATTCAAATATATATACACAACATCATAATTTCACCTTAGTTAAATTTTTCCAGACCGACTACATTCAGGGCGTCCGCGTGTTACAACTCGGGTGCAGGATCGTCACCTTCGATTATTCCATATACAGATAAGGACTATTGCTGACAGAAACAGTTGTAAACGTTCCTGGGTTGCGCCGTATATCACAACAGACAGTATGTAATCGGTTACGCTCTCGTGGATTGCGGGCAACAAGACCTTACGTCGGAGCAACACTGAGACGCCAACACTGCCGAGCAAGGGGTAAATGGTGTACTTCCGTTCGTGTATGGAATTTACAGAATTGGAGAAGAGTGTGGTAACGTTTTGCGCAAAACTGTGTTGTAGAAAGAGACAATTTTGGCGGAGGTAGTGTTATGATGTGGGTCGCTATCTCTTACGCCAGGAACACATGGCTGATACATATCCAAGGCAATCTTAACGCTGTTAGATATAGAGACAAAATGATACGGCCGCATTTATTGCCCGTAATTGACATTCAAAAGAAAGTTTTCAACACGACAATGCCCGACCACATACAGCATGTGAAACAGTAGATTTTTAGAGCAACAGAATGTCAATGTGATCCGTGGGCGTGCGCCAACGACAACCACCGCCGCAAAATCTGCAACAATTAGAGCAGGCACTTCAGTATGAGTGGCAAAGGATATCGCGTGTTCGTACTCAATGTTTAGTTGAATCCATGCCAAGAAGAGTAAGGACTGTGTTACAAGCAAATGGTAGGAACAACAGATACTGACATTTTTTGCGTGATTTATTGACAATATGCGACAAAATTTTATATTCCATGGTAAAAGAACTCATGAACAAGAAGTGTGCGAATTTTTCATTTCTGTATCAATTATTTATATTATAAATTGTTAAAATAATGAAGTAAAATTCCCATTTTTTTATGTTGCGTTTCTTTTTTGAGTGAGTATATTTCAAAGGAGGAAAATTATTATTCTGCTTGATGCCTAAGTGACATTTAAAATTGAATTAAGACACATTAATTTAAATATATTCAAAGCGCAGATATCAAGTTTTTTGTCCGACATGTCAATCAATAACAACTTTATTGCACGATACAACTTTATTGGTGCATGCACCAAATATTCGGGCCGTAAATAATTAAGTATGTGCTGCATAAAAAGCATTTCTTCCATGGTGTAGGTAACCAAAAGGTATACAAACTGTCATATCCGATTTATTAAGTCAATGAGGCATATTATTGAACATTGTGAAATAGAGAAAAAATTCAAGAAACATCAAAACAAAAAACTGCATAATCGTTCCTAGTACCCTACACCAAAGTACTTGCATTTTAGAAAATCAACTTAAACCTTAACTATACTAAATGCCAACCCCACTTCGAAAAATTTGTTTGCTTGCATTTTTTCATTATTCTATATTTTACCTTTTTATTACGAAAATTCAGTAGAAAAAATGTAGATACGATAACCTGTCCATGTTTTATAGTATGCCTCTGGTGTTAAGTTGTTACAAATCGTCCTTGACTTTTGCTACGGGAATTTTACATAATAAGTCAGCCATTTTTGTTTCTAAAGGGACCTTACGATGTTTACAAATGTTCGTCTGCTTTCGTGACGTTCAATGGCATTCGGACAAACCGCGAGACTTTTCCCGCCTAAACTGCAGACGACATCACCCGAAGGATTTCGAGTAGACAACAATCGATTGTTCCTAAAGTACACTTCCGTTCTAATTAAGGTCAAATTTTAGTATGGAAAATCGCCCTTTTAAAATTTAAAAACTGCCAAATTTCAAAACGCTGAATATCTCGAGGAAATAATTATTGATTTCAAAAAGTAGAATTCTTGATCTACAAAAGGAGCATAAGCTGAACCATACGCGGTAAGCAGTTTTCATTTCTCACGCAAAAAACATGCTCCACAATACGTCAACACTTAGTATAGTATTACAGATGAGTAGAAAATTATGTAATGTGCCAGATGGGTGTAGTTTTCAACAAAGTTGAAATTTGTGTTTAAACTTAAAGTTTGGTATAAAGTAGTTTTTTTTATGACTGAGAACCTTAAATAAATGAAAACCATAAATAACAAAAATTTTTTTATTTAACTTGAAACAAAAACATAAAAAAGTTTTAGAGCTTTTAATACTTTGGGATTTTTACATCATTCACATTAAACATAAAATAATACTGATAGAAGAAAAATAATACCGATTTTTATGTTGATTTCAATTGATGTGCAGTTACAGAAATAGTGAAAAATAAATATGTTTGTTTTCATGCAATAATGGTGATATTGAGGATGAGTTCCGTTTTTTCACAATTTGTCCTCATTATACAAACCCCAGAAATAACCTGATTGAAAAACTTAAAAATGTAATTAAACATTCGTTTTTTCATCGAAATTTTTAAATGGAAGAAACTTCTTATCTACTAAGCAACAGCTCTCATGCTGTTGTAAAGCTAATTATAAAATTCATGAAAGAAACTAAGAATTTCTTAATACATAAATAATATATATTTATACCACTGTCACATCAGATACATGGTAATGACCATTTGTCTCTAATGAACATATATTGGCTCATTATCAATTATAATATTGATATCTTCTTCCTTTTATATAATGACTTTGTTCTATAGCCATTTGTCTAATTGTCTATGTCTGTTTGTGTTAGTTATACTAGTCACAGATATTATGCTCTAGTAATAACACCGGTAAAACTCGAATCATTATTTTTTTAATTATAATTTAAAAGCAGTAAATTAATCCAACCTCCGCAGCAAATCATGAAACGTTTTCGAACTCATGTCATATGACGGACCGGCTTAGTGCCGGCCCGTAATTATGCTGAACGTTATACATCATTCACATGAGAAAACTAAAGATTAGTAAATATAGATAATATATATATAATTTTATAAATATAAAGACTCAATGTTAGGATGTAAAATACTGGAGAAGCTTTTCCTGTTAACATAGAAACATGATGGAAGAAATGTTCTGAATAATTTGTATTTATTACAGCATATTGCGCAAAGTTTATTGCGGTACCAAATTGTACCTGTATAGGCTATTCAATTTATTGACTAATTAATACAATTATATTGAATGATACGTATTTTTCTTTTTCAGATCCTTGCAACGACTATTCTTCAATTTTTCACGCACAAAAGAGATCCCCTTTGTATCAGTTGGACGTCCTTAATGAAATTCCTATTTCGGACGATAGATTAGAAAAAAGGTGGTACAAAATAGAATACGTCGCTGGGGATAGTATGCCAAATCAACCACCAGGAATTTTCAGATGTGGTACAAGAAGTCCAATTTGGATGAATGGTAACATTTATAAAAAAAACAACAGACCCTTTTCGTTCTTTTGGAAAATGTTGTGAAAGAAGTTAACTGATTGATTGAATGTTTTCTTTACGTCCAGCGAGCAGTTTTTTAACTATCGGTATATTTAGGACAAGAACAACTTAACAGACATAATTTTGACTGCCACTGGAAAAGTATGGAGTATTGTTAGGGTTGAGAATTCAGCTTTTTGTAGTGGCTACAATGAGCCTACTCTTTTTCTAAATATACAAATGTAGTCTTTATCGTGCAAGGAGCTTGATACTCTCAAAACATATCACTACGGTTTGCGGTCGTACTTTCCGTGTTATGACCTGATAACCCCCGTTAGCCCCAACAAGTGGTCTCCCCTACCCACCGCCTGCGATCGCCCTAGGCTGCGTTGTGGGTCGAGGATTGGAAACCTTTTCAGTATAGTCCTAAAAGTTAATTTGTCGGAGCTTGGTACGGAATAAAGGGGTGTGGATGTTGGCGATGTTTTATGGAACGTATTCCACCAGATGAATAAAAATTAGCATAGAAACCGACTGACTAAAAAAGCGGAAGTCAAGGGTCAAATACAATGTAGTCAAATACTCACTACCAAAAATAGAAACAACTATAAATCGTAAGTACCCGAAGCCTAATAAAAATGGATGAAGTCAGTTGCTCCAAGATGTACTTATTCTCTATTTACACAGAGTTATTGTAAACAAATGCATTATGTCTCCGAGTTGCTATGACCTCTACTTTCATAACAGTGAGGCTCATGTTCCTGCTTACCTTTACCCCTGGACTAGAGACGATGGGCATTTTGGAACCTGACCTTGGTTATTTTTACAAATGTGTCTAGGCTTAGTGTTGACTTTTGTCACGGTTGGTGGCATATTTTGAATTTTTGAACAATATGTCAATTACTGCGTCAACACGGACATTATTGAACTTACAATGTGTGAATATCATTTTAAGGACTCATAACAGTCGATTGACTACTAGTACTGTTGCTGACATGATCTTAATGTCATATATGGTATTTACTTAAGCGTGTCGTTACTCCATTTGCCTTCATAAAAGGCACTTGCGGTTAAAACTTGTAGTGGATATATAAATTTTACAAATGTTTCATCGTTTTTGTTCGGTTTTTTCTTAAAAACATTTTTCTGAAAAGTCTGTTCATATATGTCATTTTATTTAACATGTATCACAGTTTCTTTTCTTTAGCAGGCGGAATCGTGTTTACATCAGTTTTTCAGCTATACCATAACGTTTAGTTTCTATTGTAAAAGAAGCCAGAGTACCGATGAAAATCCTCGTCCGATTAAGATTGGAATCCAACAAACTGACCCAGCGAGACTCGAAAAGGCAACTTTAATGTTGACATGGACGTAATCAATATTACAATAAAAATTACTTAAACCAATATGCCATTAAGGCCTGTTATTTTGACTTTCGTTATCAGTGGATATTTAGATGGAGCGCAAATCTTAAAATTACTTTCTTTCAAATTTACACGATTGCGATGATAAGGTTAAGCCGATGCAGTTGTTTTAAGATATTTCTATTTTTAGATAACATAATTCAGATAGGAAGATAATAATGTAAATGGTCATACAAAGTAAAGAAAGCAGCAGGATAAAACATATCAGAATTTTTTATGTCTTCAGGTACTCTTCCTACTGTCCCGAAAACCCAAACCTCAGAGCCTGTTTGTGTTCAAGGGTTTAGTGATGTTTGCGAAAAGACATGGTATGTTGTGACGACTACTTCGTTTATGAACTGATACCCAGCACGATTCAAGACTCGGGATATTGTTTTGATAAGAGCACAAGTCAGCGTTAACAATAAATGCAGTCAAAGGAAACGACTTAACTCCATCAGTAACATTATTTAAATGTGACTAAATAAAGGTACGCGATAGTATTCGTACGTTCTTATTGTTTTAATAAACAAGAGCAGGTAAGATATGAACCCGGGCATATCACACATAACGGCAAAACACAATTCAAAAACATTTTACCATGAAATCAGAACAAATAATATAATACCATTAGTTAATTATACTCTCAATAAGTGATTAATGTATCTACTGTATCAGACAGAGGACCTTAATTAACAATTTGATATTACTTCTGCCTTAAGTATACCTAACCTAAATATAAATTAAATATCACTTCTAGACAATTCAACATATTTTCGTAAGAAATTCAATTCGTTAGGTAGATAAGTGATAAAATTACAATTATTCATTATTAAATTAACACCGTCCGCCAATCTGGTTTAAATTTCTCTACATTAATAATGAAAAAAAAATTTCACAGGAGATTCGTCGGTTTTGACATCTACAGTCAGCTATTTTCCTACGTGTGACAGTAAGTATTGATTCGTGTCACAAAATTATTTAAAGATGTTTTTACATTTTTTCTTTAATTTCTTTATGTATCACTTGATATATTGTACTTTAACGTCCAAAGATTGCATTGTCTTTTGTCGTTGAACTCGTAGATTTTATAATTTCGTCTTGCCTGTAAAATTATCATGATCGTATTTATTTACTAATAATCGATTATAGTATCATGTAATCTACGTTTGATTTATTTGATGTTTTATATTGACTTTATGAATAGTTACTGTGAGGACAATTACACTAGAAATACATTGATTACAGCTTCTCTCGATAAGTAATGGTTACATGACGTATCCGTTTAAGTTATTGTATTAAATAATTAACATTTCAGTGTACTGCTACCGATTTTGTGTTCAATTTCTGATGCAAATTTATTGCTTTATTGTTTGCATTACTTTAATATTAACTGCAACATTTCCGAGGTGCATGTAATTGTTCTCATATTGTTTTCATTATGTTTAAAACAAGTGCAACAATCAGTTAAAAGCTAGTTTCAAGCTTTGTCATGTTAATTGTGATTTACGCAATGTGTGTGCTAGTTACATCCATGTATGCCTTTGTTACATGTAATTGCAGTCATTGGTAAAAATGTTCATATATTGTGTCACTGGAATTATGAATAAGATATACTGTTTAAAATCAAATTCTATGTATAATTTTTATTTAAATATATGTTGTATAATTGTTCCTTTATACTGAATTAATGTTGAGAAAAACTTATTTCTAGAATGATTGTAATAAATATAAAACGTCTTTATAGTTTGTTGAAAATAACATCGCGGCTATTCATTTTAAGTCGATATGTTTGTAGATTGCATGTTATAACATATCACTAAGTCTCATTTCAACAGTAATGATAATTTGACAACGACAAATAATTGAAACATTTGATATCAAGATAACATTAAATGCATCTTTTAGATATTAAAAAATTTTAATGCAAACAATTATAAACGACATTGTATGAATCTCAAAATTGAAAAGAAAAATATATTTCGTTATTTTGCAGGGATTTATTTCTAATATAGCTAACACAACACTTCCAGTAACGTAATAAAGAGAAGTATAAAATTTTATAAATATAAAGAGTTAAGCTATCATTATAAACGCATTTAAAAAAAATATTTTAAAGTGATGCCAGAAAGTTGGATGAAAAAAAAACAATAAACGTTGCTGGCATGCTAAATTGCATAAAAACTCCGTAGAATACGTGTTTGTCACTTAAGACCCAACAACTCTATAGTTACTAACATTTTTATAATATTCACGGTCTAAAATAAAATTATAAATAAACTGCATAATATTGAAAAAAGTTGTTTTTTGTCTTTTGTTTTAAGTCCTGACTAAAGCCAACAATCCGACGAGAGATAAGTCCATATATTGAACAGAAACTGTATCGTTGTATTTAATGGAGAAGCACTAACCATCATGGCCTCGTTGATGCTTAAAACGTGATTGCGTTAAAAAGAAAGCAGAGAAATGTTGGAACACCAGAAAAGCGGTTTGGAGAACTTTCATATAATACTTTCATGAGTGGTTGATCAGTCTTTTTTCCTGTAACTAGTGTATTTGTGTGAGGTGAGAAAACAATTATGTTGTATATAGAACAATGTGCATATGTATCGTTTATAATGTTTTGCAAACGCATAGCAATTTGTTTTTGATCTCCGAGAGTTAAGTTTTATACGGATTTTACTAGAGCGTACACATTACATTTTGTTTCAAATTCTAGTAAAACAACCAAAATAACATTTATTTCTATAACATATCTGTAAAACAATAGAACACAACTATTTGTCAATGGGCACAGTTCAAAATTGAGCATACCGGTAGGGTTCCAAGGGCTCGATTTACAGAGCTGCCCAGCACGTCCCCATGTGGCGGATAGGAAGGCTCACTTGTTGTGTTGTCAGGTCATTATATGGAAAGCATGGCAGTGGATCACAGTGGGTAACATGTTTGGAGAGTTTCACGCTCACAATAAACGCAACCTGTAAGATTAAAAAAAGTAGCAGAGACATTGTAGCCACTACAAAAGATTTCATTCGCCGTATATATCTACTCTTTACTTTTTCCAGTGCCCATCAAACGCTTTTTCCCGTTGTACCATCCTTTACCCCTTTACTGTTTATTAACTTATTTTATCCTGAATATAGCCAAATTAATGCTCGGTGGACGTTAAACAAACATTTAATCGATCAATCAATCAAATATAAGAACACATAATATAATTAGAAGCGCAAAATTTGATGATTTATTTATTGTAACAAAAAATATTTGTGATATTTAATAACAATTAATAATTGCAGTAATTGTCATATCACGATTATTTGTAGTATGTTTGAAAGATTTAGGAAAGCCGATAGTTAAAGGAGTAAATCTGTTTTCAGAAACGTTTTCATATATGATGACTACTTGAACATGATCTGTTATGTTTAAATACTAATCCAGGATGCTATAAGTTGAAAAGGGTATGAAGCTAGTAAGTTCGTTGACAGTTTTACTCATGTAAGTAAGTTACGTGTTATATATATATTAATATCCATATATGTGTTTAATTGCAAACATCTAGTACATTGTGTATAGTTTATTTCGATATAAAAAATCAAACAAATTAACGTTACGCAATCACTCTGAAAAAGACAGACAAAAGAGTAATGATAACACAAATTAGCAGCCTAAATTTAAGAAAATCAATACAATACGTGCCTACTAATGGTCCTTCTTTAATTGAACCAACAGAATTATTCATTCCATACATGTTTGAAATTTGGAAATATTGTTTTTTTATTACTTCAGGTGGGTAAAAAGCCTACACGTATAAATGCTGGAGGAATTCCATCAAAGATCAAGATTCGTTTAAATGGCTTTAGTTCTGTGTTTAGATTCTTCGTTATGGACATCATGTTGTCGGACTTGTGATATTTCGAAGAATGTGGCATTGGTTTGTTGTTAACATGGTAGATGCTGATTTAAGTTGTACATGCAGAGCCACATAGCATAAAAACAATACGGCATTCATAAAGAAAACCCAAACCTCAGAGCCTGTTTGTGTTCAAGGGTTTAGTGATGTTTGCGAAAAGACATGGTATGTTGTGACGACTACTTCGTTTATGAACTGATACCCAGCACGATTCAAGACTCGGGATATTGTTTTGGTAAGAGCACAAGTCAGCGTTAACAATAAATGCAGTCAAAGGAAACGACTTAACTCCATCAGTAACATTATTTAAATGTGACTAAATAAAGGTACGCGATAGTATTCGTACGTTCTTATTGTTTTAATAAACAAGAGCAGGTAAGATATGAACCCGGGCATATCACACATAACGGCAAAACACAATTCAAAAACATTTTACCATGAAATCAGAACAAATAATATAATACCATTAGTTAATTATACTCTCAATAAGTGATTAATGTATCTACTGTATCAGACAGAGGACCTTAATTAACAATTTGATATTACTTCTGCCTTAAGTATACCTAACCTAAATATAAATTAAATATCACTTCTAGACAATTCAACATATTTTCGTAAATAATTCAATTCGTTAGGTAGATAAGTGATAAAATTACAATTATTCATTATTAAATTAACACCGTCCGCCAATCTGGTTTAAATTTCTCTACATTAATAATGAAAAAAAAATTTCACAGGAGATTCGTCGGTTTTGACATCTACAGTCAGCTATTTTCCTACGTGTGACAGTAAGTATTGATTCGTGTCACAAAATTATTTAAAGATGTTTTTACATTTTTTCTTTAATTTCTTTATGTATCACTTGATATATTGTACTTTAACGTCCAAAGATTGCATTGTCTTTTGTCGTAGATTTTATAATTTCGTCTTGCCTGTAAAATTATCATGATCGTATTTATTTACTAATAATCGATTATAGTATCATGTAATCTACGTTTGATTTATTTGATGTTTTATATTGACTTTATGAATAGTTACTGTGAGGACAATTACACTAGAAATACATTGATTACAGCTTCTCTCGATAAGTAATGGTTACATGACGTATCCGTTTAAGTTATTGTATTAAATAATTAACATTTCAGTGTACTGCTACCGATTTTGTGTTCAATTTCTGATGCAAATTTATTGCTTTATTGTTTGCATTACTTTAATATTAACTGCAACATTTCCGAGGTGCATGTAATTGTTCTCATATTGTTTTCATTATGTTTAAAACAAGTGCAACAATCAGTTAAAAGCTAGTTTCAAGCTTTGTCATGTTAATTGTGATTTACGCAATGTGTGTGCTAGTTACATCCATGTGTGCCTTTGTTACATGTAATTGCAGTCATTGGTAAAAATGTTCATATATTGTGTCACTGGAATTATGAATAAGATATACTGTTTAAAATCAAATTCTATGTATAATTTTTATTTAAATATATGTTGTATAATTGTTCCTTTATACTGAATTAATGTTGAGAAAAACTTATTTCTAGAATGATTGTAATAAATATAAAACGTCTTTATAGTTTGTTGAAAATAACATCGCGGCTATTCATTTTAAGTCGATATGTTTGTAGATTGCATGTTATAACATATCACTAAGTCTCATTTCAACAGTAATGATAATTTGACAACGACAAATAATTGAAACATTTGATATCAAGATAACATTAAATGCATCTTTTAGATATTAAAAAATTTTAATGCAAACAATTATAAACGACATTGTATGAATCTCAAAATTGAAAAGAAAAATATATTTCGTTATCTTGCACGGATTTATTTCTAATATAGCTAACACAACACTTCCAGTAACGTAATAAAGAGAAGTATAAAATTTTATAAATATAAAGAGTTAAGCTATCATTATAAACGCATTTAAAAAAAAATATTTTAAAGTCATGCCAGAAAGTTGGATGAAAAAAAACAATAAACGTTGCTGGCATGCTAAATTGCATAAAAACTCCGTAGAATACGTGTTTGTCACTTAAGACCCAACAACTATATAGTTACTAACATTTTTATAATATTCACGGTCTAAAATAAAATTATAAATAAACTGCATAATATTGAAAAAAGTTGTTTTTTGTCTTTTGTTTTAAGTCCTGACTAAAGCCAACAATCCGACGAGAGATAAGTCCATATATTGAACAGAAACTGTATCGTTGTATTTAATGGAGAAGCACTAACCATCATGGCCTCGTTGATGCTAAAAACGTGATTGCGTTAAAAAGAAAGCAGAGAAATGTTGGAACACCAGAAAAGCGGTTTGGAGAACTTTCATATAATACTTTCATGAGTGGTTGATCAGTCTTTTTTCCTGTAACTAGTGTATTTGTGTGAGGTGAGAAAAAAATTATGTTGTATATAGGACAATGTGCATATGTATCGTTTATAATGTTTTACAAACGCATAGCTATTTGTTTTTGATCTCCGAGAGTTAAGTTTTATACGGATTTTACTAGAGCGTACACATTACATTTTGTTTCAAATTCTAGTAAAACAACCAAAATAACATTTATTTCTATAACATATCTGTAAAACAATAGAACACAACTATTTGTCAATGGGCACGGTTCAAAATTGAGCATACCGGTAGGGTTGCAAGGGCTCGATTTACAGAGCTGCCCAGCACGTCCCCATGTGGCGGATAGGAAGGCTCACTTGTTGTGTTGTCAGGTCATTATATGGAAAGCATGGCAGTGGATCACAGTGGGTAACATGTTTGGAGAGTTTCACGCTCACAATAAACGCAACCTGTAAGATTTAAAAAAGTAGCAGAGACATTGTAGCCACTACAAAAGATTTCATTCGCCGTATATATCTACTCTTTACTTTTTCCAGTGCCCATCAAACGCTTTTTCCCGTTGTACCATCCTTTACCCCTTTACTGTTTATTAACTTATTTTATCCTGAATATAGCCAAATTAATGCTCGGTGGACGTTAAACAAACATTTAATCGATCAATCAATCAAATATAAGAACACATAATATCATTAGAAGCGCAAAATTTGATGATTTATTTATTGTAACAAAAAATATTTGTGATATTTAATAACAATTAATAATTGCAGTAATTGTCATATCACGATTATTTGTAGTATGTTTGAAAGATTTAGGAAAGCCGATAGTTAAAGGAGTAAATCTGTTTTCAGAAACGTTTTCATATATGATGACTACTTGAACATGATCTGTTATGGTTAAATACTAATCCAGGATGCTATAAGTTGAAAAGGGTATGAAGCTAGCAAGTTCGTTGACAGTTTTACTCATGTAAGTAAGTTACGTGTTATATATATATTAATATCCATATATGTGTTTAATTGCAAACATCTAGTACATTGTGTATAGTTTATTTCGATATAAAAAATCAAACAAAAATGCTCAATTAACGTTACGCAATCACTCTGAAAAAGACAGACAAAAGAGTAATGATAACACAAATTAGCAGCCTAAATTTAAGAAAATCAATACAATACGTGCCTACTAATGGTCCTTCTTTAATTGAACCAACAGAATTATTCATTCCATACATGTTTGAAATTTGGAAATATTGTTTTTTTTTATTACTTCAGGTGGGTAAAAAGCCTACACGTATAAATGCTGGAGGAATTCCATCAAAGATCAAGATCCGTTTAAATGGCTTTAGTTCTGTGTTTAGATTCTTCGTTATGGACATCATGTTGTCGGACTTGTGATATTTCGAAGAATGTGGCATTGGTTTGTTGTTAACATGGTAGATGCTGATTTAAGTTGTACATGCAGAGCCACATAGCATAAAAACAATACGGCATTCATAAAGATCAAGCAGCTATCAATCGATAAATATTTGTATGTAAATCACTAAACATTGTAATTGACATGAAATAGCTAAACAGATTATGTGGTCAAATTCTATGTTGTAAATTTGAAGAAAAAATATTCTTGAATGCTTTTACTAGGGGAAGCAAAGGATAGGACTTGCACCTTGTGTTACCTAATTCTCGAGTCAGAACTATCTACAAAACTCTGTATACAATATATTTACAACACTAGCTCCCAATTTCCTCAGATCTAAAATTTAGTTTGTGTTGTATACAATTTTTAATTTTGTTCTTTGATGTAAGACGCTTCCTTTTTTCCTCTGGTTTTTGTTCCTATATTTTAGTATCTTATATTCAACGTTGATTTTGTTTTGATAGTAAATCTATTTTTCTCTTAGTCTATAAATGCAACATCTTCGTAAATGTTACCCGAATAGTTTTTTCTGAAATTCATTAGCGGTATAGCTATTTGATAAACATTTTTTCCACAGTTTATGTCTAAAAAGGCGCATAAATATACGTATGTTATTATGCATAAAATCAAATTTAAAGTTCACTGGTTAAAAGGACATGTGTGTTAAGGTATCCAGACCATCATTGAGCACGTGATTATATTTGGTGTCCCGGATGTCTAGTGTGTTTCAATGGAGCAGACATCGGTAATATTCGGCAAAAATCGGAAATGCTACTTGAGTAACCAATTTTTTGAATAAAAAATGTTAACATTGACTCAAGATAAAAACAATATATTTATTTTCTAACCTTAATTAGCAATACATTGATTTATTAAAGCAGTATTTCTTCGTCGAGAAAGCGTCGAGAAAATAAAATTTAACGATGACTTCAATTACGGGTCGGATACCTTAATTACAATTACAGGTACCTAATTTGGAACAAAAACCATATCTGAATTAAACTTTGATTTTTGATTTACCTTTCTTATGACCAACTTCATGAAAATATTTTACTCAAATAGATTCTTACAAACAAAGAAACACAAACAGCCAATGGATAATGTGCAGTTATAAGCCCGCTATTGCATTATTTGTAATTCCGCTAAATAAAAAACGAGTTTTGTGTTTCTTTATATTTGACCATCTTTTCTGTGTAATCTTATTGATTTTTGTACCATAATCATTCACATAAACAGATTTCATGAACATTTGTTAATCCGCACCAAATTGCTAGTCTGAGATTATTCTTGACTTTATGTATCAGTGTTTGGTTGTTTGTCTAGTGTTGCATTCATGTGCCGTGAAGGCGTTTAGTTGATAAAAACGCTTATACACTCTCAATCTCCACGCAAAGGATTCTTGGTATCCTAGTCAACCAACCACAATCACCTCTGCCACATCATAGGATGACGCCATGTGAGATAAGTCTCGCGTACAAACGCAGTACTTTTTGTGTAAAATGGTATCAAAAGTGCATGAAGACACTATATAAACCAGAGGCTCTTAAGAGCCTGTATCGCTCACCTGATTTTATAGGCAATGAAGATGGCATTTCCCTGATGTTAAAGTAAGTCCTGTAATTTTCAATAAACTTTAAATAGGACCATCCAAACAATATTACTAGAAAGCTTTGTTTCATTGGTTAACCCGTTGTATAGAGAAGATTTTTTTTATTTGCCATTGGGTCCTATGTTAAACTAAGTCCTGCGGTGGTGGCGGCCATTTTGAATTTCCAATTGCCATAAAAAACATAAACTTTATAAAGGACCATCCAAACAATATTGCTAGTAAGTTTTTGTTTCCATTGATTAACCGGTTTCAGAGAAGAAGCCTTTAAAAGCTTTTTCCCCTAGGGTCCTATGTTAAACTAAGTCCTGCGGTAGCGGCCATTTTGAATTTCCAATTGCCATAAAAAACATAAACTTTATAGAGGACCATCCAAACAATATTGCTAGTAAGTTTTTGTTTCCATTGATTAACCGGTTTCAGAGAAAAAGCCTTTAAAAATTTTCCCCATAGGGTCCTATGTTAAACTAAGTCCTGCGGTAGCGGCTATTTTGAATTTCCGATTGCCATAAAAAACATAAACTTTATAGAGGACCATCCAAACAATATTGCTAGTAAGTTTTTGTTTCCATTGATTAACCGGTTACAGAGAAAAAGCCTTTAAAAACTTTTTCCCATAGGGTCCCATGTTAAACTAAGTCCTGCGGTAGCGGCCATTTTGAATTTCCAATTGCCATAAAAAACATAAACTTTATAGAGGACCATCCAAACAGTATTGCTAGTAAGTTTTGTTTTGATTGGTTAAACGGTTTCAGAGATGAAGCCCTTTTAAACTTTTTTCTCATAGGGTCGAATGTTAAACCAAGTCCTGCGGTGGCGGCCATTTTGAATTTCCGATTGGGATAAAAAACATTAACTTTATAGTGGACCATCCAAAAAATATTGCCAGTAAGTTTTCTTTCCATTGGTTGACCGGTTTCAGAAAAGAAGCCTTTCAAACTTTTTCCCATAGGGTCCTTTGTTAAATTAAGTCCTGCGGTGGCAGCCATTTTGAATTTCCAATTGCCATAAAAAACACAAACTTTATAGAGGACCATCCAAACAATATTGCTAGTAAGTTTTTGTTTCCATTGATTAACCGGTTTCAGAGAAGAAGCCTTTTAAAACTTTTTCCCATAGGGTTCTATGTTAAACTAAGTCCTGCGGTGGCCGCCATTTCGAATTTCCAATTCCCATAAAAAACACAAACTTTATAGAGGACCATCCAAACAATATTGCTAGTAAGTTTTGTTTTGATTGGTTAAACGGTTTCAGAGAAGAAGCCCTTTTTAACTTTTTTCCCATAGGGTCCTATGTTAAACTAAGTCTTGAGGTGGCGGCCATATTGGTTTACCAATCAAAATAAAAAACACAAACTTTGTAAAGGTCCATCCAATGAACATTATGGCCAAGTTTGGTTTCAATTGGCCAAGTGGTTTCAGAGAAGAAGATTAAAATGTAAAAAGTTTATAGACGCCGACGACGACGCCGATGGACGCAAAGTGATAACAATAGCTCACATGACCCTTTGGGTCATGTGAGCTAAAAACTTATACGTTTTTGTGTTTTATTAAAAACAGCACAGGCAGACGACAAATGAAGACACGCAGTAAACAGGGGATGACGTGTGGCAGAGGTTATATCTGGGATCAAGCTATATTGTCTGTGTCGTAGAGTGGTACGCGCTATGGTTTCCTTTACTTTCTGCATCTGTTTTTTTTATTGTTTATCTCATGCTTGCATTTACGTGCAAAAAAAAGTTTCGAGTACTAATTTATTTTTCAACTTTAACAATATCTAATTGTCTTATATGACAAGCAATAACGCTTTAAAGTTAACAAAATAACATTTCATGTATACCAAATGAGACAACAAACGATCACTTTCACGTTTATTATCAACTGATCAAGGTAGTAAAAAGGCAATGCACGTACTGATCCGTACTACAAAACGGGTCCTACCGCATTTCTTATGAATAATTCAAAACAAGCGTTGCAAAAAATAAAACGTTAACTTACCTAGTGAATGTTTTAATAAGAGCGTAACGGAACGTGGAAAAACGTACCAAAACGTACAACAAACGTAGGAAAAAAACGTAGTAAAACGTATTCACACATTTTGTATGGAACTGCATATGTACTACACATGAATACGTTTCATGTACCGATACAGTTGTTTCTTCTGCATAAATGTACGTTTCTCTAGGTTTAGCTACGTTCTTGTCCGAGTTTGTATGGGTTACTATGTTCATATTTGGTGTTTGTGAAATTCGATTGGTTTCCATCCCTTCAGAGAGAAATGATATCTGGATAAAGCTAGTTAGCTTGAGCTCGTCTTTCAATCGTAACAAACTTGCATTATATATTAATGAGAGGCAAACAAAGGAAGGCTAGATCTGCATGTTTAGATCAGAGAAAATTTCAGACGCCGATCTTTGTCATATTTGAACAAATCATGGCGGATCTTCGACTTGAACATGTTGCATCATTCACTTGAGCTAAAGGTTGCTATGCTATATTGCCACGGGGGTAGTTACCACTCGTTAATTTACACTTTCAGGGTACCTCTTAATACCATTTCATAAACAGTAGTCGATGTTTGCAATTATGTTATAGCGTTAATTTAATACAAACTACTGTAAAAACATTTAAATGGTTTTATGTTGCTGATTTATTAGGTTCTTTAAGGCATCGGCGCATTGGATGGAAAACATGTGACCATAAGATGTTCTCTAGAAGGTGGTTCACAGTATTATATTTACATGGCGCTCATTCTATTGTTTTCGTTTGATTATGACGCGGACTATAAGTTCTATTCAAGCAACATTGGCGCTTCAGATGCCTATTTCGACGCTCAAATTGGAAATTGCTATAAGAGGCAATATATAATCGACGACAAAATACTTTTAGCACCGGCAGAACTTATTTCCGAAGATGACAATATACTTAATCATAGGCGACGATGCGCTTTAAAGTTTACTGATAAAATCTTTTTCACAGAACAACATGGACGGGTTTTTCTAACAGACTATTCAGATACTGAGGGGGATTGAAAACGCTTTCTGAATTCTAGCAAGCCGTTTTAAATGCCTACCGAGTACCTTGAAGCAAACGCCCAACAATGTTGAGCTTACAATACTTGCTTGTGTGTGCCTCCACACCATTATGTATATAAGGTATTCATGTGATCAGAATGTATTACTGGACCACGTGAATGAACACAATCAAGTAGTTTCAGGTGCCTAGTGGGATGAGGCTGACCTAGAAGATATCAAACTTATTGGCGGTAATTTCAGAACAAACACTTTGTTTGAATCATTAGTATTCCTCACCAACAGGGAGTGGTTCGTGGCATGAGAGTATTCTTCAGTAATGTAATATGTGAGTTTTGATTAAAATATTATAAAATACATCCAGCTACATAAAGGTATTATAACACGCAGAAAAGTGAAATGAAACGTAATCTTAGTAATAATTGCAACACAGTACTGAAAACATAATCCTAGCTAAACACATACTATATATGCGTAGTAAATGCAACTACATGCATTAATATTTGATAGAACATAGCACAAATATACCGCAAACCTAGTATTCAAAATAACGGAACATTTTTAGGTAAATTATTAGCTATTTAAAAAATTAGTAACACGAATTCCTTGAAACAGGACAAAATGACTTAACAATTGGAACTAGGCTTTTGACATCTTATTGATTTGAAACAAAATTTAACTGCCACCAAATGATACTATTATAATAATTTATACATTTATATATATGTGAGGATTTATTAATGTTTGTATACGGTTTGCGTTTTTTGCAGAAATATGTTTAAAAAACAATCTTAGTCTTTCTTTGTTTATACCTTTTAATTAGTGCCAACAATGTGATCCTAGCAGTCTTTGAAATCAGGTTATTTGTAAATAAACTTAGCCTCTGTTTGTTTTATCCGTCCTTCAAAACATGTCGCATAGTTCTTGGAACTATTATTTAATGATTGGTAGATATTTGGTGTTACATTTAACGATCACTTTGGATTACGATAACATTGGACATAACATAAACATTACAAAATTCAAACTCTAAACATTAAATTCTTGTCATATATCATGTATTTTCTATAATACATAAAATGTAACCGTATTTAACCTTAGCAATAAATTAGTTAACATCTTTGTTATTTAATTTTTTCACATTATTTCTAACCAGCATAAACCCAACTTAAAATCTAGATACAATTTGCTAAAAATGTAAAACAATGTATTGATGTTGTGTTATCATGTTTACTCTCTTTAAAAATGGACATTGTGAGAAAAAAAACAATCGAGTTTTAACAAAACAATAAAACCATATTTAAACATTATAGTAAATCAATTAAACCAGCTACTTAAGATTATATAATTATATTTCTGAACGGATTTATAATGATAACAAGTCGTTACTATTATACTAAATATATTGCTTTATTACAATACAGTTTGTTTGTGACGTAGACAGTAAGGTAAAAGTAACTACAATATGATCTGAATGGCTATATATTAATTATAAAACCAGGAAGTTTGGAAGGACTCCAACTTTTTGTATACCATTGAATTACATAACTACATTTTTTCGATCGATATCGCAATTAATTAAATAACTGTATAAATATGCATATCTTATTTAGGTCAATTTTGATATGTATTCACTAGCAGTAAGATAATGTTTAAAACTTAATTTATATGTTTTGTAAACATGTTTTGATGCAACAAAATAACGTTCCCAACGTCTAATTGTTCAACATTATTTAAAGTAAGTAAACGGCAACACATATTACTGATCATGACCAGATAAATGCGAACATGTCTAGCAGCTAGATATTAAAAATAAATTTTCTTTGACTTTTTTGCAATATGAATATTATCATTTGGTTCATTTTAAGAAAGATATTTCCTGATGTTATTATTATCTAAGATAAATGTTTAATTTCTTTTTCAATTGTAATGATATTTACACTATCATTTTATAACATATTAGGCATATTATCAGATTACGAATAAATTAATATTGTTTCGTTCTATGATATAGGAAAGGAGATTTTAGTTTTATGTCTTTTTTGTTCGCTTCCTAGGCAGTACTAAGTTTCTAGCCATTCATTACTTGTTGGTATGTTACTGCATAGCTTCCCAAAATGCACATATCTCAGTTCCAGAGATTGCTGTAACACAATTAACCAACAGGGAGTGTGCTGTTGCATGACAGCATGCTTCAGTAATGTAACATATCAGTTTTGATTAAAATATTTTATGCTCTCCTCCTTCAACTTCAGGAATCACTCCTTAGTTACCCTCTTGACAAATAAAAACACAATATATAGATTGAAAATTTTTACTGATTAAAGTAAAAATTAGTTACAAAAACATAAAATGACAAAACATTCTCTACAAGCTAATAACAGGATTAATTTGGCATAAAAAATCCATACAGACCAAAAACACATTTCAAAAATTCTTGTTACATGATAATGTGTAACATAAAAGCTTGGCCTAGAATAACATGTTTAAATTGGTATAAAAAATCCATACATACTAAAACACATTTCAATACAACAAAAGATTAAGAAACATGTATAGGAAAAATTCATCAAGAGGTGTTGAAGGGGATGGAGGGTGGGATAAAAAACAAATTCCAAAGACTGTAATAAATTGTTGCTCTTAATTTTCAACAAGTGTAGAGATAACGCATTCCCAGCGTTTGTCTTCGTAATTGACCAATCACACGGCAGCAAAGTTAACATAAAAATGAGGCTACTTGGGGAAATTGAATGTTGATAAATGAGGTACAACAAGGACATACAAAAATCAAACATATAAAAGTTTAATCTACATAAAAGAACTGTTGAAACTCGTCAACATAAAATTAGTTATTAAAATAACTTGCATTTATGCTCTCCTCCTTCAACTTCAGGAATCACTCCTTAGTTACCCTCTTGACAAATAAAAACACAATATATAGATTGAAAATTTTTACTGATTAAAGTAAAAATTAGTTACAAAAACATAAAATGACAAAACATTCTCTACAAGCTAATAACAGGATTAATTTGGCATAAAAAATCCATACAGACCAAAAACACATTTCAAAAATTCTTGTTACATGATAATGTGTAACATAAAAGCTTGGCCTAGAATGGGGTCAAAAGAGCCACCAGGAGAGATGTTATGCAATAACATATCTCCTACCCCACATAGGCCAAGCATTGGCAAGAAACTACAAAACACCACTTACATTTTATAAAAAAGACATTGACCATTGTGTCAAAAGAAAACTTTGGCAAACATAATGTAATATAAATACAGCAAATATTAACAATGTCTACTACATATTGTAAATAAGTAATTTAAGTCTTAATCCAGTAAAATTGTTACCAACTAAATATTGACCCAACGGCCCAAGCAGTTGAGACAACAATGAAACTAATGTACATGTACTTGTCTTTATGTGAATGCTGGTGCACTTTCTCTTACATTGAGCTTGACTAAAAGATAACTAATAATAAAATTAAACAAGCTTACCGGCCTAAGAAAATAATTATATAGGTAAACCGAAGATGAACTAATAATAAAAAATTAAAACATTTTTACAGGCCCAAGCAGGTAAACCTAAAAATTATTAAGCAGGTGAACAGGATATGAGATAATAATAAAGTTTAAAACATGTTTACCGGCCCAAGCAGGTAAACAGAAAATTGATAAGCAGGTGAACAGAATATGAAACAATAATAAAGTTAAACATGTTTATCTGTCCCAGTAGGTAAACAGAAAAAAGTTAAGCACAACCATTGGAACGGATATATTTATAGAATGCATTTGACTTCCATCTACCCAATGAACGTATCTGTGAATCTGATAAACCTTGTTCTGATGCAAATGTTGCAGCTCCAATTCTAAAGCTATGTCCTTTATATTTGGAGCTATCCAGACCACATGCTTTGAGGCATTGATGTAAAACCCTGTCAAAATCGGAACGAGTTGTTGGTTTCCCTAGACATGAACAAAAAAGTGGTGTTTGTATGTTAGAA
Source organism: Limnoperna fortunei (assembly GCA_944474755.1). Lineage (NCBI taxonomy): Eukaryota > Metazoa > Mollusca > Bivalvia > Mytilida > Modiolidae > Limnoperna > Limnoperna fortunei. The sequence goes on along the minus strand of OX104111.1, from coordinate 43,357,220 downwards.
GATGGTCGTACCTTTAAATATTGTACCACAGCCTCAACTGCAGATTCATTGGCAGGACCTTTAGAAAATTTTATTACTTTGGCCTGTCCTTTAACATTATGTTTGAATTTACGAAAACGTATTTCTATCTCTTGAGCTATACCTTGAGAGTAACAAACTGTAATATCTTGTAACTGAATAAGTGAATCTAATGGAACATTCTTAGTCATGACGAGCTCACCAATTCTGGCCCAAGCAGAAAATGCTGTTAAAAACAATGCCTTATAAAGCAAACAATCATATCGGGATGTTAACATTGGTAAATGTATTAACAATTTATTCAAAACAGGAACTGTTATAGGTAAACGAGAATCAAGAGTACACTTGGCTAAGCGATAGGTTCCTGAGATTAGTTTATCAACTAGGAATGACCGAGTACCGTCAGGCAAGGAAAGCATCTTGTGAACGTAAGAAATTGCAGACAGATAAGTTGATATTGTAGTTGGTGCGAAAGCTTTCTTAAACATATATGCAATAAAAAGTGATATAGTAGCAACAGATAATGGTAACGTAATAGGGACACATATTTCTGTACTAAACTGCTCAAGCTGTTTCCATGCCCGTTGATATGTAGATAGAGTAGATGGAGCCAAAGCTGCTTGAGTTAAAATGTTAATGTATCCCAAAAGTTCCGTGGAAGAAGCTGTTCTGGTATTTGGGATGGATTGCGGTGAGCGTTTGGGTGACTTTCTAAGAATCGCTCCACCTGTAAACGAGAGAGGTAATCAGCTTGACTATTCTTTTTGCCTGGTATATGTTTTGCTTTAAACAAAATATTGTGTTGCAAACACCTTAAAACCATGAACCTCACCATCTTGAGAACATGAACATCAGTTGAAGTTTGTTTGTTGATCACTGAAACAAGCGCTTCGTTGTCCGTAAAAAAAAGAATCGCATGATTCTTCCATAATTTTCCCCAAATTTCAATAGCCAAAATAATGGGGTAAAATTCCAAAGTCATGATATTCATACTCTTCCAGTTCTCTGGAAAAGGACCATAAAACCAATTGCAATTGTAGATTCCAGCATATCCTTTAGACTGTGCAGCATCAGTATAAAGCTTTAAAACCCTACTTGACAGAAAATTTTCATTCAAAAATATAGAAACTCCATTGAAATTTTCTAAAAATAGCAACCATAGTTTCATGTCATCTTTAGCTTCCCCAGTTAAATGAATATGTTTTTGTGTAGAAATTTTCATTGTCAAATTAATCATTCTGCGAAGAAAAGCCCTACCAGGTTGGATCACTGAGCATGCAAAATTTAACCGACCTATTAGGCTTTGCAAATCCTTTAAGGTGCAAGTTTTCATTGCCAAAAACTTTTTAGTAAAGTTCGGCATTTATATAGTTTTGCAGGTGGTAAACGAGCTTCTTGTGTTTGTGTATCCAGTGTTATGCCTACAAAGTCCATCACTTGAGAAGGTAGTTCAGTTTTGGCATTTGACAAAGGGACATTTAGCTCTTCACATAAGCCCACAAAAGCCCTGAGTTTAGCTATGGCATCAACTTGGGATTTTTCAATAATCAAGAAATCATCCAAAATATGGACCATTGCAGTGACGCCCAATTTGTGTTTTGCAACCCATTCTAATGCAGTGCTAAAAGCTTCAAAAATTTTGCAGCTAGTTCTACAACCCATTGGGAGACAGCGATCATAATAATATTTTCCTTCCCATTTAAAACCCAATAAATTATAATCATCTGGATGAACGGGCAGGATACGAAAAGCAGATCTAACATAGGTCTTTGCTAAAAATACTTCATAATTGGAATTACAAAGTTTTTGAATCTCGAATATGGCATCATTAATACCTGCAAATTGAACAGTAGCGGCTTCATCCGAAATACCAGAATTAACCGAATTTGATTTCTTGTCTGGGTAAGACAGGTTATGAATTAGACGCCATGAACCAGGCTCCTTCTTCGGTACTAAACCTAAAGGGGATATCATTAATGGGTCTAATGGTATATTATCAAACGGCCCTTTTATTCTTTTTAAAATTACCTCTTTCTTAATTTTTTCTGACACAATAGCAGGGTTGTCTAAGGCTGATTTTAAATTATAACTGTCAATTTGATACCTTTGACCCTCATGTTCTAAGTGAAAACCATATTTTAAACCACTTATCAAATATGTAGATTTTTCTAAATCATATCCTTTTAGATAATTTTCCAAACGTTCAACATTTATAGGAGTAGGTAGATCATGGTTTAGATTTGTTTGAGACTGTGCTTCTGTTTGGTGGATCTTGTGACTCTGGACTTTTTGTAATGTTACTGGTTTGTCTGTTCTCAGGTCTAGTTTGGTTTTGTTTAATGCAAAGGGACATGGGATGTGCTCTGTAGCAAATGTAGCAGAGATGCAAGTAGCCACAGTTTCCATCACAAGATCGCCCTTCGTTGTATCTGTGGCAGGTTTTACGAGGGGCGTTGGCTGGAAAGGGTTTAGCAGATTGTGGAAAACGTATGAAGTTACCTATTTTGGCAGATTTTTTAGACACATTCCCTAAGTTAAAGTTTGAATTTACATTCTTATTTTGATTTCTACTGAGAGCCCTGGTGTGTAATAATTGATCAACACAGTTCCAAGAAAGTGCACCATCATTTTGCATATTTTGTCTGAAATTTATATCATAAAAATACCAGTCACCACCATCCTTATAAATCTGACGAATAAGATCAGCATATATTGCTAAATCTTCTGCTAAAGTAGGATGATTAGGACTACCTCTTCTCAAAACTGATGCAAAAATTGCAAAAGCATCTGTCCAGTTTTCTATATTCACAAACTTTCTTTTCTTGCCCGAGGCTAATCCCACCTTTTGATTATGCACTTCAAAATGAAAGCCCAATTCAGAAGGCCTATGATTAACTAAAATGTCTGACATTTCAACAAACTCTCTGTTTAAAATTTTTTCTTGTAATTTGACATTAATTTTAGTGTACAAAGGTCTCCCTACTGGAGTATATGATGCAGTACCATAATTAGAATTGTTAATCATTGTACCAGTGGCAAATTCTTGTGCTGGAATTCTGATAATATCGTCAGAATTGTTATTAGGAATCTGTATACCTGATGTAATATCATCTGTGTTAAAGATGGGTCCAGGTGTCTGCAACAATGTGTGAGAACTACTACATGTAGCTGCAACCTGTGTGTTTGCTGCAAACATCCCATTGTCTTTTAAATTTTGCAATACTTTTGCAGTAACTGCATCTGATAAAGCTTCAGTCATTGCCTCCATATCTTTTGTTGATGTGTTCATTTCATCTGGAGTTAGATTATCCAGTCGTCTCCTTTTGGATGGTCTATTGGTCTTAGGTGGCATATTGTACCCTATATAAATCAGATTACACTGGTTTGAGCAAGAAATAAAATAAAGTACTAGAGATTTAGCCAAAATACATGTAATACTACATGTTTTGTACTAGAACCCAATACTGGGTCCTTAAATACTAATCTGCCCAAAAAGCATAATCTAGGTTGATCTAATACAAGATCATATTTGAAACAAAATATTTGATAAAATTATGTAAGAATAAATTCAATTCCCTGACCCAATACAAGGTCAACAATGTTACGAGTAACCCAATACAAGATCACAGTTTCAAGATAATACATCTGAGATGCAACTATTGTTGTCATCATAATTACATTTACCATAATTTTTGTGGTCATAAGTAACCCTCTGAAAGCCTATTGTTGTACCAATTCACTAGGTAATTAACCCCATGTACTTGTATATACTAGTACACTAGTATAAAACTGGACTATATCATTGGTACAATGTAAGATATGCAATACATTATAGATTTATAATGAAAACTATGCTGGTTGCAAAATATCAACTACATAGCCAAAACAATGACCTAATACAAGGTCATTGGTATCTATACATTAATTACCCGAAAAGTACAACACAACTTGACAGCATTACCTGCAAGAAGTTTCAAACAAAAGCACTCTTCTAACAATGGAAGTTCCAAATGCAATACATGTATTGTAACAGTAATTCACATCAAAGCAAACACAATCTGAAAAAATGAAGCAACAATTTCAGGTATAAAATATCTAACTACCACTTTTTGCACTAGTACATGTATGATGTAATATAACTACTAGTACTAACTAGTATGGATTGCTTATAAAGTTTGTAATGTTTATACACATGTCCGATATCAATTTGTGTTACCTGACTTTATTCATTTGTGAATGTTGTTTTTGTTTTTTTTTTTCATAATATTAATTTATAAACTGAAGGACATTTTTTTTTGTTTTTTTTTTTTTTTTTTTTTATACTTGTTGTAAAACTACCCGACAGAATTAGCATTAGCATAACTCAACTGGTAATCCATACGAGCAATGCCACAACTAAGCAGACTAAAAACATTAACCTACCAAAATCTAATTTCAATAAAGATGGTCTAAAGCATGCAATATAGCTAATCGTAGAGATCTATAAAATTTTTTCATTCCTAAATCAGACAAATGTATTCCATCGGTATGATAAATATTGCATGGACTGTTCATCAGCCTTAAATGCTTCCAGAAGAATGTCTTGTGTGATGAAGCTGCAATTAGATCTGGTAACATCTGGTTTACAACACTTCTGCGGTAAGAATAAACATGAGCTGGTATATCTCGTGGTTGTGTTCGCTCAAATATTTCGCAAAAAGTAACAGTTTTGACACTGCAATAATGCGTACATAGGTAATCCATCCAATCATTAATGCTACAGGCAAGAGATTCCGGCTGCAAATATGTGTTACACATATCGTTACCACCTACTTGTAAAATTAAACACGATGGTTGGGTCTCCGTGATTAAAGTGTCCAATTCAGCATTATGCTTCAAACTGTTTACTGTTCCACCGGATAAGCCAAAACACTGAACGTTACACTGTAGTAAATTAAAATCACTTCGAATTACTCCATTTTTACTGAATTCGCCTGTTAGTCGTGTAACAAAACTCGAACCAATAATCAAAACTGTTGGTATTGTCGCACGAGCCATTTACACAAGGGCGATAATCAATAGATACATTGTAATTAAAAAGCAGACACGGATGAGTTAACAGAATTACGTAATATTCCAACGGTTTAACACTGGCAAGTACGAATAGTATCCTATATCCAATCAATTGAACGAAATTAATATTATATATAAATAAGAGTAAAATCTATTGTCTTACATGTAAGTTAATTGAATCGACCGAAATTTGAACGTGAACCTCGTTGTGCACATGGCGAACTAAAAGATGCATGCTATTTAAAACAGTTTTCGTGATTATACCATAATTCTGGAAAAAGTTACCTACGTTCTGACTGTCAAAATACAAATATCTAAATGTTCTCCAAAGATTAACAGATTAAATCCTCAAAACAATGATAAAAAACAAATTCCAAAGACTGTAATAAATTGTTGCTCTTAATTTTCAACAAGTGTAGAGATAACGCATTCCCAGCGTTTGTCTTCGTAATTGACCAATCACACGGCAGCAAAGTTAACATAAAAATGAGGCTACTTGGGGAAATTGAATGTTGATAAATGAGGTACAACAAGGACATACAAAAATCAAACATATAAAAGTTTAATCTACATAAAAGAACTGTTGAAACTCGTCAACATAAAATTAGTTATTAAAATAACTTGCATATAAAATTAAACCATACCCGTTTGGTTTTCGTCCGTTTGATATGACAAACATCTATATATTAAATAACTTTTTCATAAATGATACTGGACAACAATTATCAAAAGCTCGTATAACATTTAGATAAACGTAATGAAACATAATCGTAGTAATAACATAGCAGCAACGTACTAAAACGTAGCAAACCCTAGTAAAACGCACATACTACGAGTCGAAGCATATAATTATCTAGTAACCGTCGGTTTGTTCTTACTATCAAAACACGTAGCACAAAGATACCGCAAACCCAGTATTCAAAATAACTGGACATTTTTGGAAAAAAATTAGTTATCTGAAACGTAGTAACACGTAGTAACACGAAGATTAAACAGTTGGATTTCTACATCCTATTGATTTGAAACAAAATTTAACGCATACCAAATGGGATTATAATGTTTTATACATGAATTGATTTATTAATGTTTGTATACGTTATGGGTTTTTGTGCAGAAATATATTTAAAACAATCATTATGTCTATCTTTGTTTATAATTTTAAAAATATGTTACCAATTTTATCTTAGTAGTCTTTGAAATCAAGTTATTATACTTAATAAACAAATTCTGCAATTGTAAATAAACTTGCCACAATTTGTTTTAATAGTCCTTTAAAACCTGTCGTATAGTTCTTGGAACTATTAGTTGAGGATAAGTAGGTATTTGCTTTGGCATTTAACCATCATTTTGGATTACGATGACTTATATAATATAAACATTTAATAATAATAAAAATACATTACATTCTTAAATTGTCATTTATCATGAATTTTCTCTAATAATAAAAATGTGATTTTGCTCACATTTGCCAATATTATTCAATCTTATAAAATGAATTAATTAGAATATCTGACGGTACATCTTTTTTTTCACATTATTTCTAACAAGCATTCTCCGAACTTAAAATTTGGATAAATTTGCTTGAAATGGCGTAAAACATGTTCAAACAAAATTTATTTGATGTTGTGTTATTTTTTATGTTTATTTTATTCAAAAATGTACATTGTGAGAAAAACATCTAGTGTTAATATCAACAAAATACAATAATAAATTTTAAACATTATACATAAATCAATCAAACCAGCTACTTAAGATTATATGATTTTTTCGAACGGATTTATAATGCTAACAAATCGTTGCTACTAAAATTATTAATTTATGGCAATAGATTTTGCCTGTGACGTATGCAGTAAAGTAAATGTGATTTTGCTCACATTTGCCAATATTATTCAATCTTATAAAATGAATTAATTAGAATATCTGACGGTACATCTTATTTTTTCACATTATTTCTAACAAGCATTCTCCGAACTTAAAATTTGGATAAATTTGCTTGATATGGCGTAAAACATGTTCAAACAAAATTTATTTGATGTTGTGTTATTTTTTATGTTTATTTTATTCAAAAATGTACATTGTGAGAAAAAAATCTAGTGTTAATATCAACAAAATACAATAATAAATTTTAAACATTATACATAAATCAATCAAACCAGCTACTTAAGATTATATGATTTTTTCGAACGGATTTATAATGCTAACAAATCGTTGCTACTAAAATTATTAATTTATGGCAATACATTTTGCCTGTGACGTATGCAGTAAAGTAAAAGTGACTACAATATGATATGAGTGGTTATAGATTGATTATAAAACCAGGAAGTTTGGAACGACTCCATTTTTATGTTAACCATTGTAATTTACATCTAATATTTAAATTCATTACATAATGGTATAGATATGGATAACTTATAACCGTAAATGTTTAGTGCATCCACTTACAGTAATATATTGTTAACACGAAATTTCTGTTGTTAAAAAATTTTTTGATGCAACAAAACAACGTTCACAACGTTTTATTGTTCAACACTATTTAAACAAAGTAAACGGCCACGTATATGACCCGCACCTGTCTAACAGCTAGATATCCAAATAAAAACTTTCGTTGACTTTTTGCAATATGAATATAAATCGGAATAAAATTGACACTTTTATTTTTAACATTTTAGGCATATTATAAGACTACGAAATTCATAATGTTTCATTCTATTATATAGGGAAGGAGAGTTTATTTTATGTAGTTTGCGTCCTGAACAGTACTAATTTTTTCAGCCATTCATTACTTGTCGTTGCGTTACCGCATATCTTCTCAAAATGCACGCATATCACTTTAAGATCTTGCTGTAACACATTTGTTTTTGGCAAGATCACTAATATGTTACTTAAATAAATTTCAAAGTTGACATTATCCCTGATAGATTCCTACCGCAAAACAATATCGATAGTGGTCTTTCTATGTTTTTAAATCAGCTCAGCCCAATATAAACGAAAAAAACGACGGCAACAGGAAACGTTAACCCTTATGGACCACCTAGTTTTATTGCTTGTACTTTCTTGTATCCATATGAGGTTGTCATTTCGATGATTTAAATTGTAACTTCCTACTTAAAAGTGAACAAAACATTAAACACACTCTAAATTAAATTAGTTGTAATAACAAATACAAATACCTTGTTTACAGTTCCATATAATTAAGCACATAAACAATTGTTAAAATCATCAAAGAGAAAAGGCAATCAAATTTTGTTTGATTGTTTTTTTGTCTGTGCTTTCACATAATAATTCAGTCTAATTTATTTTCAGTACGTAATATAACAAAAGAGGAAATTATTATTCTGTTTGATGCTGTAGTGAAATTTAAAATTTAATCAAGACACATTAATTAAAGTATTTTGAAAGCGCATATATCAAGTTTTCTACAGATCGTATGTTGTTCTAAACAGTTGTCCACGAATAGCGACTAAATAGCATGATAAAACTGAAAAAGTGCTGAACGTAAAACATCTTTCACACAAGCAAACTAAAGGGCAGTTAATATAACCCTGTATTTCTGATGTTTCAGAAATCCGCTGGATAGATATACTATATTGTTGTCTCAATACTTAGACGTTTGTATATAATTTACTGACTTTGACTGTATGACTTTGTCATCCTATATAATATATACAAAAATGATGAATTACATTACTGTCAGATTAATACGTACTGGTTACGAAAATTCCATCGTCACGCGCTAGTACACGTGTACTATGTCTATGTCTACAATTCACCTCGGTTAATGAAGCTATATTTTTGATATAGCGGATTTGGCCGAGGGGTCTGAACCACTGGACATAGTGCAGGCGAATTGGTGCCACAGTGTCACAACGGTGTAATTTCGAATCCCGCGGAGGGAAAGCAAAAATTTGACAGTGTTGGGCTTAATTTGTAAACGTATATACACATGTCTAGAAGATTATGCAACGATACATATGACAGTGTTTCTTGTCAAAAATCTAGACACGGACTGACCAAGGAATGGCCTTAGTCACTGAGTGTCAATATAAATAAATAACGTAAACAAGTCATAAAATATTGATCATAAAACATTCTCACTCCAACTGAACCCAAAACTTGTATACAGTTGCTTCCCAGTCCGCCACCCGCGGACTTGCCGTGCTATTACTTGGCTTTGCTCAAAGGATTAAAGTATTTTTTCATTAGGAGATGGAATAATAAGTCCACTGGGATAATGTAAATACACAATACAGGTAGTTAAAAATATTATATAAAAAGTCCAAAGAGATTACCAACCAGTAAACTTATTAAGTATCGGATCGACAAACTTATAGTTTTATACGTACTTTAGCTGATAATGCAAAGCGCCGTTTGCACGATCAAAGTTTGCCATAAAAATCTTTGTCAAAGTTTTCTTTGACGAAGATTTTTGAGCATGTAAACCTGCATGAAAAAACTTTGTTAAAAAAATTGAAACACTGTTTGGCGTTTACAGAATAGAACCTTATCATTTTTTCTAAAAACTTTGATGAGCTGATGGGAATTGACCGATCAAATGATAAGATCATGTTCTGGAACTCATCAGAATATTGTGTAAACAAAAGCCCATGGATAAATGGCGGGAAAGAAATCAACAAAATTTCAGTGGACTAATAAATTATTAAAAGATTAAATTGATTTACTTCCAATTCCTGAACCAAAGTGTTGTAGCAGCTTCTAGTTTCCGTTTTTGCAACCAGGCCTTACACTACATTCTCCTGGCCTAATACTATATCAACGCATCATACGTTGCAAAATTACTGCACATGAAATGCACGCATACAATGCCATTTACTACTCAAACTTAATATCCATGTTCATAAAGATTCCCGCCAGTTATTTATTTCTATTAATAGCAGAAAACCATCAAAAAGTTTGATCGTGTACACAGAAAACTTTGACAGTGATTGTGTATAAGGGCTTCAGACTCAATGTTAGGACGTCAAATACTGAAGTATCGTTTTCTGTCAACATGGTTGAAGAAATGTTCTGAATAATTTGTGTTTATAACAGCATATTGCGCAAAGTTTATTCGTGACCGAAATTTTACCCGTATAGGATATTTAGTTTATTGCCTAATTAGTTAAATTGTATTAAACAAATTATTGTTATTTTTCAGATCCTTGCAACTGCTATTCGTCTATTTCTTACGAAGAAGAGATCTCTTTTGTATCAATTGGCCGTCATAACTGAAATCCCCTTTGCCGATGATAGATTAGAGAAAAGGTGGAACCAACAAGAATCTGTCGCTGGGGATCTTATGCTAACTCAACCACCTGGAACACTCAAACAAGAAGTCAAATGTGAATGAATAGTAATATTTTGTAAATGCACCAGACCCTTTTCTTTCTTGAAATTGAATGGTTGATTGGACGTTTGATCAGCTATTTTCAGGACGAGAACAAGTTAACAAGCAAATTTTTGACCACTAGAAAAGTATAGAGTATTGGGTAGGGTCAATAATTTAGCCTTTTGTTGTGGCTACAATGAGCCTACTCTTTTACTAAATATATAAAACGGGTCGTTATCGTTCAAGGAGCCCAGTAAGATCAGCGGTCATGCTTTCCGTATTACGACCTGGCAACCCACAAAAAGTGGGTCTCACCTATCCGCCAACCGAGAATGCGCTGGGCTTTTTGTGAGCCCAGCACTAGAAAACCTCCCAGTATATCCCCAGAAGTTAATTCGTTGGATTTTGTTACAGTGAATAACATAAATTGTTGGTGTTCGTATGGAACGTATTCCATCAGATGTATAAAAATTAGCATAGAAACCGACGGGCCAACAAGAACCAGAAGTCAATTTCAAATTTAGAAAAACACACACGATACAAAAAAGAAACTAATATAAATCGTGAGTAATCTAGACTTAATAAAAACAATGCATGCAGTCAGGTTCTCAATGATCTATTCATTATCAGTGCACATATAGTTATGTTATACAAATGCATTATGTATTGTTCGATTAGGATTGGAATTAACACTAGAAAATGACATATTAACCCGGGTATATCGCACATTACAGCAAAACGCTAATAGATTTTATCATGAAATCAGAACAAATGATATAAAATTAAACGTCATGAACAATACTAATATTATAATTTACTACGTCAGAGTCGCGTTTCGTCTAATCAAGACTCATCTGTCGCGCTAAAACCCAAAACATCTTTAAAATCCAAATTATTACGATATTGTATAAATTATCCCTAATCTAGATGCCAATGAAATCCCACTACAGGATAATTCAACATAATTTCGAATCAAATTCCATTCGCTATCTAGATAAGTGTTAAAATTACAACAAAAAAAATAACTATTATAGTAACACCATCCTCCAGTCTTGTTTATGTGGTATTAAAATTTCTCTTCATTAATAAATTATAAGAATCTTTCTTTTGAGAAGATTCGTCAGTTTGACGTCTACAGCCGGGTATTTTCCTGTATGTGACAGTAAGTATAAATTCGTTTCCGAAAATCACATCAATATTTGTTTGTGTATTTAAACATATTTTAACAATTTTTAATATATCACTTGATATATTTTATATATTGAATTTATCGTCAATAAATGTCATGGTCTTTTGTCGTTGATCCCATTGATTTTGAAATTTCGTCTTGCCTTTAAAATTATCATGAACTTATTTATTTACTCTAGTAACGTCTGCAGTATCATGTAATCCATGTTTTTTTTTCAATATATGAATACTTCCTGTGCGGAGAATTACACTATAATACTTCAGCTTCGCCATATTTAAGGGTTATATGTATCTGTTTATTGTATATTAATAAATCATTTCGGTGTTCTACTTTGTTTTCAATTTCTGAGGTAAATTGATATCTTTATTGTACATGTTACTTAAATACTAACTGAAACATTTCCGAGGTACATATAATTGTTCTAATATTGTTTTCATTACGTGAAAATGGTGCAACAATTAAAAGCTAGTTTTTAATGTTTTTGCTGGTTACATGCTGCTGCAATATACATTATGTTAAAGTAGTGCAACGATTTAGTTAGAAGCTAGTTTTCAATGTGTGTGCAGGTTACATCTCTATATGCTTAAGTTAGGTGTATTTGCAGTCTTTGTTACGATGCTTATACGTGTAGTGGGTCATTGGAATGATGCATAATATATATTTTTTACCTGTTTCACGGTCCAAGTCTATGCATACTTTATATTTACATATATGTTATATAATAATTTATTGTTGATAAAAACCAACTTCTTTTTTTTATTGTTATCAATGTAAAACATTTTCATAGTTTAATAGTTAAAAATTAAATTTTGGCTTTAAAAGTCTGTATGTGTTTATATAGAAATATAATCATTTTTTATTATTACATATCATTAAATCTCATGTAACAGTAACGATTTGACAACGACGAAATATTTGAAACATCTGGTATCAAGTTAATATTTAATGCATTGTTTAAAGATTTTAAAATGTTTTACTGCAAAATTTATGAACGACATTTCAGGAATCAGGAGATTGAAAAAATATATCTGTTTCCTTATATTGCAGGGAGTTATTCTTCCTAAAGATACCACAACACCACCAGTAACGTAATAAGGCGAAGCATAAAAATGTAAATGCCAAAAATGTTAAATGCAAAAATGGAAATGCCTTAATGTTGAATGCAAAAATGGAAATGTCTTCATGTTGAATGCAAAAATGGAAATGCCTTAATGTTGAATGCTAAAATGGCAATGCCTTAATGTTGGATGCAAAAAAAGAAATGCCTTATTGTTGAATGCAAAAATGGAAATGCCTTAATGTTGAACGCAAAAACAATCATAAACGTTGCTTGCATGCTAAATTGAAGAAACTTTCTGTTAGAATACTTGCTTGTCCCTTATATAAAAAGTTGTTTTCCGTAATTTGTTTTGTTTTTAAGAACTAACTCACAAATGCCAGCAATCCGGTGGTTAATAATTCCATATAATGTAAGGCAGCGTCATCATTTAGGTACGTAATGGGAAAGTACTAAACCTCATGGCATCGTTGATGCTAAAAACTTTAAGACGTAAAAAAGAAAGTACAGATATGTTTGCACTTGTATCGTGCTTAATGTGTACAAACGCCTAACAACATGTTTTCTCTCAGAAAAATTCTCTGTGTTAAGGTGCACTAGATTTATACTGTTGTTATTAGTGTTAACACTTGTACATGTTGTTTCACAATTTAGTAAAAAACTAGAATAACATTCCGTTGCAAAGCATATCTGTGTACCAGTAATACACAACGTTTAAGATTCTGTTCAAATGTAAGCACTGGGACCACAGAGCTGCTTAGCGCATTCCCAGCTGGCGGATAGTGAGGCAGGCACTCGCCGAGAGTTGATTGATTGATTGATTGAGTGGATGTCTGCTTTACGTCCAGCGAGCAGTATTTCAGCTATATTCAGGACGGGAACAAGTTAACAAACAATAAATCAACGGAAAATGGGGGTGGGATGGGTCACAGGGAATACAATTTTGACTGCCACTGGAAAAGTATAGAGTTTTATGTAGGGGCGGAAAATTTAGCCTTTTTTAGTGGCTACAATGAGCCTACTCTTTTTCGAAGTCTACAAAAGGGTCTTTATCGTGCAAGGAGCGTGGCACTCTCCAAACACGTTACCCACTACGGTATGCGGTCAAGCTTTCGTATTATGACTTGACAACCCCCCAACGAGAGGGTCTCCCCTATCCGCCACCCGGGGACGCGCTGGTCTGCTCTGTGGGTCGAGCACTAGGAACCCTCCCAGACAGGTCATAATACGGGAAACCTGGCGGTGGACCAGTGTGACGGGTTTAGAAAGTGTTACGCTCACGGTAAATGGAGGTAATAACTAAATACCGAACACCGACGAAACTGTCAAAAAAGACAATCCACCAATCAAAGTCTAAAGAACCGGCAACTCCAGAACCAACAACAAAAAAACATAGTAACTACAGCAATGGTCCCGACTTGGTACAGGCATTTCAAAAGAAATGGTGGGTAAAACCAGGTTTTATGGCATGCCGAACCCCGCGCTTCCATTACAAAAGTTTTTGAGTTATTTGATTAAAAGGCATCCTTTGTAAATTATAAAAAGCAGTAGGCTCATTGCAGCAACTACAAAAGACTCAATTCTCCTTCCATACCCAATACTATACTTTTTTCAGCGGCATTCGAAAATTGGGTCTTGTTTTTCCATCCTTTACCCTGTTAAATACTTATACAGGATGCGACAGCTACCCTCACAGATATTAGAACACTATTGAGGATTGGTAGTAACGTTAGTAGGATTATCAAATATTTTTTATCGAAATATAGCAGGGAAGGCAGGAAGCTAGTTTGATCTTTGTCAGTTGTACGCAGTGAAGTTAGTTAGGTGTTTACGAATATATATTAATATGTTTGTTTAAATATGGCACAAAGGCAAACTTGTAATTATTCTGTTTCGCAATCTTAGCGTGTAATTAAGAGTTTTAGTTAACAGATAATTTTTCAAGTATCATTGTTATCATTGTTCATCAAACGTGTATATCAGACACGTCAAACTACCACAGATTTGGCGAGTTTTGTCTGCAAAAGAGTAATGACAACACAATTTTAGAAATCAATACGATACGTTGTACGCTTACTACTGGATGGCCTTTTGTAATTGATTTGTCCAATTCCCTTCAATAGTATTATTCCGGATTCCCTTAGGATGAAGTATACATTCCATACTTTCTTGTGTGAACATTCATTTTGTCTTAGTTGCCAACAATATCGAAGCTTCCGCGTGTAAATAAGTGTATACAGCTGAATTTGTCTTCGAATTTTATTTGAAATGTCATTTTGTTTTACCAAAGCATAGACGATACCGTCACAATTAATCTGTAATTACAAGAGTCGGGGATATATAAAAACCCATATTTGTCAGTCCGAGTCCATTCGTCTGTCTAAATTTGGTTTCCGGTTGATAATTCAATGAAATGGATTATTTGTACATATCAGGTGAGTAAACATCCTTTTTGGAGGCATTCCGATAAAGATCGAGTTTTAGAAGATTCGTCAACATTTAAATACATGTGACAGGTGGGTTAGAAGCTTCATGATTTTAGAGAATTGCTGTCAAAGGATAAATTACAGTCGCCAAAAAAAACCAGTCGAAGTTTTTACAAAATGTTGAATTTTGATCGAACGTTTAACTGCTAATTCATGGTTGTACAATGTGTAGTTATGATTCAAGATATAATAATACAAGGGACCAAACGTGGTTTGTATATGCAGTATTTACACCAATTGGCAATCAATTACTATTTAATCATGTAGGAATTTCGTCTAATATAAGAAATCCAATACATTCTAAAACAGTCGTGCATCACAGATATCTTTTAATGATTTATCAAAGTCATTTCGTTCACATTTTACATACTTTTAATCATCTACCATGTTTTGTTTCGTGTGTCAACACAAACTCTACTAGTATTTGTTTCTAATTAAAGGTTTTAATTTACCTTATCTGACAAATTAACATTATGTACAACTCGCCATAAGTTAAGCAACACCCTATTTTTTCCAGGGAATCATTTAAGATTTTATATATTTTAATATTTTTTTTTAAAGAAATGACAATTAATTTATTGAAAATTAATGACAAATGAAATATACAAACAGTTGCTTTACTTATTGTTTGATGAAAAAAATGTTTAAAGCAGGAACCTATAAATTAGTTATACTAATCCCAGTTTAAAGCAAAGATATAAAAAACAGTGCAAATATAACTTTCATTAGTCAAAAAATAAGTTTGATTGCATACTTCAATTTCACGAACCTAAAGTAAACATCATCACAGGTCACGTTCAGGGAAAGAAAAGACACTTTGAAATGTGTAAAACGCAAAAATACTCAGTACGTCGTGTAACAACCACGCTTCCGGTACAATTCATTAACTCTCCTCCTCGTGCTGTTGACTAAACGACAAAGTGTAACATGTGGTAAATTTTGTCATTTACTTTGAATGGCAACACGTAGTTCTTGTACATTTTGACAAGCAGATGCTCTGTTATTGATTTTACGGCAAATGATAGCCTACAAATGTTCAATTGGATTCATATCGGGTGACATGGATGACAGGGAAGATGCTCAATAGCTTCCTTTTCGGTAACATCACGTAAATTTGTAGCTTGGTGAGAGGTCTTGCGTTGTCATCCATAAAGATGGGTCTGTTACCAAATGTATGATTGTCAAAATGTGGCACAATCATAGCGTTAATGATGTCATTTCGATATTTCTGCCCAGTCATTGTCCCATCAACCACATACAGATTCTGTTTACGGTCGTAGGTCATACGGTATGACCTCACCACATTGTAACAACACCACCGCCAAACGCTGTAATGCCTCGGATGTTGTTCTGGTTGTAAGCAGTGCCTCGTTGACTTGAGGCCTTTCTGTACTCACTTTCACAGTAACGATAAAGTCCACTCCACAGAGAGTTGGACCAACTAACAATTCCAAAGTCACTGAATGTAACTTGGAATTATTCAATACTGTTAACATGGATTCTAATCCGAATATCATTTTCTGGAAACACCATGGGTTTTGGTTGGATTTATCTCACATTGGCATCTTTTTTTTTTCCATTTTATACAAATGTAAAATGAAATATACACACATGTGTATACATGTTACATAATTTTAGTTATTAATATCAACTCACATAATATTAAACATGTACTTGTGTAGTTTGTAGGGATGTTCTTTTGAAATTGCTTGTTTCTCTACAAAATTTGGGTTCATAATGTATATGATTATTTTACATACCTATATTTACATTTGTTGCAAATGTAAATGCTTAATACACACGTGTATACATGTTGCACACTTTTAGCTATTAATATTATCTCATATAATATGAAACATGTACTCGTGCACTCAGTTTGTAGGGATGTTATTTCATGATTCTCTACAAAACTTGGGTTCTTTATCTATATGGTTATTTGTTACATGCATGTAATTTACACTATGATTTAACACTTCATAATTGTGTTCAAGTTGTCTCACCAAGACAGGGCCAGAGGTTTGTGATTATCAGTATAGTTCACAAATGTTACAACAGTTGACTCTGCTTACGTGGGTAGTATGGACGAAAGTGTCTTATGCATGTACTTGTACATAGAGAATTACATATGTCATGTATTAGCAATATATTATTATTGTCCTTGAATTATACATTTATGTGTCTGTAACCCCATTTCATTAACCCAGAGCACACATCACACATGTACACAAAGTACCAAATATCAACTCTCCCTTAAAGGGTACACCCCGAAGGTTTCTCTTAAGGGTAGGGTATTAACAAGGTGCACCGTCATGTATAATGTTGTGTTTGCTCTTCCTAAAAAAATTATATATTACACTATTGTATTTTTCAGCTTCTCAATATGGCTCCTCCAAGGAAAAAGAGGAAGACTTCTCGTCAACAACAAGAGCAGGTCAGTGAGATCTCGGAGGGTGCAACCAGCACAGATATAAACTCAAATATAGTACATGGTTCACAAAGTGGCACTCATACAAATCAAATTACCATTGATTACTCTAGATAAGCCAGAGAAATTTTAAGTCAACAAAGATTGGATCAGCCAGCAGTATTATTGCCGCCAATAGTAACAGTTCCATATATTAATTCTAATGCTTCAGACATTGAGACTTTCCAACATCTACATAATGCGAGTGGCTCACTTCAAGACGCACAGTTCCAGGCATTGTCTGTGCCATCTCTAAGGACCGTGAATTCTAACAACTCTAGAAATTTACATATACCTGCTGCAACTGGTTCATCCTCTCAAGATGCACAATTCCATTCAACTCATCCTTTGACTCCAACTCGTCCATCCATGCAACACACGGTTGGAAGTCCAGAACAGACAGATAATTCCAATACTATTATTCACAATATTGTTTACCAGGTTTTTAATGATATTAATGTAGGGCCAGTCACAGACTCACAAGGTAGAAACTTATGTCATGGTCCAATCGTAGATTTATCAGGTTGTATTCCTCCTGGGGCTCATGTTCCTAAACAAATAAGGGAAAAAATTTGGGGCAATGACTTTATTGATTTGGCACGTCTTTTACCATCACATATACCCGAAGACCCTGTGACAGTCACTGTTGCACCTAATTCTTTCAACATGTCTTCAAAGCCAGTCAAGTTTAAAGCCCCCCTGAGTTTCTACGATTGGTTGACCGCATTTATTATATATTTATATATATTGAAAAATACACAAATGAAAGCTGGTAATTTGCTTAAATATATGTCAACCATCCAAGACATCAACTCTACCAAAGGTCCACAAGCTTTTAGGTCTTATGATCAATCATTTAGGTTGTTACGTAAGTCTCACAATTTACCCTGGCAAAAACCTTTGAATGAATTATATAACAAGGTTTTGAACCAGGCTCCTAAGAGTAGGCAGTTTCCACAGAAATTCTTTTTTCGTGGCAACAAACCTAAGGACGGAACCTGCAATAAGTTCAATAGTCCCTACAGTTGCATCAAAACAAACTGCACATACAAACATGTATGCCAGACTTGTATGGAACCCGGACATTCCAGATTTCGTTGCCCCACTTATCCCACTACCCATTACAACCACAAGTTCTAAATTGCAGTTCACACACTCTAGGCCACAGCCACAACCTACCAACCCCAATCAAAAGTGATGTGTTGGAACGTGAACTATTGGGATATGATAAGACAAAATTAAAAATTTTGATAGATGGATTTAGACAGGGGTTTAAATTGGGGACTGTGGGGGAAATTTCAAATAAATTACCAAAAAATTATAAGTCAGCTTTAGAGAACCCTACTCAAGTCTATGCAAAATTAGCAAAAGAGTCTTTACGGGGTAGAATAGCTGGTCCTTTTCAAAGCCCTCCTTTTGTAAACATGATGGTTTCACCTTTGGGTCTTGTACCAAAAGGGGATACAGGGAAATTTCGCCTTATCCATGATCTATACCCAAAAGGACATTCAGTTAACTCCTTGATACCACTAGAAAATTCTACAGTGCAGTATGAAGGACTTGATCAAGTAATCAAATTAGTCCAGCGTTTTGGAAAGGGGGCTATGATGGCCAAGACTGATATAGAAGACGCATTTCGCATCATTTGCCTCCACCCATCTGAATATCATTTGTTAGGTTTTTCCTGGAATAACCTTTTTTATTATGATATTAGAGTGTTTGCCTATGGGTGCAAGCAGCTCTTGTCAGATTTTTGAAAGTTTTTCATGTGGACTTCAGTGGATCATGGAGAACAAATATCAAGCATCTGGTATGTCGCATATTCTCGATGATTTCCTTTTTGTAGGCCCCCCTAAATCAACAAAATGTTTGACAGATTTGAAAAACTTTTTACACCTAGCGACGAAGCTAGGGGTTCCTATCAAACATGAAAAAACAGTGGAGCCAACAACATGCATTACAATTTATAGTTGACTCGAATCTGTTGGAATGCCGCTTACCACCTGACAAAATTGTTAAAGTAAAACATGCACTTAATTCTACTTTCATGAGGAAAAAAGTTACATTGAGAGAACTTCAATCTGTGACAGGTTTGTTAAACTTTGCATGTTTGGTAGTCTGTCCGGGTCGCACCTTCCTTCGTCGGCTCATTGATCTTACTTTAAAAGTTAGTAATCCATTTCATTATATAAAATTAAATAAGTAAGCCAGACTTGATCTTAGTGCTTGGAAGTTCTTTATTGACTCCTTCAATGGGAGGCCAATGTTTTTATCTGAGGAATGGGCCTCTTCTGACCATCTGAAACTTTATTCGGGAAGTTTGGGGTTTGCCTCTGTGTTTGGTCAATTATGGTTTGCAAAGGCTTGGCCTTTTCATTTAGAACATCATCATATAGCTGTTAAAGAGTTCTTTCCTATAGTTATTTCCTTAGAAATTTGGGGTGCAAATATTCGCAACAAAAAAGTGTTGTTTTTGTCAGATAACCAAGCTGTTGTTGAAGTAATTAATAAACCGTCATGTAGAGATAAGGACTTGATGAAACTTGTACGTCGTTTAGTGATTGCTTCTTTGAGGTACAATATAGTCTTCAGAGCAAAGCACATTATGGGAAAGTACAACATTATACCTGATCTACTTTCTCGTCTTCAATTTCAGAAGGCCAAATTGGTAGCTCCTTGGTTGTCGGAACATCAGGTGGACATCCCATCAGAATGATTAAATATTTGAATAATCAAGCCCTGCGCTTACTTCAAGCATCACTCTCAAAATCAGCTAGAAGTAGTTACAAACGGTCTTGGCAGTTTTTTCTAAAATTCTGCCCCCATGTTAAAGAGTTACCTTTACAAACTGCGGATGTATGTAATTTTATTGGTTACCTTTTTGAGATTTCCTACAGTCCATCCACTATTAATTCACATATATCAGCTCTTAGTTATTTGCATAAGTTGTTCAATTTACTTGACCCAACCGGATCATTCATTGTGAGGAAATTACTAAAGGCAGTGAAAATCTTAAGCCTTCTATTGATGCTCGCTTGCCAATTACCAAAACTATTCTAGAGAAAATAATTCAAAGTTTAGGTTCATGCATTCACGATGATGCATTACAAGTTTTACTCAATGCTGTGTTCTTACTGGCGTTTCATGCTTTTCTTCGCCTCGGCGAGATTTTAATTCGTACACCAAAAGATGAGCATAAGGTTTTGCAAGTACATGACTTAGAATTTACATTAAACTCGAAAACTCATCCCATAGGTCTAACTTTAGTTTTGAGGCACTTTAAACATATAAAGAATGGACAACCTATCACCATATCCCTTGAGAGAAACACCTCTAATCCATTATTATGCCCCATCCAGGCTTTATGGGATTTCCGAAAAAAAATTAATCATAAAACAAGTCCTTTAATCCAGTTTCAAAATGAATCTCCAGTTTCATACAATTTTGTATCTAAAAATTGGCTTATATATTAGATTTTAATGGAATAGACTCTAAAAGGGTGAAAGGTCATAGTTTTTGCATTGGTGCAGCTACTCATGCAGCTAGTTTGGGATATTCTGAACAATACATTAGGAAATTGGGTCGGTGGCATTCCAATGCTGTCCAAAATTATATCAGAATGTCATCTTTTAAATTTTAGTTAAGTACAAATAAGAATCCAATCTTCACATTACTCTTGATAATATAAGAACATTGAATCATACTATAGTTGTTAACTATCTGTGGAAGAGTCACTCTTTGTGGTTATCCTCTGTTTAAAGATTTCATTTTTTTGTTGGTGAGGTCAGGATATGCCTGCTCACCATTTCTTCATATATATGTATATTATAGTAACTGCCTCCCATTAGTGTTACATTTGTTTATGTATTACATGTATATATTTAATTTTTTACATTGAATTAGTATGTTTGTTTACATGCTATGTAAGTAAACCTATGTTTATGGAGGTGCTCTGTGACTGGCCAGAATGTACACAGGTTTTACATCAAAGGTCAGCAGTTGGCTTCTTTGATTGTACTAAGCAATTAACAAATGTTTCATTTTAACTTAAATCCTTAATAAATCTACTTATCGTTTTTAGTTTCAATCTTCTTTAAATGTATTGTCTTTTTGTTAGTGTCAGATGTTTCATTTGTTCTTTTATTATTAGATATTTGCTAATGCCTTACAACTCTATATACTAAATACACTGTTAGTGGCCCTAGGACAGCAGATGGCTGCTTAGGCATTTATACTTTAGGTGTTGTATATATACCTCATATTAATTGTCTCTTGTTTTTTCCACATGCAACATGCATAGGGGTTTTCGTAACAATACATTTCTTCTAAGCCCTTATTCCCGTTTCCTCCCTGCAACACATTCGGGTGTGGCATCGGCCACCTTTAAGCTAAACTTTACTAAAATTATAGCTTCAGGTGGCTTGTGGCCATTTTTTATCGCCACACCTTTTTGTATTGAATAGTTAATTTTTCTTTTAGGGAGTGGAAGATTTAACATTGTTGTATTTTGTTACCACTCCCCCTTTTTATTTTGTAAATGTTTGTTTACTTTTACGTCATGTAATAATTGACATTTATAGTTAATTGTTTTATTTCATTTCACTACAAAAACAGAGCTTCTGTGTTGCTGGGTATTGTGTTTTGTCGGCCATCTATATGATCTAGCACACATTGTCTTGCTACCACATAAAACAAATTTTATTTGCAGAATAAAATAATTTATGTGGTTCAAGATATTCAAATATCATTTTATCAATTGAGTCATTTTTATCTTGATTATGTAACTATTGTAAGAACCAAGCCTGAGTTATTTTTATCTGTGTGATGTAACTAGTGTA
Organism: Limnoperna fortunei; assembly: GCA_944474755.1. Lineage (NCBI taxonomy): Eukaryota > Metazoa > Mollusca > Bivalvia > Mytilida > Modiolidae > Limnoperna > Limnoperna fortunei. Next base: position 43,334,790 of record OX104111.1, on the reverse strand, counting down.
AGTGCTAAACAAAAGGGGCTAATTGATCACGTGGTCAGAGGCCTTCATCAAGATTCAAAGAGACAGGTCATGAAAATTTGCTAAAATTATTTTTGTCCCTCCTCCACCCCTAACATTCCGCCTTCTTTATTTTACATATTTTATTGTATAAATACAATATGGATGTACGTTGTGGCCATTTTTTATCGCCACACCTTTTTGTATTGAATAAATAATTTTTCTTTTAGGGAGTGGAAGATTTAACATTTATCGGAAATTGTTTTGTTTCATTTCCCTACAAAAACAGAGATTCTGTGTTGCTGGGTATTGCCTTTTGTCGGCCATCTATATGATCTAGCACACATTGTCTTGGTACCACATAAATAAATTATAGTAGTAATATAGGTATAAGACTTTCATTATTATTTTAAATTTTATGGAAATTAAGAGTAAATATTGAAAGAAAGTATTATTAAATTTACCCCATAAATGTACAATCTCTTTAGAAATTTTCACAAAAAGTTGACAGATGGTGTCCTGCATCCCCTTAACCGATTCAAACCCAACACATGATGATTTATATGACTTCTAATATTAGTAGTTATGGCTTGGTATTTGCCCTTTAAATTATTTCGGTAAGTTTTGTTAAATTGTTGCTTAATCTGCCCGCAATTTATTATAAAATTGGTTTGTCGTTTTTTAATATGCAAATTATCAATTATCTTAGAATAATGGTATTAAAACACGAAACTCATCTCTGTAGCCTTGTAAAAGCTGATGTCCGAAGACGAAAATGTTAACAGGAAGCGAATCGCGTTAAAAAGCAAGGTACCAAAATATCACCAGCCAAAGGTCATTACCTGAAAATACAATTGTAATGTTTTTGGAATGGAAAACAAACGCACAGTCAAAAAAAAACAACAAAAAACCAACAACCAACAACAACACCCACACGAACTTGTCAAATAGTTTGTTGTTCACAAAGACGATATTTTATAGTTGATCAATGGTCGTTTTAGATCGCAATGGTTAAAAATTTGCATTGTATTTACATCTATATTTTTGAAATCGACAACGATGTCTGGTAAAATTCTTAATGATAGATGGGACCAGCGAGGTCAAGTGCGATTTTCTGTAGTAAAAAATATTCTTTTAGAAAACACTTATGGAGTACATGTTTGTCAAAACTTACAAGATATTCTTGTGGCTGTAATTTTCTTGACAGAAGATTGTTTCCCACTGAAAGGAATAATTCAAAAGTTTCTGACAGTTACGTTATGAACGTCTTTTTGTAAATGTCATTGCTGTCAATCATAGTTTGGTTGATCCTTATGGGATATATTTCATAACTGATATCTGAACGTAGCTCATATGGGTTCTAGCTGAATAGTCGTTATGTAATTGTCTGTTTGATTTGTATATTTTGATTGGTGTGTTATTGGCAGTTTTGTTCGTATTTTATAATTGGATATTGTTGTTTTTATTATGTTTGGCTACTTTTCTAGTTTTCAGGTTCACTTACAGGAATTTGTATCCATTTTAACAAAAAAGCAAAAAATTTGGTATGGTTTAGAAAAAGGTATTTTTAAATGCAAGGATACAGCAGACATGTTGTTTAAATACATTTAACTTAGTATTCATGCATCTTGTGTGGCCTGCAACCACATATCGGTCTTAATTACTTCATTAACCAGGACCACTTTAACGAAGTTTGGGAGACTTATTGTTTTTCACCAATTTCTCCTTATTTGTATTCTTTTTTATTGATCTTGAAAATGTCCGAAATTTTTCACGAACAAAGGTTCGTAAGGGCATTAAGATACTTAGCATAGTGAATATTTAAGTTTCAGAGTTTTGCATGTTTTGGTTTTGGAATGTTCGCCTTAAAAAACAACCCGGCAAAAAAAACTTTGGTATATATGTAGATTAAGATCCACTAAATGTGTCACTGCTTGCGGAATTTTTGTCCGACATTTAGTTTCAAAATGGCGACCACTTTATCATTTCCTCCTTCATGAAAAAAGTCAACTTTGTCCGATTTCATCGTAATTGGATTTCTATGCATATTATAATGTATTGATTTAAATGATAAACTATCAATGGGAATTTTTAGCGACTTGTGTTTTGGCATTCCAACGCAAATATCTTTAAACTTAATTGCCACAGACATGACAGAACCAACAAAACTGATATTGAATAAAATTCCAATATAAACACGTCATTTAATACACGCCACAAATTTTATATATCGAAGTTATATGAGGTAATATATGAATAATTAAAATGAACAAATGTGAGGCCTTTCCCTGCATTTTCTTAGTGCTATGTCTAGATATATGGTTGCTAATGGCTTTACGGTCAGTTGCTATTTTTTTGGTGTACAAAGCATGTGGTCCTAATTAAGTCAAAAATGTAAGGTTTCAGTCGGTTGCTATGGACAAAATGTTAGTTCCGGTGATCCCGATTCAATTTCCCATGTATTGTCCGCTTTAATTGTGTACGGTAAAAGTGTTATTTTATAAAAAAATGTTTACGGTGTTAGCCATTTTGAAAATGGCTGCCCATAACCATTCGACTTTTGTCTTAAATCGAAGGGATTGACATATCGGTCACAAAAAACGTATATGTTTACTATATAATCTGTAACGGTCTAAAGGGTATTGATAAATAACGCAGTTTTCGATGTTTTGGCCGCCATTTTGAAAACACTCAACCGAATCATGTACTTATTGGGATCAAATTGTTGGTCTTTTAATTCTCTTTTAAATGAATCATATGTTTCATTCATCATCTGTAGCGTTTAAAAAGCTATAAACCAAAAACCATTTTCAAAATCAAGGACAATAACTCAAAAACGACAAGTTTTACGCTTTCGTACCTGAACATTTTTTGTACATTTTGATTTGACGAACATGTTCCCCTTGTATTGTCTGCTTCAATTTTGTACGGTTTACATGTTATTCTATAAAAACTGTGTCGGTCATTTAGAAAATTTCTGCCCGTAACCATTCGACTTGGGTCTTAAATCACAAAAAGTTATGTTTACTATATTATCTCTGACGGTTTAAAAGTTATAAGCCAAAAACTGAGTAGCCGAAACTTGTCAAGGGCCATAACTCGAAAACGGTTTGTCGCTGTTTTCCACCCTTATATTGGATGTAAATCTCAATGAGAGAAACATTTTTCTGATATACTGTCTGCTTCAATTTCTTGTGGTTTTTGAGTTATATTGAAAACAAAATTTCAATGGCTGCCATTTTTGAAAATGTTGGACCGAAAAAATTTTTTGACCCCGGATATGTAATTGAGACCCTCATATCTACTTGGAAACCAAGCTTTGTGGAAATCAAACAACTTTGACCTTTTTTGACAAACTTCGCGTCAAAATCTCGTAACCAGGAAGTTGATCGAAAAAAATATTTTTTGCGTGATTCGAGACCAGGGAGTGTCGGTTTAGTGTGCCAAGTTTCGAAGCGATACGTCAAGCCACATTTTTGACATCTACGACAGAAAAAAAATAATCATACGAAATACAAGAAGGTCTTTCCCCTTTCCAAGAAAAAGAATTAATAAAACAAATCATAAGAGACAAAAGCAGGATTTAAAAATAATGCATTTTAAAAGTAAGATATTTAACAAAACACTAACAGGAGAAAAATTAAAAATTACGTTTGTAGTAAGTGAAGAAAACACGGAAATCTAAACAATTACAAATGTAGACAATATGGTTACTGTAATGTTAAAGTCATAATATTTTAACTGTTGCTGAAATTTTTTTAACTGTCCTGGATATTGCCAAACCAGATTTTTGTCAGCCAAGGTTCCTTAACCGGGGTTAAAGGGGAGGCCAAGCTAGTCTTGCTGGTAGTAATAAAGACTCAAGTTGAACATGCAAATAAATAATTTGTTGCGAAGTAAATGCCATTATGAAAAATAAGGAAAGATGTTAGTTAACAATCTTCCATTTGAAGAAGTTTATCAAACGTGGAGCATCTCGAATGTCCTGTGACGAATTTGTGTATGCTTCATCAGTAAAAGCTGCTGGTTTTACGGTGTAGATATTCCATCTATCAAAGGCTTGAACATGTTCGTTCAGCTGTTTCCGAGTACCAGTTCTTTAAAATTATAAGTATAAGTTTAAAATGCAATAAATATAGTAGAGAGTTATTCAGGCCGAACTATGAAATCTTTTAGTTTAGTTCCACTTTTCATCTGACACTTTATATTTCGACTCCGTAAATAAATCAGAAGATACCCATCTAATTGTTGACGTGCGGCAGTTCAAGCCTTATTACGAAATCAAGTATTATCTTCATTCATAATCTCAGCGATTTTTTTCATTGAAGATATTGCTCTTTACACACGATTAAAATTCTTAACATTTGAAGAATCTTTATTAATATCATTTTGTTTCATATTTGTTTTACATTGTTAGATTATGCTGTAAAAACATACATACTAGTTTACATCACTTTTAATATGTGTTGGTTAGATATATAATTTAAAGGCAAAACAGACAACTAATTAAAACTATTTCCTATCTTGTACGTACTTCTTTTATATAAGTATTTCATGAACAGTTTTACTCCAAAACGACCAAATCCGATTACAAACATTTCTTATATGAAAATCAATCTGATAAATATAACTTATTTTGTTAAAGCCTATTAGCAGTTGTATTCACAGATCGAACATTATAATGCATCTTTTCAATTTATACTAGTACGTGCGTCGTGCTACAATTTTGTTGTTAAAATGGTGTTTTATGCAACTTTCAGCAATTTTCCATCAATATAGTGGCGTCTAGTTTTGTACAAAGGAGCAAAAGTACCAGGAGAAAACCCCGTCATTCGGTGGGAAACTTTGTCAGTTAGATATTGGTGGAGTACAACCTGCATCAGAGAGACTCGAATCCTCAATCTCAGTGTTGACGGGCACGTGATCAATAGTAGACCAACTACCATAACCACTGCCACCCAGGCCCCTCGAAGGGTAAAAAGCATATTTCATAACTATTTAACTGTTTTTGTTAACAAAGTATAATTACCTTGGATGTTACTTCATAAGTTTTTGACAAGCAATTGTCGCAATACTAATAAAATGAAACCAATAGAACCTTCAATAACGGCAGGTATCATGTAGGAAGTTACTCGATCAGTTTCTGAAACAAAACAATAGTGCAAGTACGCTCATATTAGGCGAATATATTTATAAACGTGAAATTGTAAATAAAAAGTGAACGAATATTTAATACGTCAAGCAGACCATGTACGGATCACTAGAAAATGATTATTAAACTGCAGCGTACTGAAAGTGACATTTCCACTTTTGCAGGACGGTTAAATATTTGAACAAGATGCACAACGATGTACTTTGCTTGTTATCTATGAAACAACGGTAAGCAGTAATATTGCATGTTATTTGAAAGGAAAAACACATCATCATTAGGTTTTTGTTGATCTCTTATTAACTCCATTGGCTGAACATTAGAATTAACTATGGACCTATATTTTGTACGAGAAATATATTTATTAACTATATTTATCATATACTTATCGCTAAATAATATGACTTTTGCATATTGTAAACGTCCGAAAACCACCAACTCATATTTAAACACACCGGTGAGATAACCCCGTATTAAGCGCATCTCGCGCAAAAATCTCGTATTATGTCTGCCCGTGCACTTTACTTCCGGTACGTCTGCATCAGTATGGCCGAGCCTGAACGATTTTTAGACGGTAATTCGTCAAAGAAAATCTTATATTTATTATTTGTTGCAAAATAATAAAGTTTTTGTTTGTAGTCTTTCAAGTCTAAAATAAATACAGGCGTAGCCTAAACACCTTCATCGAACATTTTATGGTTCATGACGTTACTTCTGAGAACCAAAACATTGCCTCGGCCATCCATTGGTCACGTAAGTATTTGTCAAATGTTTTAGTGACGTCAATAAAATGTTAATTTTTCATCACGTTTCAGAGACTGCAAAAAAATTGGCTTGACATTTTTGTTGTGTTTTTATAATATATGTTTAAAACGATTATGCTTAAACGTGTTCTCATTAATAATGGCATGTGTATTAAAATAAATACGGATAATTTTACACATTGTTACAAATGAACATACTACTACAAAGACTTTGTTACTAGCTGTTGTAATTGATTATTTAAAACTGTTTTTGAGGCAGTTATTGTCCATGGGTCCATGTGACGGGTAAATATGGTGTATATGCAGATAATTTCACTGGCATTAAAACAGTTTTGACATAAACAGGAACATCACATTGTTTGTTGTAAGATTTTGCTGAAAAGGAAGCACTAGTATACTTTATCTGAAAAGATGTTTCAATTTAAATATTATTTAGTAAACTAAGTCTTCTGGTTCTATTTCCTCATTAAGTACAGTTAAAACATATCGATATAATATATCAAAAAGTGTCAGTGATAACGATCAATATTCTATAAGTCTCAAAATATTCTTAACATGAAAATAAGAATATTTCTTAACACTTAGACTGGTGATATAAAACGGTCCTGCATCAAGCTTTTGACCTTGTTGGAAAACCATTCTTTATTTGTGCATTTTGGATTACTGTTTCAATACGAAGTGGCTACTTGTCCGGATAGCCAAAAGAATAGCTCCTATGCTATTTATCCGGCCATTCCATTTGAATGTGCATCCCATTTTCCAGCAACAGTACCCCATGTTGTCTCCAATGACGGATATTGGCTGCAAACGGCGCAAGTAAAATCAGGGACATGATTAATTAAAATCTATTATGTGTCTGTTACAAATTCGCACAAATATAGGTAGAGGTAGATTATGTTGGTTCCTGCTGATGAAAATCGCATGCACATTTCAAATGGCCGGACAAATAGCATGGGCGCTCTTCTTCCGGTTAGCGGGACGCATGGCCTAACAGCTATTCTTTCGACAGACGGATGATTCTCAACTGCTATTTATATTTTTTTAACGATTCTAGTTCATCTCCGTAAAGTACGAAATGTCAATATTATTTAATATTTAGCCATACATGTATCATATGCACATGCACGCAGGAAAAAAGCAAATGACATCTACAAATGTTGCAATTTTAAAGGCTAATTATCTGCAGCTGGTTTTACTCATTTTTTGTTTAAACAGACTGACAAAAGACGAATAGTAATTTTAGTTGAAGTATAGTCGGTATGTACTTCCTAAAACAATTTACTATACCGACTTAGTATCATCCACAATTGTATAAATCATTAATGAGATTTGTTTGATGTTGTAATTATAAATAAAACTCAAGTTTTGACTTACTGTACCAAAATGTGAAACAAATAAGGCTTTATACTTCCCTATTTATTTGTGTTAGATACGGAGGAGATATATATCTGCAATATAACAATTAGGAATTTATTAATAATCTTTATATATCAGTCGTGTTAATTCTTAGAATATTACAATGTTGTTTTCAAATGTTCTACCAACAATGACAAATATAACATCGGAATATAATACTTCATATCGTGTCCACATATAATCTACAGATATTTAAATTTAGCATTGAGTAGATACAAGACTTTACTTGGCAACAAAAATATAAATTATGCATCAAATAGAATTATGAAAAAATAAAGAAATATCAATGATTTATCTCCAATTATGAAACTATGATTATCGTGATATTATAATCATATCCTGAAGGTACTGTTACAAACACGAATACATATTAATATGTTACATAAAAAAAATCAAAAATGCAAAAAGGATTTCAAGGAATTCAATATATAACTGTGACACAATCAAACATAAATATAGAAACCTGCAATAAATATCATTAAAAATAAAAATTATGCATCAAAAGGAATTATGATAAACTAAACAAATATCAATTATTATCTACAATTGTGAAACTATGATTAGCGTATAATAATAACATGAAGGTACTGTTAGTAATACGAATACATATTAATATGTTCCATAGAAGAATAAAAAAATGCAAAAATGGGTTTCAATTTAATATATAACTGTGATACAATTAAATATAAATATATAAAACTGCAATAACTATCATTAAAGCCATTATTAATTAATAATATTTTCACTGTTAATGTGTGGCAGTTATATAAATATCTATATACATGTATGGTGACTCTCTATAAAGCATGTATTCAGCAAATCAGTATTAAGATAACAGTTAATTAAGTATTCAAAGATCACATACACACATTTTTTTTTAATAAACACTGATATTTCAATCTCTGAGTTCATATTAAATAATTACTATGTCTGTTCACGAATAAATACTTATTGTAATGTGCTAAGAGCAAATTCTCTTTTAATAATCTGTTATAATAAGTAATCAAATTACAGCATCGATCTGTTCATGATGATTAAAAGGCATTTATATTTTTGACATTATTACTATTAATCTTGATTAAAACTTAAGTAATATATTTACGAGCAGTAAGGCAAATCCTCATTTGAATTAAACATATTTTATTGATTCTATATATTATTGAGCTATTGAATTATTCATGAAAGTTTAAATACGATTTTATTATTTTCTCGAAATACAAAACTTTTATGTGTTTGAAATGATAATTGAAAAGAATTGACACTTACGTTTAGATGCAGAAAAAATGCTGACTGTGGATGTGAGGTCTAGCGAATCTCCTAGAACAGGTTATAGGAAAAGTATTTCATCAAACTATTTAACAATGAAAAAAGATGGCTAATTCCCCATTTTCGCAATACAAGAGTTACTTCCCATTTGCAAGAGTTATCTTTCATAACATCAGGTTTCTAGTATTGAACAGATGGGGAAAAATCACGTTTTTATGTTTTTTAAAATAATGTCTGTGGACAGACAGTGGACTGACTCTTTCAGTTCAATAAAATATAATTAGTATAAACATATATTTTCATCAATAAAATCACCAATTACAATTCATCAACAAAACATGAATGAAGACTGGAACGGATCTGGAAACATGCATTAAGCTTTATCAAAACCATTTCGCCCCGTGCGGGATCCGGGTGGCTAAAAGAATAGACCGCAGTCGCGCTAGCTTGTCGTAAAAGGCGATTAAATAGCGCCCAGTACCCTGACCGGCGTGTCAGGTCGGTTTGCCTAAAGACCGACTGGGATGTGTGCCCCAGGTGGTTGAATGGGGTACCCCTGGCAAGCTGGGGTTGTCAGGCCATACTACGGAAAACCTGACCGCAAACCATATTAGTGCACCGTGTTGGGAAAAATGCCACGTTCCTCGCACGTTAAAGAACGCTGCTGTAGTATTCGCTATGAGTAGGGATTTCGATCCCGCTACAGGAGGCTAAATTGCCCGACCCTATCCATCCTCCCATTTGCCAGTGGCAATCTAAAATCCGTTACCCCTATTTTTCATTGTGTCCCATCCCATTTTCATTCATCATCATTTCATGTTCATTTTATCATCCATTTCATGTTCATCGCCTGAATATAACTGAAATATTGCTGCTCGGGCGTTAAACACCATTAATCAATCAATCAAAACCATTTCCTAATATATAACTTACAAAATTAAAACCGTCGAATGCCCTTACACCCTTTGCAAAAAAGGTATTCAAAAATAAACAGTTCTATAGTTAAGTTTGATCAATATGAGACAATTGTATTGCTCAAAAAGTAAATGTGTGGTAAGAAAAATTCTTCAGCATATTCTTAATCTATTTTTTGATGTCAATTCTCGATTAAACAGGATATTTTTTTGTTTTGTTCCTGAATAAATCCCGTAAACACTAGTTTTGAGGACGTTTTGTGTAGCTGCCACGATGCTTGTACTGTATTTTGTCTTTGTTATGATTTCTGGTCAAGTAACTGAAGATAAACACGTTAGTTTGCGAGGCATTATAAATAGCCAAAAAAGGTAAATTACTTTTAATCATTTTCTCATAGTTTAGCATGCAAACCATGTTATTTTCATTTCATATTTGATAATTCGATGTTTTTCAAGTACTCGCTAGATTTGTTAAACACTGTTTTTTATCCTTTCAGGTTTTACGTACTTGTACTTCTTGCGTAATGTATTTTGACTTTGTTGGGAATAAACTTTTGAACCCTTTGTGTGTGTTAAAAGGTACGTATATTCAATAAAATGACTAGAACATATGTTTATGTCAATTTTCTTTGCTTTAATATACTGTTTTGGGATATATCTTATTAGTTTTAAAAAACAATATTAACATTGAAAGCGTCCTCTTAGAGCCGCTTCGAAATTTTAAAACATTTGTTAGACATATTAGAATCGAAATAGATTATTGCGAGCGGGCTTTATGCGAATTAGAACATGGCCAGACCTTATATTTGTCTTCATTTTATATCTCGTTATCGCTCGGTATGAAATATTGACAAATATAAGGTCTGACCATGTTCTAATTTACCTTAGATTAAATTGATTGCATTGTAAATTTCTATTCATTTAAATACAGTCACACTGGAGTGTTGTTCTATTGGAAAGCAAACGATTTTTAACGACTTCAGTCACGTGACTCTGAGGTAAAATTTTGTCGGTTTTTCCGACGCAGTCGGTATTATATTTACTTTTTACCCTTTGACCTCATGACACTTCACCTCTCGTAATTCTGTTTCTTGATTGGTTAAAAACCAATTGGACGGGGGTTCGGAACAGGGTGGTAATTCACCTTTCAAATTGTGTACTATTATTATTAGATTTTACCGTCTGTTTGTTTATAAAATTATTTCATAGTGCAATTTAAGTATAAAGAACGATAGAGATGGGCTGCAGTTAATTTCTAAATACAAATTAACAATCATTTTTTATATTCATGTTGATATTAAATTAAATGTATTATTGTTCTTGGGCGTCCGTCGTAGTACACACATAGATAGAGAGTTGTGGCTCTAATTGTAAAGTATACTACCGCTTATTCAGTAAATTTTAAACTATAAACATTTTATTTAAAAAATTGTAATATTCAATTTGTTTACATTATTGTATAACTGCTTTGGTGCTCGCAGAAAAACTTCATTTCTATATCTTAGGCATTGGGTTTCAATACATAATAGCAATAAACTTTCTGGAATACATGTACATCATGTACAGCAAAGTACATGTAGTTGTATGTACATTATCAATTTTAGGTTAACTGTATGCTTGGTAAATCTGTTAATATCGAAAACACGTAAATAAAAGGGGGCACACATGTATAAATGAATAATTTCAAACTCGTTTCATCTGGGACTAGTGTTAATTTATAGGTTCATGATTTCATTCACGTAGTAATAATTGTCCGTCAGTACTTCCCCCAAAAAATTTCCATCAAACATTTCTAGTCTATTAAAACGGGGAATTTGTATGACAATAAAGGCGATTCGTAGTTCAATGCATAACTCAATTTATATCTTTACTGCGTCGGTTATCTTTTTTAAAGATAGTAATTGTTTATGAATGTGATAAGAAGGGTGTTGGAAGAAATCAACACGACTGTTCAATATGTACATGTAAATATAAAAGACTCGAACAAGTTTTAAACCTTCAATTCAGTTAATAAGATGCCATTGGAAAACAATTTACAGTTAAGAACAGAGAATGGTTTTTTGTTGTAGCATCGATGACACTACTATGTTTTCAAAATTGTCAAAAGCTTATGGGGGTCGTACAGACAAGGAGAATTACAATCCTAGTCCTAGCTAAACACATCAGCCAATATACTTTCTGTATTATACCCTTAACATCCTCAACAACAAAAATTGTCATTTCAGAAGTTTTAATGTCAGTGACCTTTAGTGACCAATAAGCAAAATGAAAAATTATTTCTGCTGTTGATTGACTCATATTTCTAATTCCACGGCACTACTTGGAGTCATTTTAGTATAAATTGTCAAAAAAGTATACATAAAACTGATTGTTATACGCTACTGTAACTAATTTTGATTTGCAAAAGATTCATTTTACATGTATATTAACTTAATCTTTTGCATAATAACAACCATGGGTCAAGCAAATACGAATAAAAAACTTGAAATAAAACAAAAATACAAAATAACACAAACACTAGTAGAAACATATCTTACAGATATGAACCTCGTCTTATCATATTTATAGATTGCTCTATAAAGTCACATGGTAGGGCCCACAGCTCATTTTTAGGATAAAAATAAATCTACGTCTATTAAATGGATCTCTGCAGGAAAATTTAATATTATTGTTTTTAATTTCTTTTAAAAAATGTTCCTTTATATACAACTTAACTATTCATTTGCAATTTCATTACAGGTTTGACAGGTTTTTTGACCCTCTTTAACATTGTGTATCTCTATTATTCAAATACTAAGATTCTGTTGGGGTACTGGTTGTTTTCTTTTCGCGGAATTCCCACTTATTTCCGATATAAAGTCTTTTCCAATAAGAACACAATATTGATTATGTAACGTGCAATGGGTCGTACACTACACGCTAGATAGAGAAAACCGGTACAACACCAGCTTGACCTCGTGGATTAGTGTAGAGGTATTTTCCCCGGGTTTGCGGGGTGTTATGTGGGCGACTTCTAGATCTTAATGAATTTGTAGCGTTAAACCTTAACAGACTTGCAAGGATTAAGCTCTTAACCCTTACAACCTTTCTAATCGCCAGACTACAGAATGTTTTTATTAAACCTATTCCTACTCTACGATTGATATTTTATGCCTAATGTTATGGACCCATGGTATGTTGACTCACGGACTGAACGTTCCTGTGACCCTTATTCAAAGGGCGCTTGTCCACAGGGACAAGATGTACAAAGCTTCCTGTTCACCACAAAATAATGTGATGAGGGATAATACCATTGTACCTCTGATCCTTGGTGCCCACTGGTACGAAGTAATCGCTTGTAAGGCCCACTTTCTACACAAGACAAGTTGTCACTGCCTTATTCCTTAGTCTACTACTTATTCAGAAATAGCCAAAACCTTATAATAAACACATTTCAACTATTAACAAGATAGGAGCCCTTATTCACTAACCACTTGGTGTCCTTATGCAGAGTTATTGCAGTATCACATGCGTTTTACTCTCCCAAATGCTTTAATGACAAAGAATGTACTGACGGCTTTCAAATCAATTAACTCTACTTAATACTTTCCGGACAATAATCATAACTGTCTCCTTAATTTCTTTACTACCAAAACAACAGAAAAAAAATTAAAATTAAGGATTCACATTTCCACTTAGAAATAGACTTAAAGGTAAACTAAATAAATTTCGTAACAATTTCTTAAAATGCTTGTATCAAGTTATGATCATTGCGATAACAATCACCCCGATAACGCCAATAATTTATCATCTATTTTGTCTTCTCCACTTGATTTTTGGACACGAATATCTGCTTCCATAGTCTTTCCCCGACTCCTCTAGGGCTGATATTGGGGTCTCAGCCGGTATGGAGTATCTATATATTAATCTGTAATTAGGTCCTCGACCACGAAGTGTAGGGGGACTTACTGTTTTTTACCAGTTTCTTCTTATTATTAAGTCCACGACCATGAAGTGTCGGAGGACTTCTTGCTATTGCCCAGTTTCTTATTATTGTCCCTGACAACGAAGTGTCGGGGACTTAATTTTTGTGCTCAGTTTTTTTATGATCTATCTTACCCTAGTGTTTGCCCGACAAGTTTTTTTGTAGAAAGAGTTGAAAATACTCGTGAAACTTTATATAAGCATAGAATCAAATATCTAGTTGTGGACATAAGATGCCATGTCACCGACTGTTTGTAGACGGAAAAGGACTTTTTTGTGACTTGCTTGCAATCGCAATCAGCACTAGTTGTTATTACTATAATTGTTATTCTAAATGATACTTTTTTATTCTTTCTTGGTAGAGAGTTTCTCCGCAACGTTGCTCATAATAGAATGCTATGTCTAGTTGTGCACATTGGTTTTAGATTTTCAAAAAGGTCGCCGTTTCAAAACAGTGCAAATCTCTTATCTTTTGAATGGCCGGATCAATTTCAATGAACATTGGTACGCTTATACAGTTGACTATCCTGAGCATTTTTGCAGAAAAAAATTACGCGAAAGCCACTTTTTTATACGGCAGCCGTAAGTAGATTTTAATGCACAAAGAATGCCATGTCACCGACTTTGTTTGTAGTATGGGACTTTTTGTGACTTGCTTGCAATAACAATTAGCATTAGTTATTATTATAATTATTATTCTTAATAATACTTTGTTCTTCTTTCTTGGAAGAGAGTTTGTCCGCCACGTTGCGCATAATAGAATGCTATGTCTAGTTTTGCACATTGGTTTTAAATTTTCAAAATGGTCGCCGTTCCAAAACAGTGCATTTCTCGGATCTCATCAATGGCCGGATCAATTTAAACATTGGCACACTGACACATTTTTGCCGAAAAACATTTGACGCAAAATCCGCCAAATTTGATATGTAGGTAGATTTCAGTGCACAAAGTAAAAATTCATGTGACCGACTGTTTGTAGACGGGAATGGACAATTTGTGACTTGCTTGCAATCACAATCAGCACTAGTTATTGATGTGTTTGTGTTTTTTGTTTTTTTGTGTGTGCGACTTTGTTAAAAATTAAATGATCAAAGTAATCAAACAATCTTGATTTTCTAACCCGTTTATATCATGCAGTTTGAAATTGTCTTGTTTCACTTTAGACATATACAATAAACGCTAACCTTTCCGTATCAACAGGTTTTATTAGAGTTCATATTTTGTTTATTTGTACCGTTAGCTGTTCATAGACTCTTGGTTCTTGTCTAATCCTTAGGTTAATTTGTTATTTTCATTACAAAATAAGACGCTTGTGTAATTAATTAAATTCGAATTTCTTACCTTCACTTCGATAAACTCTGACAGACTTCATATATGGTGTAGAATACAAAGGTACCCGAGAATTTGACTCGCCAGTTTTATTTACTCTGTATAAAGTTCCAGCATTATTATATGTTGTATAATACACGTAGATACTTGTGATATCAATACCTAGGACACCGCTTTCACGTAAAATTTGTTTGACGTCAGATCCATCCAAAAGGGATGAATTTACTAAACCATTTGTATAATCAGCCCAATACAGTCTGCCCTCAACAAAATCTGCAATAGACGATTAGCAGATTACTATTTTTACATCATTTAAATTGTTTCACTACAAGCACAGTGTATTCACGCTTGTGAAAACATTGTTTGAGAATGTTTTCTAATAAATAGCAAATAAAACAATTGAATCATTCGTTAGCATGTACACAAAGCTATTTGCCCTTTTGAAATAACGGATCGATTTATTGAATAATTGTGAAAAATCATAGTTTGTATTTACATTCTTCTTAGTCAACCTGTAATACTTCTTTACGTATCATATTGTCATTTACAATCGTTTATGTTATCAAACATAAGTTAAAACGATTGTAAAATGGCACGTGGGTTATTATTATTTACACAGTCAGTTCCTGGAAAATACATATATGGAGTACATGTCGTAGCAGAACTCCTATACTGGAATTTTTATGTACTCCATGAATGTCCGGCGATAAAATTGTATTTCGTCACCTCGTGACGACTGTGCTGTCGCTACGTGACTTGTATCCCGTCTCCTTAGAATCACCTTTTTTTAATGACAAAATAAATTACAAATATGGATCTCGTTAGGTTTGCTTTGCATAGCAAGGATAAAACCACTGTTCTTAGGACACAAATAAAGTTAATGAAATAATGAAAGTCACATGAACACGAGATACATTTCAGCGTTGTTACCAAATCCCGCGATTTCGCTGAGGTAGGATAAATTAATTGTAAAAGCCACATTGTAGCCATTAAAATTCAAATACAAACCTACAAATGTTGCAGCGGTCCCTAAAAATGATATGGACAATTTTCAAGCTTCTTAAAAACATGTTAAAAACCCACAAGATTTTGCTCTGCATATTTGTATCAAGTTTTATTCCCGTCTTTTCATTTCGTTTCGGGTGTTAAAATTTTTTATGTTTATCAAAAGATGTTAACAATACTTGAGTTAGAGATAAGCTGAAGAAATTTCGAGATGTTTTATGAAATTGGGACCAGTATTATTTCCAAAAATAACAGGTTAGTAGAAATTGTAAACAAATAATGATAGTTGAAAAACATTTGCTGCCGATTTGACCCCCCTTTTGTGTAATGCTGGTTCTATCAAATGCATATGGCCGACTCCATTTGTCACATCTGACCCTAAAATGAATAGTTTTAAATACATTTACACACAACAATCAGAATATCAGAAAATTGTATTGTATTGTGTATACCATATGTCATATGTATACCGTACAAGACTCATCGTTCCCAAATAAAGCAATCGCGCTTTCAATTTTATAAAAAAAGCTTTATAACAATTCTATTGACAACTTCCATGTGTGTTAATATGCTGGATACATAATATCCACAATACGACAAATGCATGTTTATAAAGTGGCCTTTATAGATTTAACACAAGTCCTTTTCGGAATTGTTATTTTGCTAAGAGAGTTACATACTATCAAACCTATCCTGTATTATACACATGTGTACAAAGCATATACCAGATAATGTTCCATATTAAAGACGTTACTATTTCATAGAAAAGAAATATTTCAGTCTTTATTAAGAATACTTAACTCAAGATATTGTATTTATACTGACAATGCACTTCTTCTATGCCACCCAATAACAACATTGAGACATAAGTAATATAGATAGACAAATATCATAATAACCTAAAGCTAGGTGATATACCGAACCGGTGTTGAGGATAGTCTGTCTATCACTGCCATCCAGTCTACATTTTCCAATGAATGAGTAAGAAGAGTAAAAGATCCACCTATAACGAGTATAATTATACAATTGAATTAATATGGCAATAAAAATATTAGTTTTACACATGTGCACGGTAAGAAATTCTACAGAACATCTCAAGAACTATACATCACCACTAAAGCAGTCTTCACAGTCGTTTTTTTTTAATAAACTGTCATCGTTTGTTGTTTTGTTATTTTACGTTTCTTTATTTTGACTAATATAGATTTGTTGTTTATGTGTACTTTAAATAATGTTAAACATAATAGGAAAGTCGACGCTGATTCGTGCGATAACACTTTGTATCAGAAATTCTACATTAAAAGAAATTCTTGACTTTAGAAAGATAAATTGCAACATATGTACCCGTTTTTTGTATCCAAATCAACTGCTAATGGACTATAAATGTTTAAAATTACAATAGAATTAGATCCATTCAAGTCCGACCTAGAGATTGTATTAAAACCAAGATCTGTCCAGTATAAATGATCGTGTATTCTGTCGACAGCAACTCCGCTTGGAATGGATCCTCTAATTATTACCTCTGCCACAGTTTGCGTCTCCGACGGAAATTTAATCCTGAAAAAGAAGGTTGGGATTACCTTACTTTTTTAATATTTCATTACGTCAAATATTGACGTTTAGATAAACTGAAATAAGTAAGTAAGTAAGTAGTTGTTTATTATAGTGACATGTGTAATAATTACAAATAGAAATACCAAAAAGTATTATATGCAAATTGTATACACCCGGCCCATTGGACCTATACAAATAAGTCACATAAGAAAACATTTAAACTTATATAAACATCACAGACTTTAAAAACAATAATTTCATTAGCTTGCTTTACTTTAACTGTCTGTTTGAAAATGAAAAAATATAAATAAAAGTCAGTTTTGAATTTGGTAGGTAAGAATAACAACTGTATATTCATAATCGCAATTAGGTAAATTTATCACAATAACATATTAACCATCGTCCACTTAGAATAATTATTTAACATACAAAGCCAAATAATGTAATTAACTTTCATTCCATATTTCCATGTTGTTACAACAACAGACGTTAGTCGAATCAAAAAGCTGCGAAAGCATGCAGTTTACTACCTACAAGCAACTAGCCAATTGAAAAATTATTAAGTAAATGCATCTGTCAGCGCGCGTGATTTTGTCACGAAGCACAGATGGCATTTCATAAGCAATTATTTTGGATTAAACATGAGATACATGTAAGACGCCACAACTAGAACAATACCTACTAGTATACCAAGCTTAAACCCTGCTGTTTACCAATTTATCCAAGGTTATGTCAAAAGAAATATTATGAAAAAAAATATTCAGAATAAATTCGTTTTCTATAGGTTTAATTTTTGTATCGATTTAAAATTAAGTGTATTCGAATATATTATCGTATCTTCAACTGGCTTGCTATGAAGTATTTCTTCTGAAATATGTTCACGAGTCGTAATCATGGATAGCGCCTGCTATATGTGACATTATATATCCCGACTAAGACTTTAATATCTGCAGTAGTATATCGCACATCCATTAGAAAAAAATTTTAACAGATAACGTTATCGTAATTTCTTTTGGAAACGAGGAATGATCCGTACTTTTTAGGCAGCATACTTTTTAAGCGAATAAATTATATAGTTATAGAACACAATTGCATTCGGCGAATAACAATTAATACAGTAAAGTATTATCCCTTAAGGCACCCGTCATTACTTTCATTACGCCTTGTGTCATTTAAGAAGTGGGCTCTGTGCAAATGATTAAAAGATCAGACCTTTATTTTTGTCAATATCGAGGTATAAGATGAGCAGCCGAAAATAAACTCAACACTGTAAGAATTAGATTTTAATACTTTCAGCGGATTCAAACTATATACTATATATACACAAATTAATTGGTTAGACTCTCATATAAATAAGTTATAGCTACGAACATTTCATCGTCATGCACATTCTAGCAGACACGTATATAAGTCTATCGCTTGATTTATCTTGGTTAATAAATTATATAGTTAAAACAAAACACATTTAAATCAATGTTTTTCAATATAATTTGCACTGACTATTTTGTGCAATAATGGCTTTATCATAGCAACGACAAACTATTCCAATTCTCTACGTTTTCCCGTGTGTGTGTACTATACTTTAAAGATTAATAAATTCCCGCATTTTTATTGTCGGTTTATGATCCTAGTTATCAAAATCTGTTTTTCACAAACAATTTCACAATAGTATTGATGGAGACGTATAGTGCCCTGGCCTGCGGCTTGCGCACTATGCTTACGAGACAACACTCTTAAGAAAAAAGTTCCCATATGAGAAGTCCATAATAAATAAGTATATGGCTGATTCGAATCCCGTAACGCGGGTTTTTGCTTGTAGTTTTATTTTGGTTTATTTGGCACTTTAAGTGAAAGATCAAAAATTAAACAAAAATTAAAGCATATAAGCATAGAGGAGCGGTTAATAATATCGTAAAGTCTATACCTTAAAATACCTGTTTTACACAAGTGTGTGCAAAGGAAAATTACTGGTATACAGTTGTATTCATACATGTATTTCCATATTTTTTTTTTAATGTTAAAAACACAATGTATGAATTTCTATTCGTATACGTAATTATGTCCGGTTATCATTTACTAATTAGACTGTTATTGATAATAAAATTAACACCTTTATCGTCGTATAATTAAGAAATACTGCTGAAATACAAGAAAAGTATTACAATTTAAATCCGTTATTGTTAATTACTGACAGAAGGACAATAATAAACATTTGTTAATATGATATGTGTGGTAATTACTTAATCCAGGGACATATAAATCAACATTTGTTATACTAGTCCCAGCTTAATTTAATACTAGACAAAGTCGATCTAGCGATCGCTGATACCCCCGCTTTTGTGAAAAATTTTCTAACGTTTTTCGTAGACTGCGACCTTGAAATTTGATGGATTTCCCCCAAAATCAAAAGGCTTTTTACCAACCTGATATATAACAATATCCCAAAGTTTCATTCAAATCGGATGCAAACTTTTTGAGTTATTGTCCGGAAGCAACTTTTATGTTAAAATTTCTAACGTTTTTCGTGGACTGTGACCTTGAAATTTGACATATTTCCCCCCAAAATCGATAGGCTTCTTACCAACCTGATATATGACAATATCCCAAAGTTTCATTCAAATCGGATGTAAACTTTTTGAGTTATTGTCCGGAAACAACTTTTTTGTTAAAATTTCTAACGTTTTTCGTGGACTGTGACCTTGAAACTTGACGGATTTCCCCCAAAATCGATAGGCTTCTTACCAACCTGATATATAACAATATCCCAAAGTTTCATTCAAATCGGATGCAAACTTTTTGAGTTATTGTCCGGAAACAACTTTTATGTTAAAATTTCTAACGTTTTTCGTGGACTGTGACCTTGAAATTTGACAGATTTCCCCCAAAATCGATAGGCTTCTTACCAACCTGATATATGACAATATCCTAAAGTTTCATTCAAATCGGATGTAAACTTTTTGAGTTATTGTCCGGAAACAACTTTTTTGTTAAAATTTCTAACGTTTTTCGTGGACTGTGACCTTGAAATTTGACGGATTTCGCCCAAAATCGATAGGCTTCTTACCAACCTGATATATAACAATATCCCAATGTTTCATTCAAATCGGATGTAAACTTTTTGAATTATTGTCCGGAAAACACTTTTTTGTTAAAATTTCTAACGTTTTTCGTGGACTGTGACCTTGAAATTTGACGGATTTCCCCCAAAATCGATAGGCTTCTTACCAACCTGATATATAACAATATCCCAAAGTTTCATTCAAATCGGATGTAAACTTTTTGAATTATCATCCGGAAACCAAATGTGGACGGACGAACGGACGGACGGACAGACGGACGGACGGACGGCGGACATGAGGACCACTATATACCCCCGACTCTGTCGAGCGGGGGTATAAAAATTTTATTAACACATTTTAGGCGTCATGACTGGATCTCAAAGTGGATACACGCCGTCCCCGCAAATTATATACCACTATACATGTATAACATATACAACACGTATAATCACCTTGCACACTACTGCGATTTCAAAAGAGCAACTATCGAAGGTGCCAAAAATTTAACGCATCAGTTGGATGAAACACCAAAATAAAACACATGGGTTTCGAGACAAAAACGCTAAAATATTCCGACGCCAAAATAACCCTTATTTACGGTACAGCATATAACAAAGTTCAGTCATATAGGTGCCACAGTGTCACAGTGGTGCGAGTTCGAACACCGCTAAGCTGGTGTGGGCACACAAATTGACAGTAATAAAATGTAATGCTAACAGTGTTGGGATTAATCTGTAGACGTTTATATCTTTGGTATTAACCCTGTATTTTTATGCCTCGAAATCCGCTGGATAGATATATTATATGATTGTCACAATTATAAGACGTCTGTATAATTTACTTACTGTGACTGTATGAAAAGTAGTTTTGTCAAACTATATAACACATACAAAAAATGCTGAGTTAGACTACGATTACTTTAAGTTTTATACGTATTGGTTACGAAAGTTCCATGGTCTGCCGCTAGTACAAGAATACTATGTTTATCTCTTTATCATCTTGATCTAGAGCGACGGGCAATAGTGCAGGCAAATGGATGCCACAGTGTATCAACGGTGTGAGTTCAAATCCCATTGACGTTAAAAAAAAATGAAAAAAAATAACAGTGTTTAAATCTTATTCTATCAATGGCTTAATTCGTAGACCTATATATACTCTGTAAAAAGTAACGCATAATACGTTTCTTGAAATTTAAGTTGAATAAATCACTATCAGCATCGAATTTTTAAAAAATGTAACAAGATGTATGCTGTTTGAATTCATTTAAGAAATGTTTAACAACTAATGTTGCTTTATTTCCATTGACACAACTGTTTGTACCGCATGACTGCTAGGTTCAGCTATCAATGTCCTGCGCCTCGTCGGCATGGCCTAAATTAATATTTTTCTTGTTTACCAAGAATTTCTTTCCCACACATCTTGTAACGCATTAGCTAGTGTTGGCGGTTAAAGTTGGCGCCTTCGCAAACGTTTGTCGAAGTTCCATACTTAATTGGATTCAAATCTGGGGCCTTCAAGGACAAGGTAACACATGGATATTTCTATTGACAAAAAATACGTAGTAACACGTGCTGTATGTCACCAAACATGATCTTTGATCTTGCTTAAATACCTCACTTTCTCGGTTTATATATATATAGTAGTCAGCAATTGTGGTATCATGATATATTATATTTGATACAAAGTTCTAGACATTTCATTTGTTAAAATGAATGTATTAGTCCAGTCTAGTCCCAACTTTAACCCATTTAACGGTAGAAATACCTTTCTTTTACTAATACCACACGTATGGGATGACTACCACACTTCTGTCAAAATATCACACTCCTCGATGAAAACCACCCTCTGTAGAATACCTACCGCTCAGAGCGAAAATGGATCATACACTGATTAACAGGGAAAAATATTGTTGATTTCGATTTGCACCGTTTTGGATATGTAGAAGGAGCATTAGCTCCACCATACGGGGTGAGCAGTTTTATTTGTCGTTCAAAAAACCTCTTACAAAGTACGGTGACTTGTACTATATATCACCACAATTAAAAGAATACACCCCTAGATTTCGTCTCGGGCAGTATTGTTCCGTCGTGTCGTAATCTAGTATACCACCCTCAACTGTAGGCAGTATGTGTAAATCTTCCCTATAGCTTTCCATTGATGTTAACCAAATTTGTCCTGCGATTCTAAGATGTTACCACCCTATCAGTCAACTTCCTGTACGCAGGTCCGATTGAATCGACCACTTTTTCAATCTGTACGCAGGTCCGATTGAATCGACCACTTTTTCAATCTGTACGCAGATTCTGGGTATTCTACGTCAACCACAATCACCTTTGCCACACCATTTGTTGACGCCATGAGAGATATCTCTCGTAGCGGATAACACTCGTACAAACGAAGTACGTTTTAAATTAAAATGTAAAACAGTATCAGAAGTGTATAAATAGACTATATAAAAATAAATATGGACTCGTGTATTTTTTAACAAACATAATTTGCAGACCATAAATGTCCCGCAGTAAACGGGAAATGACGTAGGCCAGAGGTTATATCGGGAAACCAGTTATGTTCTGTATGCCGGAGAGTGACTACTTTTATGTCAGAAAACATGGAATCTTCCTTTAAGTCATTTTAAAAATAAAAACATCGACTCATTTCTATAC
This sequence comes from Limnoperna fortunei, assembly GCA_944474755.1. Taxonomy (NCBI): domain Eukaryota; kingdom Metazoa; phylum Mollusca; class Bivalvia; order Mytilida; family Modiolidae; genus Limnoperna; species Limnoperna fortunei. The sequence goes on along the minus strand of OX104111.1, from coordinate 43,311,711 downwards.
CACATTTGACGGCAATGTCCAAACCCTAAATTTGTTACATCAGCGAACACGTTCATATCTATTAATCTGGGTTAAAACTTGGCAACTAAAAAGGATCTTCGTGGACGAATTCCATGTGGTCGTAGTCTGGGTTATTATTGTATTAATACCACTAAAATTAGCAGCTTCATGTAGAACTACAGTACAAGACAGGTCTGTTCAGTTCATAAAATGTATCATCAGCAAAGCGTCAAAACAATAAAGTTAATTTAAAAGTAAAGAGTTGCCAAACGTAAATAATCCAAAGTATAATTTCAGAAGCTTTCGTAACAGGATGGAGAGGGTTGGAAAATAAGCTGTTAATATAAACTAAGTAAAAATACGACACAATTTACATCACTTTCAGCCAGATAGTACGAGGTTACAGTCACAGAGCCACAATGTCTGGCTCTGCACCTGCAGCCCCAGATACACAAAAGCACGTAACCAGTCAAAACAAATATGACAAAAACAAATAATAAACACTAGCATGTTTTGCAACAATTTTTGATAACCAATTAAATCATTGCACTTATACCTTCAAAAAGTAAGGTAACATAACTGATCGTACTTTACTGACTTACCGCGATCGCTGGTTGACGTTATTTATAACTTCGACACAATTCTAATTAAATACTATCAAACCTGACTCGTATTTTAAAGTACGCACTTTTACGCAATAAACTTTAAAGATAAACTTACAAATTACTGTCAAGTGCAAAAAATCTAGTTAAAATATAAAAATAATTAATGAATTATAACATGAAAAATTATTTACAAATGTTAACGACTTCCTGATTGCAAACCCACAGTGTTACAATCAGTTCTTGTCGCAGCAGCAATTCGATTTCGCAGATGGAAAACATGGGTTTAGCGGTCTTTAGTAGCCGTTGATTTTAATGGCCTAGGACGATCATGCGATGACCCGATCTGGTGAAACCAAATATGTGAAATCGACATTTTATGCGAAATGAATTCACAAGCAGACTCCTTTTTTGACATGAAGTAGCCCTATGATGACGTTACGTGAAACCTGGTTTAATCTTGACATAGCAGCATTTCATGGTACGAGTGAAAATTTCTTACTGCATGCCTTGTCATGTGCGATAGTGTAACACATTAAAGATGATTTAACCACATTTGGCACGTAAGACACCTGCTCAGTTCGTGTACAACGTGTGGTGAATTTCACTTTTGTTGTATTGAATTTTCCTTTGCATGATGTCAGATCACATGCTTTATAAGTACGTAATTACAATATCCACCCATACATGAATTACAATTACCAACCTAAGGTTCAGTCTTTTTTTACCTATGCGTTTCTTTTTTGCAGAGTGTGTATATAACTGATCTGGTCAATGTATTAGCATTTTTTTCTATTATACCCATTGAAATATTTTCGAAATCCCAGTGTTTTTATGACTCTTTAACACTTATTGCTCGCAATTCCACGTACCGCATACATCTTCGGATCAAGAGGTCAGTTGTTAAGGCAATTGAAGTCCAAAAGCGTCCTACTTTATGCAATTTTTATTTCAACATATATCTGAATGATTCGTTTATATTGTAAAACAGAAGATTCAATTTGAATTTAAATAATGTTAAGGTCGAAGTCATAATGTTCCCCAATTGTACTTTTCCTATTATAACTTATATCTAAATAGTTTTCCTTCAAATGTCTTTATTTCTAAAGACATATTACTAATATTGCTTAGAAGTTAAATCTCATGGCTTTCCACTTTCCGAGTTAAAAGCCTTTCTGTTATTAGTCTGTTTCTTATGAAGGGTTTCACTTCCAAGTGGGAAGGCTTACTGGTATTTGTCTTTTTGGTTTATTCACGTTTCTCCAACATTTGAAAAAAAATTTATTCATGTTTTTCCAAATAACGAACAATGGAAGGGCCTGTTGTTTTTACAACAATCAAATATGTTGTTTTAAGCAGTTTACAGTTAAACCTGGGAAATCTATCTGAAATTTATGGCAGTTATAATATATATATTTTTTTATTATGTCCTCATATCATAATTCATAGTAATTAAATGAGAATTTAATTAATAAAATTAATTATTAAATAATTAAAGTGCAAAGCAGTTGGAAAATTATTATACAATTATTACAAAGTACGCTTGGTATGCTCAGAACAAATATGGTTGCTAAGGACTTTATAATGGTTACCTTGTTGCTATGGTATAACCTTGACCCATGACCTTTGTTCTTGGACTCAAATTGAAGCAGCTCTTTTCCTACTGATCACTTTGAAAAATGTTTACTATATTATATCTAAACGTTTGTAAGTTATAGGCCAAAACCGATTAATACGAAATGTGTCTAGGGCTGTACCTAAACCGGTTCATCGAACAGTTTCGGATTAAATATACTAAATAAAGGCCTCGATAAGAGGAATATTTTTCCAACTTACTGTCTGCTTCTATCTTTTATGATTTCTGAGATATAGTGCTCACAAGACCAAAGGTGACCTTGACTTTGACATTTTCAAATGTAACATATATTACTTAGGATCAATGTGGAAGGGCACAGGACGCACCGTTTTGGAGAAAAAAAACTTTTGTTTCGAAAACCTGAAAACAAAAAGTTGATAAAAAATTGTTGCGTGTTACATCAATGCCATTGTTAGTCGACATTTTGTACACTTTTGATTATGAGAATCGGTTATGGCTTCTGAGTGTTTCTGCTAACAAAGGTTAACGGTTTTTGGGCAGAAAACTCTGTCACTAAAAATAGATCGGTTTCAAAAGGGCGAGTATTGTCATCTTCTAGTATTACCGATTAAAATATACTAAATGTTGAAATGATATGTCGAGACACATCTTTGCAAAATGACGCGGAAAAAAGAACACAAATAATAATTATATTCATAATCATTAGAATGGTGAGATGGTATTCCCACTGTCGCGGAAAGCCTTAATAATAAGAAATCGACTAAATTAGGTGCATGGGCTCCCCCACGTGCTTATATAGTCTTGACGTTGCGTGGGGCAACAATTTTTTGGGGTTATTATAAATTGTAATTGTAAATAATTTATTGTAAAATGAGCTTTACGACTAGCCTCACACATGGTCTTTGTTTCACTTCCAATAATGAATACTATTTTTTCATCTCACGCGCGTCTGGCGTTATGAATTTGTCACCTTGGTAATTTTAATAAAATTTTGTTGGAATATTTGAGCAAAGCCAAGTAACAGCGCGTCCCTAGGTAGGGGATGGTTGGTGCTATGTATAGAAATTTTAAGTTCAGTTGGAGTGAGAAAATTCAAGATCAATATTTTATGACTTGTTTACGTTATTTATTTATATTGACACTCAATGACTAAGGCCATTCGTTGGTCAGTCTTGTGTCTATAATTTTGATAGGCCGAATTTTACTGCCGTTATAATCCGAAGTTAGTTTTGTAATTTGTCGGATTAACGGCAGAATTCAGTCCTATTGCTCGTAATGTAGCAAATAAAAAATTCCTACTTCGGTCTATTTATACAAAATTCAAACATAATATTCAACTTCTTTACGTTATTTAAGCTTTAGAAATTGCGAAACTAACGGGAAACGATCTTTATTGCAAATTTCTTTTTTCGTCTTTGAAGATGCACGTGGAAAATGCTATGTTGATAATTTTTCCGTATATGGATAATGTGACCTAATTTTATTATAAACGTGCTAATTTGCATACTTTAACAACCATTCCGTCAGTAATTTACATATGTATTACCCAAGATGCAACATTCAGTTTCGGGTTTCTCAATGTTGTTTTCATGAAGTAAACGTAATCAAAAAGAGACACAAATGTCAATTAATACACAACGCACAGCGGGTTATTAAAAACTGCAATAACTATTATCACGTATCAATAATGATCGATTTTAAACACGAAACCTATAAACAAATGGCGACACTGTCGAAAGATATCAAGTTCGACCACGTCTGATTATATATGCAACTTCTTTTGGACATCAAAGTGGCGGGAGTGATCACTCCCGCTCTGCTACATTACGAGTAATGGGACTAAATTCGTACCCTCGCCAAAAAAGCGAGGGTGCGATTATTCGTTCTATAATTTTGACAAAAACACCGTCATTTGTATCGTTGCATAATCTTCTAGACTTTTATATAATTTTCAATAAATACTAGTATATTACCCTAAGATTTCATCATATATAGTTATATGCATATTTCAACAAAAAACGAAAGTTTTCACTGTGTATTAAATGAGTTTTCACTTTCCTGTGATTTCTTATTATGTACCCGTCACGTTTTAAAGTGGCTCCCGGCATGCATTAAATAGCAAAATACTTCTTTTTAATTCAAGGACATACTACATGTTAAAATGTAACAGCCAAAATCCAATATGTTTCTTTTATTGCACTTAATTCAGCTGAAAGAGAACTCGGAATTGACACTGATCAACCGAAGCTTTTTAGCTCACCTCACCCAAAGGGTCAGTGTGAGCTATTCTCATCACTTGGCGTCCGTCGTCGTCGTCGTTGTTGTCGGCCGTAAACTTTTCACATTTCAATCTTCTTCTCCAAAACCATTTGGCCAATGGAAACCAAATTTGGCAGGAATGTTTATTGGGTGGTTCTTAACAAAGTTTGAGTTTTTGGTGCTGATCAAATATTAAACATGGCTGCCAGGGCCATAAATGCGTTCTGATTGGCTGAATTTCAAAAATCTTCTTCTCATAAACCGCTTGGCAGATTGCTTTGAAATATTGCCCAAAAATGTACCTTAGATGGTCCTCTACAAAGTTTGAGTTTTTTGTGCGTATCAAAAATCCAAGATGGCCTCCATCGCAGGACTTAGTTTAACATTGGAGCCAAATTATAAAGAAAAGAAGGTTGGATAGTTTTGAGTTTTTCGAGTCATTTGCAAATTCAACATGGCTTCCAAGGCCTCTAATGGGTTCTGATTGGCTGAATTTCAAAAACTTCTTTTCACAAACCACTTGGCAGATTGATTTGTAATATTTGCAGAAATGTTCCTTAGATGGTCCTCTACAATGTTAGAGTTTTTTGTGGCGATCCAAAATCTAAGATGGCCACCATCGCAGGACTTAGTTTAACATAGGATCCTATGGGAAAAACATACAAACAGATTATTCTTTGAAGCTGGTCCACACAATAAAAACAAATTAAGCAGAAATGAAGCTTGGCTGAATTTCGTAAATCTTTTTCTCACAAACCACTTGGCAGATTTATTTGAAGTATTGCAGAAATGTACCTTAGATGGTCCTCTACAAAATAGTAGTTTTTTGTGCTGATGCAAAATTCAAGATGGCCACTACAGTGTAGCACAGCTTAATATACAAACCTATGGGAAAAAGAGACAAACGGCTTCTTCTCTTAAACTAATTCACACATTTATTGTTTTGCAAAATTAAACCAAGTTATGCAGAAATAAAGCTTGAATATTTATCCTATTATTTTGAGTTTTCGAGCCAATTGGAAATTCAGCAGGGCTGCTAATGTTATTTAAATTGCTGAAAATTCATTTTCTGACAAAAGCCCTTGAAAATTAGAATTGTGATATTGTAAAACAGTATGTCAGATTGTCCTCTACTAATTTTTAGTTTTTTGCGTTGATCCACAATCCACAATGCAACCACCCTGGGACATGGCTTGACATAGGAACCTATGGGAAAAACATACAAACTTGGAAACTACTTCACACATTTAAACCAAGTTATGCAGAAATGAAGCTTGGATATTTTTCTTATAGTTAGCTAACCTCGCTCACCCGACTTCGACAAACACTTTTTAAAAAAACTGGTCCCTTGGGACAAGTAACTATCAAAATGTAATTGTCTGCATGAAAAAATCACTTTTCTGAAAATTTTGACAATCCACTCAAATTTCATCATTTTCCCTTCATTCAGCATCCATAGCAAGGTGATAAGTGTGCTTAAAATATCTTATTTATTTCTCTAAAATAAATACTTTGCAATAATAAAATACAGATATTTCAATCACATTACTATCCTTCACAGCGAAAGACATTTTCATTGCTTGATGATTCGATGTCAAATTAGTTTTACAACAATTAATGGCAATTTCATCCAACATTTTCTTGATCATGAATAAGATTTGTACTGGTCTCTTTGCAGCCTTATTATGGCTATACATATGTAGTTTGCAACCAGTACTCATGAAATTGCATAAATTTGTTACTTCTATTGCAGTTATGGTAATTTTATGGGACAAAAAATTAGTATCATATTATGATACAATCTTTCCATGTTGTCTTTTTATAGTAAAATGACACTGCGGGCAGAGTGCACTTGACTCCAATCTTAATTGACAATGATTGCCAGTTTTCCTACCGAAGGTCGGGGGTTTGCTCCGACATTCGGCTTCCTCCCCAAATAAAAACTGGACGCCATGATATAGCTGAAAAATTGCTGATAGTGGCGTTAAACAATATTCAAACAAACAAACAATATAGTAAAATGAACAACACACCAAGGGTTATATGTTTAATAAGTCCTTCAGTCTGTCTATCTTAAGTTTTGAACAATTAAAAAAATTACAAAGGCTGGTAAAACATTCAAAATGCCTTTCTGGTCCATCAATGCTACATTTGAATATTAGTGTTCACAACCCAAATTCCAAAAGACCATAGTAGGTTATGTGTTTCCAGTATTCCGCGTTCTGCACAAGAAAAGAGATGAACAATTTAGCAGCTATAAAAGCAAACATTTTTAGTTTATATCCAATACTCCATTATGTCGCAATGACATTCTAAAGTATTCTGCCCAGTGGTCTATTCCATCATGCCAATTGATTTATAAACTAGTTCACTTCCACAATATTGCTGCAGTATTGAATGCTGCATTAATTCATGTCTTGTAGTTTTTTATGGTAAGTCAGGTGAGCATTACAGGCTCTTGAGAGCATCTGGTTTATCAATACCATCAAATTAGTTACAATTCATAATATCTTTATCCCATACAAGTAGTAACCATTTAAAATATATCAAAGATAAGGATACTGTTTAAAATTTTAATTGATGTCGAAATGAAGATGATTGATTCATTAAGTTTTTTGTTCTGAACGCTTCCTAGTAAGAAGGAACAAAGCATGCAGGAGGCTACAATGTGTACGTATTTTTATAAAAACGGCGACTTGTTAGGTATTGTAGTTCTTTAAAGCTTTACAGTTCAATCCAATAAAGTGTTTTCTTTAATAAAACATATATTCAAGCTGTAACTTAAATCTTATGTAGAAATTACTTTTAATTATACAGACCTAAAAATATTTCCTCCATTCGTGTCCGACCAGAATATCATTTGTTTAGACCATAGTAGGTTATGTGTTTCCAGTATTCCGCGTTCTGCACAAGAAAAGAGATGAACAATTTAGCAGCTATAAAAGCAAACATTTTTAGTTTATATCCAATACTCCATTATGTCGCAATGACATTCTAAAGTATTCTGCCCAGTGGTCTATTCCATCATGCCAATTGATTTATAAACTAGTTCACTTCCACAATATTGCTGCAGTATTGAATGCTGCATTAATTCATGTCTTGTAGTTTTTTATGGTAAGTCAGGTGAGCATTACAGGCTCTTGAGAGCATCTGGTTTATCAATACCATCAAATTAGTTACAATTCATAATATCTTTATCCCATACAAGTAGTAACCATTTAAAATATATCAAAGATAAGGATACTGTTTAAAATTTTAATTGATGTCGAAATGAAGATGATTGATTCATTAAGTTTTTTGTTCTGAACGCTTCCTAGTAAGAAGGAACAAAGCATGCAGGAGGCTACAATGTGTACGTATTTTTATAAAAACGGCGACTTGTTAGGTATTGTAGTTCTTTAAAGCTTTACAGTTCAATCCAATAAAGTGTTTTCTTTAATAAAACATATATTCAAGCTGTAACTTAAATCTTATGTAGAAATTACTTTTAATTATACAGACCTAAAAATATTTCCTCCATTCGTGTCCGACCAGAATATCATTTGTTTAGCGTAATAGAAATCCACATCTGCTACCCAGTTGTAGCCATCGGCAATAACTGTTGTATTTCCTGTTGCTGTATCCAGAATCATAACTTTGTGGGAATCGGAAAACAAAACCTTGTCTTTGGTCTCTAAAATACAATATTAAATTTCACCGACGTATTGCAACCTACAGTCACACAAATTCAGCAAGCATTTTCCCGCGCATGATAAAGGTTACGTTATTCGTGATCATAGCTAACAAAATTTCATCGGAGAAGTTAGTAGTATTTAAGTGTTCGTGATTATAAGGTCAAAGGAGTAGCAGAGCTTCAGCATTAGTCAGCACGAAAATAACAACTAATAGATAATAACTTTAAAAACTACAGACGGGCATTATTGATATCAGTCCAAATTAGACCTTTAATGCCTTGTTGATAATTATTTATAATGCCAATGTGATGTAAATGCAGCAAACTATTATAAAAATAATATTTTGCTGCATTTACATCATACAAAGTACCAAGCGGTAGAGAAGATAAAAGTTTGGAAATAACAAAAACTGTTAGGTGCGGAGCCTAAAGCCAAACTTAATAATAAATAATTGAAAACCTCATGACGTTAGGTTACAGGAAAAAAACGTACAAAACCTGGTATTTGAAATATATATGATTTAAAACAACCTTTTTCTATTTAGGAGCAACAAGTGTTGAAAGCTTTTTAGCAAAGGAAATAAAAAACTCTCCTCTATTTGCATGGACAACTGATTATCTGTTAAAGTGGGTACAAATGGCCTCGTAAGAAGTTTTCAACATTATATTTTTATATAAACCTGGAAAAAGTAACTTAAAATGAAATAAAAGACTTCAATTTTGAATTGTTCATGCAACTGATTATTTTCAATTTAATTTTTTGGGCAAAAATAGTGTACATGAGTGTCAAATAGAATTCATTTCATCAAGTTCCAAGTTGAATTATCTTTTTGTTTTCCCCTTACAGTATGGTCCCAAGATTTTGTTATTGGATTTCTCATTGACAGTGTGTCAATGTTTCCTATCTGTTATTGTCTGTGTGATATTAAGTGGGGAAATCTTTGTTTTCATCATTTTGGTTCATATTTAGTTATAGCAATTTAGTTAGCGACCTGTAGTTATGTTATGTTTTCCTTTTTATAGTTCTAACTCTTTGATTGTAGAATATTTATGTAGATATCGATATCTTAGTTTAAGCTTGTAGGGTATATTTGTAATAACTTCTTTTCATTAATGTGGCTGACGAAGATATAACATACGCATAATTTATCACTGTATTAACGATGGAACGAATCGAGCTTAGCTATTTTAAAATTTTATTCACCGCGTTCTAGAAAGATCATTAGAAGAAAAGAAAACAAAACTGGAGATATAAAACAGGATAACGTGTCTGAGGTAACAAAGATAAAAACATTTTATTTAAAAATATTTAAAGTAAATAACTATTGAAATTCTATTTTAGTTGTTATCCGACTGACATAATTTACAAGTTAGAAAATTTTAACTATTTATTAAGTACTACAATTTTAAAACAATATAACCAGGAAGTTTAGAAAGGTTCTCAATTGCTGTTTTGCTATTTGCATACATGCTATAACTTTCCTGATACATACAACTATGCGCAAACTTGGAATCATGATCAGTAGGGGAGCTCTCTTTCCATTTATGACCGCTTTCGTCAGAGATTGTTTCTATTGTTTGTTTGTTTATTTGAAATTTGTTTAGCTACACTTTTAGCACTTTACAACAGACCAGTTTTTATTAGGCGAGGAAGACAGATTACCCCGTGAAAATCCCTGACGTTTGTCGAACAGACATTGCCTACATAAAGGCTATGTTTACACCCAACGGTAAATATACAGTGGCGGGCAAGATATAAGATTGTATGTGGCTCCACTACATGTCAGCTGTACAAATCGACAGTGAATATACAAAATGTTGATTCTTAAATCCGATACTCCTTGTTGCCTGGTACTCATGTATCTGTGCGTTAAGATTACTTTTCATACATGGATCTGTTAATAGGCAAATATCCAACCAAAATTTACCCACATTACGATGGTATCTAAAATAAGCCACTAACTGACTTACAGCCATCCCGTTTTCTCTTTTGTAACATACAGATTTATTCGTTTATATTTTATTTGTGCTCTTCCAAAGTATACAAATAACGCTGCTGGCCATATTTCAAGCAATAAACCATATTTTGGAATATGAATACATAGTATGCTACAAGAACACTAACAATCGTATTTAAATATATATAACAATACAAACGTTTAACCACATAAAGCGCACATCACACAGAAAGGAAGCCAAATTATGAAACCTTTCATTTAGTCGTGCATAACAAAGGAAAGTATATACAGTTTATCACTTTAACTGTAGACCATGTGACACCATAAGGACCTCCTTGTTTATCTTGAAGTTGGTAAGATACAAACATTTAAATTATAATTGATTCATACGTTACATGAACGACAAATTCACTCAAAAGCAGTAACTTTAGGTGCGACCATATAAGATTACAATGTAATCCCAAAAAAGATTGAAATCATATGTAGTGCAATTAATTTAATATTGGAAAAAAAGGCGTATGGGGTCACGTTTACAGATACGTTTCGTAGGAAGCATTTTTTTAGCGTTCTGTCCATACTCAGAGGTCCCATACTTTTTCAATTACAGTCTAAATTTAATCCCTATTGCCCCATCCTTTTTCTCCAATTATTGTATTTTTAACTTGTTCTGTATTAAATATATAACTGAATTCAACTTTTTCAATTCCAGTCGAAATTTGCAAGTTAATAGCGATCACATCTCGCAGCTGCTCGAGAAAAGAGCGGTGAGATCTACATGTACGTCAATTATTTGTCTTGTGATAAAAATCATATCACGTCATAATGCTGATATTGATTTGTTTCTTCGTCTGAAGGTTGATAAAACTTTCAAAAAGTGAACGAAAAAGAGCAATACAGTTAATTTTAAAGGTAGGCTTAAAAATAAATTTGACATCGTTAAAAGATAATGTACAATTGAAAATAACAACAAAAATTTTATACAATTTTTTGAAATCTTTACATCGCTCTGTTTAAAAACTAACATTTATATGACATTCATGAGACGTCTCCATTACATAGAAAGACGTAATGTGAAAATCGTAATTTATAGGCACTCTTATGGTGTTCGGAAGTAACGTCAATAATGAAATTTACATTATATATACAAAATTAAGTCCTTTATCAGGAAGACGGATGCAATCTCAGAAGATGAAGAGATTCTATAATCATGTGGAGTATATGGCACTTCCGACTCAACGGCGCTTCAGCACACACTATTCAAGAAGAAAAACGCAGGAGCTTATCGGATATCATAAAGGCTCTGCCACCTATGGAAACGACAGCTTTAACAAGTACAGCTTTTATAATTTAGCAATATACTATATTTTTAGGGAGATCATTATTTCGTTATTAACTTTTTTGTTAATAATTGTCAGAGAACGACTGATAATTTTGTTTGATTAAATAAAATGTGATTATTTGTAGTGCAGATGTTTATCGTTTATCTTTGATGATCTATATTGTTTCTGCGGTAATTGCAAAGAAAATATTTGTACATGTTGATTTTTTTCATTATCTCAACAATTTTTTTTTATTTGGAAGGTGTGGCAAGAGGCGGGGCTTACATTATGGAATAACTTGAACATTTGGTTGTTATACCATAGCTAAGCTATACTTTTGATAATCTGAGTTGGAATTTCTTTCAGGTGACATAAAACCGTGTCTTAACAAAACACTCTCATTTTAAACAGTTTTTTTCAAAACATAAAAGAAAAATGCGTTATTGTGTTAGAACTTATAATAATTGTAAATCTGTTTTTTTGATTTAATCATGTATGACAGGGTGAAAACCGGTCGCTCTTTTTACTTGCTTTATATTTAAATAATTTGCGGACTTTTACATTTAAATGATTTGCCGAGCTCTATATTTAAAATGATTTGCAGTGCTTTCTAGACAGATAGGATCTTAATGATCTTAAAGATATTTCGGACAGCATTGACTACACTCGGTATTTCTTCTTTTATATGCTGATAGCGTTCCTATGTCTGAAATTAAAGATGATTCACAACATATCCTAAATATTTGTAAAGAATATTGTAATTCGTGGAAACTTATTGGATTTTGTTTTAAGGAAAGCACAACACATATATGAATGTCACATTGAATTGTTTCAATTGAGATATTGTTGATGAATTTACCAATAAGGTGTCCGGCGTTATAGAACCGGGGATTTTTAATAAAACAATAAAAAAATAGACAGAGAAGGCAGTAAAACAGTACGAAGTTTAAAACAGAGATCGTTTACATAATTTATCTATTGGCTATAAGTTAGACTAATTTTTATTTTCAGAGGAATTTTTCATAACTCTCATTCCAATCTTATATGGTATTGGTCGTTTGACCGAATTCGAGCGATTTGATTTTACATGTAAAAAAGGTGTTTGTCTGATGGTATACAAAATAGGTCTGTTTCAAATTTATCATTTTTATGTATGTTGTAAAAACTCAATTTGGTCATATGAAAAACATAAATCAACTTTATTTTTTTGGTGAATTGCATTTGCCCAGTTTTGTACTGATTATTCGAAACATTGTACTTTGATTGTAAACTTAACCAACTATTTATTATAACTATGCTAATGTTTTGTATCTGTAATATTAGATTGCAGTGAATAAATTTTAATACATGGGTTTGCATTTTAAAAAGGCGTTTGACCTCTCAAACAGATAATATAACAGTTACTTAATACAACAAGGCAGTTTGGCAGTCATGTAAGTTGCAATGTCATGACAACCTTCTTATATATTTATTAATGTTATGTATCTGTAATATTAGATTGCAGTGAGTAAAGTTTAATACATGTGTTCTGCATTTTAAAAGGCGTTTGACATGTAAAGCAGATGATGTAACGGTCACTTACAACAAGGAAGTTTGGAAAAGCGTGTAAGTTGCAATGTCACGATAACCTCCTCGTATATTGTTCAGTCCACACCTGTCATCATTACTACATCTATTAACAATTTTTTTTCACAAGATGTATTAACATAAAATAAGCACATTCGTATTACGTATTGAGAACATAAATACGTGTTACTGAGTCTGTCTTGAACAAAAAACGTGTTTACACATTTTATAAGTTAAATAGTATTTAACCAATAAGTATATTGCATTTTATTTGAAGTATAGAGCTTTTTAAACATTGAAAAAATATTAGACTTTTTATTATAATAATCTATATTGCACGGACTGTACTTAAAGACAGAGATGCATAGAATGTTTCCAGGTGTTGTGTAAGGGTGCATTCTTGTTGTGGGTTGTTATGTCATACTATGCAAAGCCTGGTCGCGGACAATAGTGGGTGACGTTGTTGTAGAGTGCCACACTCCATTCCCACAAATAGACCCCCTTGTGTACATGTCTATAGAATGGACTAGTTGTATCCACTACACAAAGGTAAATTCTATGTTTGTACCAAATATGCCGTGCTTTTTTACTGACAGAAAATACTTTTTGCCTTTAAGTCCATCGCGGATTGAAAGACAAAATTAATTATTAATCCTTATTAAAACTCGACCCTTTATTTATGTGGCAATGATGAACATCACTTATTCAAACCGGTCTTACACTTTCTAATGTATTATGCTTTTAGTATTGCTACACCGAAATAAAGATGCATTAAATTTGCAATGCATAGACATTAAAAAGGAAAATCACTAAAATTGTTGTATACAAAAAAATTAGATTACTTAAATCTTACCATAATCAGAGAATATGCCAACCACACAAAAATAAAGTACGAAGATAAGACATGTCGCCATTCTCCTTCTGTTTAACCAGGAAGTTGTTCATCAATTTAACTTGATACCAGTAATGACCTATAACGTAAGTACAAGAAAACCCGTAGTTATAATGTATTTTCCTGAATTATCCTTTATTTTGAATTTTTTTAAAAGTTTGAAAAGAACTCAAAACATTAAATCTAAGCTCCAGGAGAAGTCACAAAATTAACAATGCTCACAGGTTAAAAATCGTGTTTTAAAGTTTATTTTTTCTCAAATATTTAAGTACATGTATACAATAAGCAAACAGAAATGGCCGAAAATAAGGATTGATTTAATAAGAGACGGCAACCTTTTTTTTTAGGTAATCTACAGGTAGTATTTTTTATTTTTCTTTATTGCATGGTCAGTCCGCAATAGGAAGCAACTGCCTATATGGCTCAATGTAATGAATGGCCATGGAAATACACATCAAAATACGAATATAAACACCGTTTTAACTATGTTCCATACAGTTATGTTGTGCTGTCTGACATTCGGTTCCCGCACTAAGAATAAACGATAATAAAAAAGTTTTATATTCTGAAAACAGTTGTTTTTAATTGCTACTTGTTCCGAAAATAAAAAAGTAAAGTGCATAAAAATGAAACTATACAAAATAATTGTTTGATAGAAAATCTGTGAGGACAGAGAACTAAATCAAAACTATAGAAAAAGCTGTGAGCAATCCTCACTAATTGATTTTCCCGCCATGGGAAACCCAAACTATCATTAAGATAAAAAGTATTATATCAGATTTACAATAGCAATATGTGACAAATATTCTGTGAAAGTTTCATCAAATTTCATGAAGTTGTGTAGGTTAAGTGGCGGATGAGTACACTCAATAGTCCATATTTTGTCATGGGGGTTCCAAATATCATCCCGATACTGTACACAAGATATAGTATAACGGATGGACATCCCATCAATAATGGGGGGGGGGGGGGTCGTTGTTATTATAAAGAAATGCTACACAATTGAAACTTAATCGACAATAGCTTATTTGACACCAAGTTTGTATTAATAATATCATATTTCATTTACTATTTTTATAATGTATTATAATACATATGTTTTAAAATAACATGGTAAATGCACTGGACCTGTATTTTTTACAGTATATTACTTTTTCAAAAAGAATCGGACCAATACTAAAACCAATGACAAACCAGTAAATTGAAAAAACGCGTGTAGGTTACAACGCCTTTTTTGTTTTATAAATACCAAAGTGTCATTTTTACGTCTTCTAAAATTAATCTTTAATAGCTTAGCTATTTGTAATGAATACGGTTTAAATTTAAATTATGATATGTTTTAAGACATTTTTAATAGAATGTTATAGGCTCTGTTTCGTATTTTCATATCATATCCAGTCATAATAGATGATATTTTGATTAAATGATGAATTCGGCCTGAAGATATTCTGATGTAGGCACGACCTTTTGAGATAATAAATATTAAACACACTCAGATGTGAGACGGCACCTTATGAGAAAAGTTTATATCAAGAAAGATATGTAATAATACCAGTAGTATATATGTACAGAAATAGACTTAAAATAGCAAAAGCAACTTTATGCTGTGTACTGGTTACTGCATGAATACATTGACCTCTCTTATCGATAAGTAACCACAGGGGACCAAATATAGCAGCTATCACCTAGAAATATTGCATTGATTTAAAGTGGTTTTTTAAATTATCGTGTGCGGTATTCCTGGTATTCCTGGCAAGAGCAAAATAAAAAAATCTATTATGAAAACAATATATAACAATAAGCTGAGAAATCGGATGGTACAATGCCCACAAAATTATTAACAGAAAGAGTTGAGGGCAAACAGAATTTTGTAGCGACTGAATACGCGTTATTTCTTGCCATCTACAAAGGGGCGATAGCGAGCGTTACGTGTGTAAAGTAAAGACAAATAAACAAATGGGCCACTTTTGGCTTATTTTATAAATAAATAACGTCAATATTTATTTCTCATAATACTGTTTTGTTTCAAAATAATCTGGCAGAGTACGGCATATAATGAAACATGAACAGCCATTCAAAATAGAAAATAATATTAATAGGTAGAAAAACTTAAAGAAATGTACCAAAAATATATATTTAAGAACAGATCTATATATCACTTTTGTGCATTGAAATCCGAGTTAATACGATATAATAAATCATTCAGAAAACACACAATATATCATATCCTTACGTTTGTATTACAAAGGCGAAGGATTTAAACGTTTTGATCTGTGTTATTTGTGTGAAATTAAGTTTATAATACCTTTTGTGCGTTTCAGTACATGTATGATATTTAAGATTTTCAGATCAGGTTTGTCAAAAGAGGTAAATCTTGCATAGTTGTTGTGTTTACTCGGATTTATCATATTATGAATAAAAGAGGTAACAAACTTGATCCAAGACAGTCTCGACCTACAACCACTTCATACACAAAACATGAGAAATAAACTTTTTTTGCCCAAGTGTGTCCATATTGAATTAATGGCGTACATATCATTATTTCAGAACCGTGCAAAATTATTTATCTTTGTCCAACGCTTTAAAGAGATCAGCGTCATACAATTTGGATGTAATCAATGAAGATACTATTTCGGATAAAAGATTAGTTAAGCAATGGTTCAAAATAGAATCTACTGCTGGAGACCGTATGCCAACGAATCCACTAAGAGTTTTTCAGATGTGATACCAGTAGTCTGATTTGGATGAACGGTAATGTTTAGACACAAACATCGTAAATATGCAATAGGTTTTGTACTTTTGTTATGAAATCAACATTGGTAATTTGATGTATGTTGTTTGTGAAGAACGTATTCAATTATGTAAATGGCTACTACAAAATAAGCATTAAGTTGATTTATTTCAGTTATTAACAGTTAAACAAAAACCCTACACATACGGCACGTCAACAAGTGACTTCGAGTCCGATTTGCAAGGTGTGCTCCAATCCAACTTAATTGACAATCACCAGTTTTCCTGTTCAAGGTTATGAGTTCTGTACCGTAAATAAACATAACAACAATAATCCTGGTGAACATCCGATGAAAGTGACAAACATGGCCAGCTAACAGTATGCATGTTATTCAGAAGCTATATATAATTATGACTAAAGATAC